>OY720464.1:4017500-4440000 GCA_963082715.1 Harpalus rubripes
CACACACACACACACACACACACACACACACACACACACACACACACACACACACACACACACACACACACACACACACACACACACACACACACACACACACACACACACACACACACACACGTAAAAATAGTTATTTTCTTCCATTTAATCATTTGAGTAAATACTATAACATACTCGTACATGGCGGTGTTATCTAACGTAAATAATGTGAAGTACAAACTATGTTATAATAGCGAGTCAGCTGAATGGACCTATTAAATTAAAAGAGAGAGATATTAATAAAAGTGAGATGTGCATAGTGCGCAGTTGACTTTTAGCGCAGGTAGGTGATATAGTGAAGAACATTCAAATTTAAAATATGACAACAAATACATGTACATCAAAATAAGAAATCCAAGTAAATTTAGGTATAATATATGCGATGAACACTTTAGAAAGAAAGGAAAAACAGATACAAATCAGAAAAGAGGATATAATGGCACTATTCTGAACAAATATGTGCGTCTTACAAATCTGTAAATAATGAACAAAATCGCAACGAAGCTGCCACTAATGTATAATTTTATATTAATCAAGAAAAATAGATACATTTTTGTCAGTTTTCTTATAGATCTATAAGACGTAAGACTTAAAGATTCGTTCAGAATTAGCCTATAAGTTTTATAAAGAAGGTTATGTGCGATAACAATTGCGATGAACGATGATGTACCTATTATTACATACTGAACAATATTTACAAAATTGTTTTCTTGTTTTTATATATTCCTGCATGTTTGCACTTCAAACTTGCAAATTTATTATACCAAAACAATCGAAAAGTGACAGTAAGTAGCATAGTTGTCAAATGATTTACTTACGACCCGATATTATAATCTCTGATAAAACATAAATTTTACATAATATTATTATTAGATATGCATCTGTTTGTAATACAGAAATAGTATATTATGTTATTAGGAGTAGAAAGCGGTCTTTTTGTGTTGAACCCAGCTGTTGCGGCCGAGGCGCTAGCCGAGGCTAGGCAAGCTGGGTAAAACACAAAAAGGGCGTTCTACTCCGAATGACATATACTATTTTTTCTTCAAGTGTTTCAAAGATTTTTTTGACATTTTTTTTTATAATTTTTTATTTGTAGTGTTTGCAGTTTCAGCCAAAGCTGGCTGTGAACACTACAAAACAAAAACGATACAACTATCAAATAACAATTTTCGATATAATCTGTGTTGCTGTGACGAATGCCGCCGCTAGCGGTGAACAAACAAACTAACATTTTTTTACTAGTACAACAATAACAACATTTTTGTACTAGTAAGACAATGAATGTCTTCTATAGTGTGTGTACAGTAACACAATATGAATATTATAATACGCTTGAAGAAAAATATTATTAATTTTTTTGTCGTTTTCTTCAACATTTTTAACAGGCACAAATTTATTTTATATCATTCTCGTCTTTTGGCAACATGGTGTCACCCACCCATTGGTTCAGAAAAATTCTACTAGATGGCGAATCTAAAATGACGTCACAGAGTCATAAAAATTTAATAGGTCCATTAACGCTTTAAAAGACTCAGTGGCGTTTAGGTGGCGGGTGATGTTGACGTGGCGACTTTCGATGTGACGGCTATCGTAGCTACGGTCAGTGGTGGGGGGTGATGTCGACGTAGCGACTTTCGATGTAACGGTTATCGCAGCTACGGTCAGTGGTGGGGGTTGATGTCGACGTGGCGACTTTCGATGTGACGGTTTTCGTAGCTACGGCCTGTGGTGGAGGGTATGTGTCGACTTTCGACGGAACGGTTTTTCGATGCTACGGCTATTCGATGGCGTGGTTGTCGACTGCGCGACACGAACTCGTCCGATGTCCGATCACATGCCTCAAGGTTATCTCTAGATTTTATAAACAGTGATTTGAGGTTAAATTAATGTCAAAATGAATTCAATATCTGTTTTATCGAAAATTCCAAATCTTTTAAAAGAATTACATGTAGTTGCTCCGAATTTAATATTTAAAGAGATTACTGGTACCTAAAAATAATATTCTGAAAACTGTTCATATTTACTTACTGCTTTTCTTCTTACAGAAAATAATAAAGCACAAATATCAAATTCTGATATTATAATAGCAGATTTTGATTTATTAATAAATCATTTGGATCATATACAACAACCTAAATGGATTCAAAGCACATGGGCTGGAGTTGATAAATTTCTTCCATATTTTACAAAAGATAAATTCCACTCTACAATCATAACCAGATTCTCTGGTAACCATTTTGGAAGGTATTTAAAAGTTATTTAACTATAAAGCATGTTAATTTAGTAAATATTTTCTATATGGAAATAAAACCACATATTTTGGACTCTACTCGTTGAGCTAAGTTGATCTGTACCACGGATCACCTCACCTACAGATAGGACAGTTAATGTATTTTTCGAAATACATAATAGTGACATCTACAGATTGCTTCCATGAACTAAAATTTTGAATTTTTAAAATAAAAGATAAGAAAATTGAATATAAGAACATACATATATTTTAAATAATCACAAAACAATAACTATAAATTAATTTCTAAATAAATTTAAAATTACTTGTCAGATAGACATACACTTCTATTTTAATATTTGTTTATATGTAAGATAAAAGGATATTGGAAATGGTACATTTCATCATTAAATATAAAAGTAAACGTCTATTTGCATCTTTGCACTGCACTTTATATCAAACAGCACAACGAATGTTCATCAACTTATTGAATTTCAATTCCATATTACGTCAAAAAATAAACACAGTTAATACACTTTAAAACTGGAGAAATCACGGAAATAAATCACTACTGGTACTATAACTAAAACTATAAACTATTACAAATTGAATTACCAAATAATTGAAGATGTTAAAGAGTATGTTAAATGACATGTATGATGACTTATGTGACTTAACAATTCAAAATAATGCAAAATGTTTTGAACTCAAATGTGACTTAATCCATTTTCTTAAAATTTAAGCATTGTCGCGCCTCTACAGTTTGCTTCCTGGAACTATGATAGTGTTTTGGCACATTCATTTAGCTGTCCGGTGCCTTGCCTGATCTGTACTAATTCGAAAGTGCGGAGACGAAAAATAAAACAACTGCCTAAAATTGATAATTCATTATCTCTATAGGTACGTTTTTTTTTATTGTCAACAGAAAACTGCGATCTATCGCAGTTCTGCTTTGAATGACGTCACAACTGCTGTTAACTGATTGCAGCTCTGCGAGGAATAAACAAACAGTACTCTGCGGCAGTAACTTGCAATTAAAACAAGGTTATGATATCTGTCAAACCGAGGTCAAACGCCAAATCATCGGACATGTTGATTTTCGTTTCGTGATAACTTTCAAATACTGTCTGAGCATGCGTACCTGCAACGCAATCTTTTCAAAACTGGATGCATAACTGCGCGCAGTCAGCGAGCAGAACTACTTTGCAGTTAAATAATAAAAAAAAACTATATCTGCATAGCAGATGCATCTATGTAATAAAAACGACTATCTGCAAGTTAATATTGTAGGGATTATTATTATTATTATATATACATATCTGCGAAAAAAAAAAAAAAACGTGCCCTATGTAAATTGTAAATGTATGGCAATAAACACTTATGGTGCTATTCTGTACCGTTCTATAAGCTCTATACGCTTGTACCGTTCCTTTTTGAGCGACTGCAGCGCCGACTACTGGAAGCGATAAGCATCTTTGAGCTGATCATTGTCAAAATCCGGAAAATGTCAGTTACAATTACTTGTGGTTTTCAAGCTGTGAACTTGAATGTTTGTCGAAATAAAAGTAAAAGTAAAGGTAAAAAATTAATGGAAAGCTATGAAGTTTCTAGAGTCAAGCAAATTATTGAAAATAATTCGCGAAAATTAAGGTGCTGTTTTAAGAGAAACTTTAGGAGCTCTTGGCAATAGAGCACATTAAAATATTTTTATAATGTCGAAATTAAGGTAAAATAATGTAGATATTACTAGTTTAAATAATAATTAATTTTAAAACATGTTAGGTAAAGAAAAATGCAAGAATTATGTATGGCTGATAAGAAGGAAACTTCAGTGCAATTTTGTCAAATTTGAGATAAGACCAGGACCTAATTTAGGTCAAGGACATTATACTGGATTTGCCTAGGGCCTGTAATTCCCAAAAGACAACTTTTTAATTTTAAATCGACGAAATAACTTACAAAATATATGTTTCCCAATAAAGAAAATTTGATTTCAATAATGAACATGACTACCTAATAATACAAAAAATGGATTATAAGAGTTTTATGTTTTTATAAAACTATAGTTTAATCGAGGCAAATGCACATATATCATGTGTATCATATGGCTGGAGATAATAGTGAATATGTGTCTCTTTAATTCAGAAAACGACTAATCACACAGAAAAATTATTAAAATAATTGTATCATTACTGTATGGTTTTTTTATTTTAATCGTGGCATATGAACCTATATGTAAATCAAGGATGTATACCTATGTAGATAATTTACTGAATATATGTACTTACGTCTGATTAGAGTCCCTTTATGAATTTTGATTTGATTACAATAAAGGAATACTTATATAATTACAACAAAGGAACTTTGATTACAATAATGAAAATGGTTAATCACGAATGTTTCTTTAATTCTAATGCAATTTAATTTATGATATATTTACAGCTACATTGTCTTGTAAAATTATAGATCCTAGTTTTTTGATGACGGCCAGAAAAATATTTTTTGCCTAGGGCCCATAAAAGTCTAAATTAAACTCTGGATAAGACTAAATTATTATAATTTCAAGTTTATTTACAAAATATTTCTTTATTTATTAAAATATTTAAGTGATAGAAGTAATGTTTCTTGTATTAAAATTACTTATTAATATATTATTCAACTAATCAAAGTTCAGAATTCTGGGTTTTTATTTTCAAAATCTGAGAAATTTTGAGCGTAGCACACTCACCTTCCTTTTATTTTAATTATTTCTACTGAACCAAGTAATCATTATCGATGATAAAATCTTTTAGTTAAAATAACACGTAAATTCTATTGAATACACACATTACTGTCAGCTCAAATATTGTATTTTCGGCCGATTGGCGTCGCCTCAAGCGTTACGGTACTAGGGTACCTTTATAACCAGGGTATGGCCATGGGCCAAGATCGCCGCCATTGTCGGTAATTGATTTTCCTATTTATTTGTAATAAATGTGATATTATATTACAAAATAATATTAAATAATCACACTGTGAATTTAAAAAGGTAATAAAAATGAATTTATTTAAGATATATACAATTATTATTAAGACATACATTTATAGGTTATGTAGAATATATGATATGTGTTGTTATTATCACATCTAATTTAATATCACTAGATCTTAATTACATAATAATTATATAGTCCATACTTACCTTTTAAAAATTTAAATGATTGTGCTTTATATTGGTAATTTTTAGTTGTTTTCAGTGACAGTAATCGTGATGGGTATCTTAACAAACTACACAAATAAATAAGATAAAATATATTACTTACATTTTAAATACATATTAAAATGATAATTAAATGTGTTTTTCATTAAAATAAAACAAATAGCCACGAAAATACATAATACTTTGCGCAAGAACAACACATATAACAGATGTCCCGGTAATGGCGGACGAAACGTGAGCCACGCCATGGCCATACCCTGGTTATAAAGATACCCTACTGACTTTTAGGGTACCTTTATAACCAGGGTATGGCCATGGCGTGGCTCACGTTTCGTCCGCCATTACCGGGACATCTGTTATATGTGTTGTTCTTGCGCAAAGTATTATGTATTTTCTTGGCTATTTGTTTTATTTTAATGAAAAACACATTTAATTATCATTTTAATATGTATTTAAAGTGTAAGTAATATATTTTATCTTATTTACTTGTATAGTAAAAAAATTACCAATATTAAGCACAATCATTTAAATTTTTAAAAGGTAAGTTTAGAATATACAATTATTATGTAAATAAGAACTACAGATATTAAATTAGATGTGATAATAACAACCCATGTCATATATTCTACATAACCTCTAAATGTATATCTTAATAATAATTGTGTAACTCTTAAATAAATTAATTTTCCTTACCTTTATAAATTCACAGTGTGATTATTTAATATTATTTTATAATATAATATCACATTTATTACAAATAAATAGGAAAATCAATTACCGACAATGGCGGCGATCTTGGCCCATGGCCATACCCTGGTTATAAAGGTACCCTATACGGTACAAGCGTATAGACTCTGTAAGTAACCAACGTTACAGGATGTAAGCAAATTGCTATTCTATAACCAAGTTACAGTATTGTAAGCGCTACAGAGTTATAGAAATTTCTATAAATCTTACAGCGCCAAAATCTTGACTGTAAAGTATTTACAGAGCATATTGAAACGTCAAAAATATATTTTAACGTCAAATATATATTTTATATAAACAATTTAAACAAATATGGAAATTAAAAGCAAAAGTTAAGAATTTTTATTATATCTATTATTAAATGAAAAACATAGAAGGTAATTATACATCCTACCAATTCTTATAGATGTATATGTTTAAAAAAATATTTTAGCATGAAAATAGAGAAGATTTTTCCAGACTTATCAACATCCATTCAGATCAGTGTACCAGATAATGAATTACATCAGGCACGTAGCCAGGGGAGGGGCTCGAGGGGCTGTAGCCCCTTCCGAAATTCTAATGAATTTAGTTTAAATTGGTACATAAAATACTAAATTATAAATTTTGCTTGTTCTAAACTTTCGTAATAATCCGTGTTTCATTTTTTAAGAGTGAATTGCATTACTAATTAAGAAATGTTTTTAAACAAACTCATCGTAAAACTTTAATTTAAGTGACTTTTTTTCTTTAATATAAAGTTGAATAATTTTAAATAGCTATACTTAGGAATTTGTCATAATTATTGATTCGAAGCTAAATACAAGAGCAGTTTCCGCCAGTCAAGATAATTTGAAGAAAACCCTACCTACTTGTACGAGTACAAATTAATAGTAGAGAACTGTTCACAGTTTCATAGAATAATTGAAACAGTCATTGAATGATGACTGCATAATTAATATTAATAGATCACACTAGCGAGGAGAATAGATTACAAAAATTAAAACACAGGAGATAAAAAAAAATTATTAACAATGACAAGCATTGATTACAACAATGACAAAAATTGATTACCTGCAAAAATCAAAACATAACGTATTTTGATTCAATAATTATATATTTCATTTAATCATAAACCTATATATTACATATGTGTAAATCTGATGTATTTATAGATATTAATAATAATGAGAAAATCGTGTTGGAATCTATTGCTTATTCAACTACATAAATATATTATGGAATATGTATCTTTGAACCAATATACCTACCATTTTATAGTGTATTATTTATATAACAAATTACTGACAAATATACTGTAGCATATTTGACAGCTAGACAGGAATGAAGTTAGGCATTCTATAAGAATAACTCTGTAGCGAGACTTGTTATAGAGAGCTCTATAGCTTATAGAGTCTATAGAGTTACAGTCTTACAGAGCAAAGTTATAGAATAGCACCATTAATCCTAACAAACCTAACCTGCTTAACAACGATTATTCTACTAGGAATATTTTTTTTCTATTTTGTTTCAATAACAAAGCTATTACAGCACCCAAAAGAGTTCGTTATTGACACCGCATGAAAAACAACAATAAATTTATTTGCTATTTAATACGTATAACAATGAGGTCATGCAAAAAAATTGTTCGTTTTTTGTTTAAATCAAACAAGCATAGTCTAATTTATCGATCTGCATGAATAAATTATTTTTAATTTAATTTTTTGTTCTAAAAAATCGGTTTAAAATGACATTCTTAAAAAGTTGCAAAAAGGAGCCATGTTGTGACGTCACCGTTTCACACTGCAAGTTCAGACTCATTTCATACAGCCTTATTATATCGACACAGAATTTCGAAAAGAAAGAATTATATATATATATATATATATATATATATATCAGTGTCCCATTTAAGGTACGAATGCATTGGGATCTCGAGAACCGTAAGAGCTACGAGTTTAAAATTAGACAAAAGTTGCCCCATTAGGAGACCATTTCAATGGTATTTTGTTATTTGCAAAAAAAATGCATAGGTCACTAGATCTAGGCGAAAATGTAAATTTTGCAGTTTTTTATTTTTGCAAATAACTTCGAAGTGTGAAATTATACTGGATTTTGGTTTGCACATCTTTAGGGCACTTTTTTATGTTCTTTCGACTGGCGATGCTCAATTTTTTTTATCAATGTTGGTTTTCGAAGATTGATGTCAAAGTTTTAATTTTTATATGGACGCCATATTGGAAAGTTGCGCCATTGAAAAGAGAATTATTTTAGCTTTACAATGATATAAAATAGTAATAATTTATTTTTATAATTAACAGAGAAATTTAACAAAAAATGTTATTAATACTAAAATTTACAGTACAATATTTAAATATTAAATTTGGAGAACAATGGATATGGACCAACAGCGAAATCAAGTGGCCTGCTAAATCTCCAGATTTAACACCTTTAGATTTTTTTATGGGGATACTTAAAAAATAAACTTTTTATTCGGGAATATCAGAATGAAAATGAATTAAGAAATGCCACAGTAAGAATTATAAATCAAATTAGGCCAAGAATGCTGAGAAAAGCTATAGAAGGAACAGAACGAAGGGCGCAGACCGCAGAAGTGCGTAGAATGAAATGGTGGGTTAATAGAAAATTTATTGTAAAGTTTTTGTAAATTATTTTTGTATTTTTAACATTATTTGTTTATTAAATAGTTATTTTCTTAAACAGCAGCCTTCGATTTACTTTTTTCAATTAAATTTTAGTATTAATAACATTTTTTGTTAATATCTCTGTTAATTATAAAAATAAATTATTACTATTTTATATCATTGTAAAGCTAAAATAATTCTCTTTTCAATGGCGCAACTTTCCAATATGGCGTCCATATAAAAATTAAAACTTTGACATCAATCTTCGAAAACCAACATTGATAAAAAAAATTGAGCATCGCCAGTCGAAAGAACATAAAAAAGTGCCCTAAAGATGTGCAAACCAAAATCCAGTATAATTTCACACTTCGAAGTTATTTGCAAAAATATAAAACTGCAAAATTTACATTTTCGCCTATATCTAGTGACCTATGCATTTTTTCGCAAATAACAAAATACCATTAAAATAGTCTCCCAATGGGGCAACTTTTGTTTAATTTAACCAACCTCGTAGCTCTTACGGTTCTCGAGATCCCAATGCATTCGTACCTTAAATGGGACACTGATATATATATATATATATATATATATATATATATATATATATATATATATATATATATATATATACATACATATATATATACATACATACATACATATATATATATATATATATATATATATATATATATATATATATATATACTATAAATTGAGAATTACATATCTAAATATTTGATAGAAATGCTATAATATATTAATATAACTTCATTCTATGCATTTTTATAAATATAATTTTCATTTGACCTGAAGTTATGCACGTATCTCTCAGCTGCTGGTCATTAGTCATTTGTTTTTACTTTTTCGTCTGATTAACATTTGTCTACGTTGTTCGTTGCTTGGTTCGTTGTGTATTCTCAGAATTTCATTACAGTTGCTTCGTAGGGTATCAAATCGGTATTTTTCAATACAAACAACAGTTTTTCGAGTTGTTTCTTTGTATCACGCGGTACTATTAAAAATATTTTCTCACTATTTTTGCTAGTATTTTGGCATGATGGCACTTAACAGCGTGTCACCGACTTGTTTAGTTTCGTAAATTTCAGTTTATCTTTAAATGTCACTTTGACGAGCGGTAAGGGACGAGGCGGAGAAAATCAGCCGCGTTTTGAACAATGTCATTTTTAATTGCAATTTTTTCAGTATTAAGGATCGATTTGAGGGAAAATAAAAAATACGGGTCTATTATTTTATATTACTCTACCGATTAAAGTTGTAAAGTAAATGTGGCCGCAACGTACCTAGTATTAATTGCCAAAGGACATGTAAAACAAATATTTACGTAATACGTCTTAAAAAAATTCTTGTATGCCATGGGCCACCTTGACGCATGGACCATGGACTCGTGCCCACTGCACATTCAACAAATTTATTTTTTTTCGGTTATTATTAATTTGATGGAAAAAATCGGAAGTGGCCAGCGCATTACCTTCCGTCAGTTCTATGTATTTTATACAAATTCCAAACAGATAGTTTCTTGCGAAAGATTCTACAGAGTGTTGACGGTCAGATGCGAACATAGGGATTTAACATGGGATTTTAGTTTTTTTTTTTGCAATTTCCTGCTCTCCTGTTCATTTTACGGCAAATTTGTACAGAATTAAAATTGTATACAAAACTGTTTTTACATTTTTTACCTCTCGCTAAGAGAGGTATTGTATTCATGCTAAAAATCGCATATCCAGATTTTAATGAATAAGCACGTTTTAAGGTCCCTAGAACCCGATTATAACATTTTTACGATGATGTCCGTATGTGTGTGTGGATGTGTGTGTGGATGTGTGTGTGGATGTTGGATTCACTATATCTCAAATACTATAAGACTTAAGACACTTTTAACTACGGATTCCTCAATCTAGCAATAATGGGAAGAGTCCAGTCAGTTTTGGTAACAATTGGACAACCGGAAGTAGTAGTTACAAGAAAAAAATCATCTAAATATTATTTATCGAAAATTTATGTAAATACTTATACTAAAGAACGTTAAATTCTTAATTCGATAAATATAAATTCATTATTATATCTTTTATAGATTTAGAGATAAAGAAATGCATATAAAATAATTTGATGTAAAAAATCTCAGATCAAACTACTACAAGGCAAGAAATTCAAATGTTTGTAATTGTCACATCAATGTCACTGTCAAAAATATTTGTATGGCTCTGTCAAAAATATTTGTACATTATTATGAAGATTATGAAAATAAAAAAAAAGTCAACAACGCAAAAGAATATGTGTAAAAAAGAAAATAAAAGGAATTTGCGAAAAAATGACGAATATAAAGAAAAAGAAAAGGAAAGCAGAAAAAGAAAATTTCAGGATATTGAATATAAAGAAAATGTATGTATTGTACATAATTTATTTTAAATTATCCCATAGATTTTGCAAATATATGTGAGAATTATTTTGTAGTGAGACATGAATATATGTATTTGTATTTAAAAATATTTTTCGTTTTATGCGTACAACCAGGTAAAATATCTGGCGAGAGGTTATGTGTTGGCCACATCAGATTTTTTTTTATTATGTTTCTATTTCAAGTTTCTCACAATTTTAGAAATTTCAAAATTTCGATGTAACACTTGTTTTCTTTTTTCCTGGGTTTCATAAATTATTTTTATATTTTGCGTTCATTTCGATACGCAATTTTTTGTTTTAGACGGTTGGTACTAGATGACGTTTCTTTAACCCATTTTTACCTAATTTATTTTTAGTTAATTGACAATTCATTTTAATAATATAATGTCGTTATTATTGTTATTTTTTATTTAGGGAAGATTATTTACATGAAAATGTACAAATATAATCACAAATTGAGTAAGTAAATGTTAATATAGTGTTCGAATTAGTCCACATAGATGAACCTAGTAGTACTAAAAATTTGTATATTGAACCTTTGAACGATAGAAAATTATTTTTAATTAATTTAAAAGCAAGTTTTAATTCAAATATAAGAAAAAATAAAAAATTCCTGGACACTGAGGCTGAAAGGGTTAAATTGTCAAACGTCAAAGCTGGAAGATAAGAAATTTCAATATAACCTCAAAATTTCTTTTACTTAATCACTTTATTTAATGAATATAATAATAATAATACATATTTTCGTCTTACTTTGCATTTCAAAATAAGCAATCAAAACATTCTCTGTTACGCCTTTGACATTATTTTCTTTACACCATGTGTCAAAATTTGCAAATTCTTTCTCATAAATCTCGCGCGATTTTTTAGGAAGTAGATTATTTCATGTAGTCTGAGCTATATTACGTAGCTCAGGCGGAGTACAACTGATTTCATCTTCCATGATTACACTACATTCACTTAAATTTGTTCATAAATATTGAAATGACATGAACTTTCAAATAATAATTGAATGTGGTCAATTCAATGTTACCAACTACAACATTTCACTTACAAATTTCCCTAAATCAACTCGGTTTAATATTAACAGTTTTTTTTAAATATTTTAGTTTGTAGAAGGTGCAAAATATAAAAAATAGTATAAAGAACTCATTTTATAAGACTTTTTTTCGCACTTGTCAATTAGAAAACTCGCTAACGCTCGTTTTCTAAATTTTGACGCGTGCGAAAAAAACATGTCTTATAAAACACGTTCTTTAATATACTATTATAAACGTTAATTTGTGTAAATAAAGAAATAAATTAAATAATGAAAATTAGAAAAACGAAAACAAGTGTCATGGCTATTGCTACTAATAGACCGAAATTTCTTTTTAAAATTGGGAAGAAACTAGAAACATAAAAAAATATAAAAACAGTTTTGTATACAACTTTGCACTGTACAGTTTTTGCCGTAAAATGAACAGGGGAGCAGAAAATTGCAAAAAAACTAAAATACCATGTTAAATCCTATGTTCGCACTTGACCGTCAACAACCTGTATATTTCCAGTACATTGTACCTTGCGTCCGTTCTATGTATTTTGTACAAATGCCATACAGAATGTTTCTTCAAATGGTTCTGTATTTCCAGTAAAATTATAACACAATCATACTATGTCAATTGCACTTGACATTGATATGTGTCTATTAGAATTTTCGTAATTATAGTAGCTATTTCTATGGTAGCTTTATGAAATTTAAATCAGGTGGATGTAAAGAAGTAGTATTGGAGGTCGGAATTATCGACGGAGAAATACTTATCACACACATACACATAGGCATCATCGTAAAAATAGTAAAATTGCATTCTACGGAATTCTAAAACATGCTTATTTATTAAAAACTAACCATCTAATTTTTTGACCAAAGACAATACCTTCCTTACCTAAAGGTGACGGAAGGTAAAAGAATAGAGAACATTTTTTTTTTTTAAATAAAGATTAATATATAAATATTCATATGTCTCCCCTCCTACAATTCGTTATTATCTTATATCTTATTGTTATTTATATTGCAGATTGATGGCTGAATACGTAGTTTCAAATATAGTCAATTACGAAAGAAACATATTCAACGTTTTCGAAAATAAGAAGCAGAAACTTTGGTCGCAAGATGGAAGAATATCGCAACACAGATGTATAGCAGATCTAACCATTGGGATATTAGGAATAGGCCACATAGGAAATTATAGTAAATAGTTCAAGTGTGAATGGGGTCCTCCATCATAGTAATCAATTAGAAAATTGGTCACTTATACTAAAAATTGACAAAACTGTATGCTAAGGATGATCAAAGTTTAAAAAAGTTATTAGTTTTTAAAATATTTGAGATTTTAATTCAGGGATCAGAAACCGCAGAAAAACGAATTCGGTTTGGGTTCAGGTTCAGAGATGAAAATAAAATTGGGTTCAGGTTCGGTTCGGGTTCATAAATAAAACTTGAATATGGGATTGAAGGACGTTACGTGAACCATCAAGCCTTTTTATTGAGAAAACAACATATAAATAAAACTCTTTAAATAATGAAATACTTTAATGAACAATTTATTGATCTAGACTTTTACTTTCCACCATTTTGTCAACACTCACTGCTCAGTTTCACAGATAACGGCAAGAACTGTTCTTACAATTTTTAATACAAAACATATATGGCATATATTCGATAGTTCGCCACAACGTGCAACTAGAAATCATGGATTAAAACGTCAACTTTTCGTATTTGTTTGCTAGTAGCCGCCACAAATTGAGTAGACAGTGTCAACATTTTCAAGTAACGTCATCATACATTTTATAACCTGCCTGGAATTAGAGAATTAACAATACATTCAATTCAAAATTGCATTACCATAAATTTAAATTGTAATAAATAAACTTACCGTTTTAATTATTTTGACAAAGTAAACCTGAGCGCATTGTTTCTTGTTTCATAATTTTTTAGTTGAAATTTTAACTTCACAGATTCTTATTCTTTCTTAACTAACACAGCTATTGCTATAAATTTCTTTTCTTTCTAGTCCTATCACCTAGAGAAAGGATAAAAATCTACAATTAGAAGTAATATTTCTACACAGACAATTTACCATTTTGAGGTTATCTGTCAGTTATAAAAGCATGACTACCACCTCTAGAACATGAAAGGCGCCAAAAACTACGTTTATAGATCTTCTAAACGTCGTGTTTTCAGTGATAAACAGTGTTTTTATACTCATAAGAACACCGAAATAGAAAAACCTACTTTTAGTAGATTTGTAGAAAAATAATCTTTTTCCTTTAACTGTGCGTAAAGTACATAATTTACGCACTTTTTACAGTGTGCAAAGAGTCACTTTTCAAGCACTAGTTCGTGAAAAGTACTTTTCACGAAAAGTAAATAGGCGTTGCTAGCGACATTAAAATTCTATTAATATACCTGTCAAGTAGATAATTAGGCAGTAAATATTGCGGATCCTTTGTTTTTCTTGAATGCAACACTGTGAAATGGAAATATCATTGCTGCATAAATGTATCTCACAAATAGCCAACCTGGAATTATGCGTATGTTCAACCTTGACTACTATTAGCTAACGACGACATCATGATCACTTTCACCATTTTGATTGCGAATCACAGCCCAAAGGAACACGGCTGATACGACTTCTGATTATTGACGACTAGTGCGGGAATATTAAATTTGAGAAATTAAGTAATGTACCTACTATTTATCTTGTGTATAAATTCTTGAATATAAATATTAGTAATAATAAATAATAATGAAATATTCTAGTATTAAATTTGAATTAAATAATTTGCTTTGTTGTACTGTAAAAATAATAGGAATACAATCTGGTCAGGATTAATTTATTTAGCTGAGAATACGTTAAAGAAGAATCGATGATACTTATTTATAATATAATTATCTTTTTCCGACAATAATTTCGTTTCGTGATAAAATCTAATTTTTAGAAGTGTCAATAATAATTTGTGTTTTGTGGTTGCTTAAAATAGTTTGTTCTTTGACGTGGTTAACAAATTCGGTTGTATTAAACATAAGGAGATCATTGCTAAAATACGTTAATAATCATGCGTTGTTTTAACTCTAGGAAAGAAAGAAAAGAATGCTAGCCGGCGGGATTTGAACCCACGATCTTAAAATTTGTACTGTTATGTGTTACCAACTACACCACGGCTGGGCTACAAATCCGCCAGTCTATACAATCTTTTCTTAAGTTATATTCTCATAGACTGTGTATGAGACCCGTATCACATGTTAGGTGTGGGGTATATCTAAACTACCACTACGTTTAAACACTGTGTATGTAAACAGTCTATGAGAATATAACTTAAGAAAAGATTGTATAGACTGGCGGATTTGTAGCCCAGCCGTGGTGTAGTTGGTAACACATAACAGTACAAATTTTAAGATCGTGGGTTCAAATCCCGCCGGCTAGCATTATTTTCTTTCTTTCCTAGATTTAAAAAATAAAATAAAATATACATTCATCTTAATCTACTAATCGTTGTTTTAACTTTTTATTTTTCAACATTTCCTGTTGCCCTTGCTTAAATACCCTTTCAGCCTTTTTACAAATAAATACCACATCCCTTGAGGTATATAAGAAGCTCCCCCAATTTTTTATGTCAATTATTATCATGCTTTCTCTTCAATCAGAGCACAAATACTTCGAAATTCATGTACAAACAGGAATGATATCAAACGTCAAACCATAAGATAGTTTAGTAATTACGTCATATGCGGCGCGCTTCATTTAAACTACTGTCCTACCGGTAAACACATCTTTCAAAGTGAACCTTATTTTAAGCAGTTCATTTCGTCGCCAATATCTTACTTAATTAAGAAAAGTTAGCTATTTAAGGTATCATTCAGTTAAGTTTGAATACTACCCTTTCAATTAAACAAAACATATCCTAATTAGTAATAATAATTATTATTCTATTTATGTTTTAAAGTACTTTGCATGGAACTATATGTTCGTTCAATCTCGAACATGTTCGTGAAACAACGCGTGAAGCGGCCGGAAAGGCCCGTTTGAAAGACAGCGAACCATTTTTATGTGACAATACCCTAAGAACACGACATATTATTAATATATTAATGTGGGGATAGGCAGAGTTATTTACGTACATTAAACTTAGAAAGAAAAAATCTAAAGTTTTGAAAAGAATTGATTTGTAAATGCTCAAAAACGCCAAGAAACATAATCTCAGTCGGTATGTCGGTAAAGTCTCGGATATGTTTAAAGCTGCACAGACTTGATGCTCTGTAATTCAGAATGTGCAGAGTTGATTTCAATTTGAAATAAAACCTTTGTTATGTATTAATGTGTATATATTGTATTACGAAGTAATAGAAAAATGTTTACAATTTGATATTATTAATATCTCAAAGTTAACTTCTTCATAATAACAATAATATCAGCATCAAATTACAAGTCTTTAAATTATGACCCTTATGTGTTCTGTCTATAGATTCTACTTTGAAAGTATCGTTTTTGCTTGGGACAGTACTTCATATTTCGCGCTACACTCTGACGTCACACTATTCTACCCCGTTGGCGACAGCCGTCAGCGTTAGTCAATAGCACTCAAGATTTACGAGCTTGCGCATAATTCCAGGTTGGGTGTTTGTGTGAGATAGACTTATGCAGAAATGATATTTCCATTTCAGTGATTCCTTCACCTACTCTTATGAGAAAGATACGAGCATTAGCAATATATTAGTCTAATAGGGTTATAGTAAATAATAATGAGAGTAATTAAATTTATTAAGAAATATTAATGTACACTGAAAATGAAACAATTGTAATATTTTTTTAACAGATTGAGAACTAATCTAATTTTTAAGAACATTAACATTTTTTGACATTAGTTCTAATCTAACCTAATTTTTAACATTAAATGTACAATTACTCAAGGATGTTATGAGGAAGAAATAGAAGGCATATTTTGTTTGTGGTCAGGCATTCGTGAGAATGAGCATGCAAAGCATGGTGTAGGTTTACTTGTGAGTGAAATAATGAAGCCGTTTGTAGAGTATCTGCCATGGAAATGAGGTATTTACGTGGTGTATGTGGATATGTAAGACGAGATTGCGTGAGGAATAATTTGGTGTATGCCGAATATATGGTTATGGTATGTAGAGAGTAGGAATGAGCCAGTTGAGATGGTTTGGTCATGAGGAGAGAATGAAGAGTGAACGGCTTGTAAAGCGTATATATCTTGGTGAAATTGTGGGTATTCGACTGCGTGGCCGTCCAGTGTGTAAGCAGATGGATGTGATTGATAAGGTGCTAAAAGAAAGTTTCCGAGTGAGAAGAGAAGAAGAGTGTATGAATGTGGCCGAGGCGAAAGAAGTGCTTAGACAGGAATGTGTGGCGAAGGATGATTGTTTCGTAAATATTACTGTGGTCCGGTTGCGGTATTTTGCTACCGAAAATCGGTCACTTTAATATGTTAAGAGAGGAATATTTGTTGTATGGTGTCAGGTTAGCAAGAATGTTGTTGAAAGAGAGAGTCATTATTTTTGTGGTTGATATTATTATTGTTTCGAGTTTGTGCTATCCCACTAAATGGGAAACGCGTGATTTTATGTATGTATGTATGTATGTACAATTATACAAGACTAATCCACTTATGTCTGAGATTCTTCCAAGTGTTTAAGTTGGGTTTGTACAATATTATGAGAAAGAGCACTAACAGCATTTGAAGATGCTGGATGCCTGTACACTCAGTGTTATGAGAAATATCACTAACATTTCGGTTGTACGAAAAATGTTGTATGCAACACGTGTGTAAAATAGTCTTTTTTTATCTCGTACTACTTTACACTCTTGTTGCATAATAGTTATTTATGTAACAAGTGTGTAAAGTAGTACTTTTTTGGTCGAGTGCCGAATGCGGAAATTGTAGCACGAGACAAAAAATACTATTTTACACACGTGTTACATACAACAGTTTTCCTACAACCGAAATGGTATTGATATTTCTCATAATACTGAGTGTACAGGCATCCAACAGCTTCAAATACTGTTAGTACTCTTTTTCATAACACTGTACAAAATGTAACTTAAACACTTGGAAGGATGTCAGACAGACGATGATTAGTCTTTTATAATGTACAAATCGTACATTTAATATTAATAATAAAAATTATGTTAGATTAGAATACATGTCAAAAAATGTTCTTAAAAATTAGAATAGTTCTCAATCTGTTAAAAACTATTAGATTTGTTTCATTTACAGTGTATATTCATATTTCTTAATAAATTTTATTACTTTCATTATTATTTACTATTTAATTATATACTTGACAGGTAAATTAACCGAATTTTAATGTTGCCTAGCAACGCTTATTTACTTTTCAAGCACTAGTGCGTGAAAAGTACTTTTCCGTACTAGAGCTTGAAAAGTGACACTTTACACACTGTAATGAGTGCGTGAAAAGTACTTTTCACGCACGGTTGTAGGAAAATAACTATTTCTACAAATCTATTAAAAGTAAACTTTTTAATGTATGTTTTTAGGGTTAAAAATGTCATTTTATGACACCAGTGTTAAAAGTGACAGATCACTGTTACTTTTGACACGACTGTTAAAAGTGAATTAGTTACCTTGGTAATGACGAAGAAAACAACAAATGGACATTTTTAATTTATGCCCAAAAAAATATTAAAAATACCAATTGTCATAAAAATAAATTTAAAATTATGGAGGACCCCAATGTAATAATATGGGATATACAGTAGAGCGTCGAAAGTCCGAACTAATTGGGACTGAAGGTGATTCGGATTACCAAATTGCACGGATTATCAAATATTGCCGCTAAATAAATAAAAATACAAGTATTGGATACAAGAAATAATACACCTGCATTGCATACCAGAACTCAAAAGCAATATAGGTATTTCTGTAAATAGAAAACTAAAATTCGATAGGGTGCGGGCAAACAGCTGTTTTAAGTGTCCTTGAAAACATATGTGCTGGAGCCCTACTTGTTAAAGTGACAATACAGCCATTTTGTTGTGTATTGTGGTGTTTTACAATAAACATTGAGATTCTAGAAAAATACATCACAAACAACAAACACCCAGTACATAACAAAATGGTTGTACTGTCACTTTGACAAGTGGGGCTCCAGCATATATGTTTTCAAGGACACTTAAAACAGCTGTTTGCCCTCCCACTTTATATATACATATATATTCAGTACTGACTGTTTTTTGGGTGTTCGGATTGGCGAACATTCGCATAAGCGGACATTCGGATTACTGGGGTTCGGATTATCGACACTCTACTGTACTATAGTTATTTGTGTATGAAGGCTGTAAAATTGATCTTTTTGGTTGAATCTGATGTTTGCAGTCAAAACCAGCAAATAGAATGAGGCTAAAAACAACTTTTAAGCCGAAATGCACACATTTTTTTAGACGGGTCTCAAGTAAAAGCTGCCGTAAAGTAGTCTTTGACAGATGCCAAACAAGCGATACTTTACGGTTGCCAAAGAACACGTAAAACAACTATTTATACAGAATGTCTCACAACTCGCGCCCCAGACGAAACTAACACTTGCCGACGACAATAGGATTCCAACAAATAGAAGAAAATAATTTGCGGCTGCTTGCATGACGGAGTTACAAGACTTTTTAATCCACCAATCCCGGAAGGATATTTGAGGTGTGATGATATTATTACAAAACAAAACTGGTTGTTAGGTTTTAAAAATACTACTAGTGAGTTACAAAATTTGTTTGACTTACTATAATTTTGACACTTTAGAGTTGACTTTTCACTGTCAACAAATTTAGGTTATCACTTTATGATCCACAAGATTTCTATCCGGAAAACGTTCCGAATAGACTCGTGCTGCCTCTCTGGCGTTAGGTCCACATTCTCAGAAAATTATAATCATTTCTAAGTAATCAGCGGCTGAATACATGGTAAGAATTTGGCTTTTTTATTCACCTTGTCAAATTTAATTTGACACTGACATTTTTCGAAAACTACAGTCGCCCACACATTTTAAAGAAGATTTGATTTGTATAAAATCCTAGTAACGTATAATTACGGCAAACACACGTTAAAGGTGTAGGTCTCTGATTGGTCAATTTTAAGACGTCTTTTCTCGAATATTTTTTAAGCTAGATTTTTTTCTTCGAAATTACACATCCGAGTACAGTTTCATGTTTCCTCATTTTCTCCGGGGCGCGAGTTGTGAGAAAGCCTGTATGATAGCCGTCTAAAAAAATATTGTTAGCAACTCGAGTAAACAAAATGATAATGTAAGAAAATACTCTATCATTTCAGTTGCCGAAACTCTGCGTTTCTTTGGTGCAAATATATGGGGTTTTGGCCGAAAAGAAGAGCTACCTAATGAAGAAAAATATAAACATTATACGGAATATTGTACGAGAAAATCATTGCCCAGATTACTAAGTAATTGTGACTATATTATAAATGTGTTACCAAGTACTAGCGAAACTAAAGGTCTATTGAACGGGGGAATACTGCAACATTGTTCTGGTAGGTAATCAATATTAATGGATGAGATGAGACAATTTACTTTAATTTTTAGGAAAAGGTATATGCACACAAGTACACACATACAAATCGTCTTAAATAAATCCACACATACACACGCGCCACACATGCATCATCATAAAAATATTAAAATCGGATTCTAAGTACCTTAAACCGTGTTTATTCACTAAAATCTCAGTATGTGATTTTTAGCATAATTCGTATACTACCTTCTTACCTATTCGTTTTCACCTGCACCTAGTCTAGCGACCTGTGTATTTTCTAAAGGTCATAATCGGTGCTATTCTGTAACTTTATTGTTATCTGTTATCGATCGTTAAATTAATGACAATCGTTTGTTTTTAATCATGAAGATATCGATTGTCTCAATTTTCGTATTCTATAACTACAATCATTTTCTTTGTCTTTTATTTGACAATTTTACGCATTTCGCGCTCATAGGAACTTAGCACTCATTTACCAATAAGTATTTCAATTCTTTAATTATTCACTCACAGAATTGCGAAAAAAAATCTAACAATATAATATGTACGTATCTAAAATTTTCCAAAAAATAAAAACTACCTAATTTAAGAACAGTAATATAATAGTTATTTGTGTATCAAGAGCGTAAAGTTAATCTTTATTGCTCGTGCTCGTAAATTGAAGCGCAAGCTGAGAGATGCACACATAATTTTTTCTACGACTTTACTAACGAAGTAAAAAAATAATAATACCTATTTAGTAAGTTCAATTCAATCTCAACCAATTTCCTGTTTTGTGTTGCTGTAACCATGACGATATGAGTAAATAAATAATTCTGATGCCAACCAATACCAACAATCATTGTTTTATGAAAAGTTTTCATACATACATCAAAAATGTGCTCAAAAATCTACGAAAATAGTGAAGATAGTGATTTTTCTTGCACTACTCCAGATATATTCGAAACGGCGCAAAATGCTTTCTTGAGTTTATTACCTGCAAAATCAAGAGCATTATACGAAAAGAATTATAACCTCTTCATTGAATGGTGTAAGTTAAAAAAAATCAAGAACTACAGTGAAAATGTTTTACTAGCTTACTTTTTGGAAAAATCTAATGTAATGAAATCGTCTTCTCTTTGTTCCATTTTTTCCATGCTAAAATCAACACTAGCAGTTAAGAACGATATTGATATCAGCAAATTCAATGGGTCCATTTTAATTGTGAAGATTCCAGACTCAAAAACTAATGTGCAGCGAACATTTATTGTTGATGATCATAATCTTTTGTCAATGTACAGAAGATATGTTGCTCTTCGACCCTCTAATATCTGAATTTACCTGATTCGAAATCATTTACAGGCCATTGTTTCCGCAGATCCTCTGCTACATTACTAGCTAATGGGGTATGTGACCAAATTTTTATTTTTACATAATATAATACTAGACAAAAAAATAAAATACCCGTATTTTTTTACATCGATTAATTATTCGTACTTTACGAGAAAATAATTATTAAAAATTTGGGGAAGGGATTTGTGACGTATCAATGGTAGAAGCTTGAAAAAAGACGGTTAGACTGGGAGGGAAAGAGATAGTTATAGCCAGATGTGATCATGCCCCGCCCTGCTATACCCACCACAACATAAACGCGGCGCTGATACGCTGATTTATAACTGTCTCTTTCCTTCCCGCAGTCTATCTGTCTTTGTCCACGATTCTACCATACTTACGGCATATATCCCTTCTCCAAAACATTAAATTGTTAATAACAAGATTATTACAAATTAATGTTTCGTTTTTATTATTATAATAAAAAGCTATAGTGGTTTGTTTTTATATTTTATGACATATATATTGAAATTTGAATATGGTCACATACCCCATTCCGGAGCTGACAGCTGTTGGAAAAGGTTATGTTGATGAAAGTTTGAAAAATAAAATTGATACAGCGCATACAATTTTAACAAACAAGGAGAATCAAACTTCTGCCACTGCCACACTAACTGAATATTCTAGTGAGAATGTCACAGTCACACAATCTAATTTATCCTAGTCAGTTGTTTCAAGCTCTCGAATAAATATACAAAACTGTCAAAACTGCACATTCAATTTTAACATTGTCGGTCAATGATTAAATCCACTAAGTTTGTTAATTATGAAATATATTTATAGTTGCAATTAAATGTACATTCACCAACAGAATAAAGTTGTAACTTAATTAAATAAATAAGTTGGTAGCGTAGCTAACTTCGTATTGTTTGTAGCACATTTGTAGTGTAAAACAGAACCTAACGTATATTTTAGATTTCGTAAGTATTGTTTTAATAAATTAAAATTTCAGCAATAATATGTATTTATCTAAGCGAGCAAATTAAGTACTTTACCGCGCGTTGCTATGGGAGACGCGGCGTAAAGTGTTGTTTTGCTCGTTCCTTAGTAATCATTAACTTTATGATGACAAAAGAGAGCATAAATATCAACTTTTCATGGTGGTCGTAGAAAAAATATTTTTTAATTATATAGACACATTGGTCTATTGAGCCTCTTAATACTATTATTTTTTATTGATTACAACAAATGATATTTTGATTATTGCTCAAGAATACTCATTGCACAAATTAATCCTACAAAAGGATTATTATGTTGTATTTTGCGAAGAATAATTATGATTCACTATCATATAATATATTTTATTCATTTAAAAACTACGGTGGAATTTTGAAAGCTGAGTGAATTTATGTTTTTTCTCTTCTCCACCGATATTCCCCTGATGTACTATTAAAATTTTGTAGAAAAAAGTAAAAGAAATATCCTTCCAAACGCATATTTCTCTGGTATTGTTATATCGAAAACTATAACTGTAAAATGATTGATTACAACAAAGAATATTTTATTTATTACAAGAATGAATCCAACAAAGGAAATTTCATCAATATTTTAATAATAGCAATTTGCGAAGAAAAAATACAATAAAATTGTGATGGAAATTGTAAATGTATAGTTTCGAAGGGACCTCGCATGTCGTAATAATTGCTCGGGACCTCGCGGTTTGTAGCAGTGGCGCGGCCCCCGAATGTTGTTTCTACCATTTCGCACATGAGGCTTGAGTGTTATGATTAAATACTGGGCGAGTTCTCGGATTAATATATATAAATGACTTACCATATACTTTAAAAAATGCGGAAAGTATTCTTTACGCAGATGATACTACTATAGTAAATATACTTGTAATAATACAGAGTCACTACTTATTAAAAATAACGATTCCATTAAGTTAGCCAATGAATGGTTTGCTGCTAACAAATTAACAGTCAATGAAGACAAAAATCAAAACATTTTGTTTACCTTGAAAAAGGAATCTCATACCTTTGGCTCACCCAAAGTTAAGCTGCTTGGATTGACTATACAATACAAATTAGATTGGCGTGAAAACATTGAACTCCTTGGTAAAGAACAGGGCCGGATTGGGAAGATTCAGCGGCCCGGGAAAATTTTAGCATGATCGGCCTCATCTCTAGTTTTTTTTAAAAAAAATTATAATTATATTGCCACAAAGTAAAAAATTAGTTATTGTGTTGGATAATACGAATTTTTTGCCTACATAGAAATTTAACAGTTGTAAAAGATGTTGAAATATAAAAAAAAACCCTCCTAAAAATAGTATTTAAAATATAGAACATTCTGTAGTTAAGAAAATAACATTTAGTTTCGTTTAAAAGTTGTAGACAATATTAAATTATTAATAAATGGAGAGTGAGGAAAATTCTGAAGCAAAAAAATTATCTGATCAAACCTAATCTTGAAAACGAAAAAAATAAAACATTGAAAGATAACACAACCAAGATTCCACCCGCAGATAATGGAAGTGTTACAGTAATATTGGATAACAATTTATATGATCAGAAAATAGAAGAGCTTTTAAATCAAGGAAATTATAAGAAACATGGGAAACATTCTACTACGTTTATAGAAAACAAAGTGTACCGTGCTCTTCAGAAATATAAAGAATTATATTCCGTTTAGAACAAGAACAGATCTCACTTCCACACCTGTACGGGGGGCTTCCAAAAATCCATGAGAAAGATTTAAGTATCTCAGAAACCCGTCAAAAGTTCCATAAATTCTCCTACTTACAAACTATCACAATCTCTATTACCAATCATTCAGCCACTTCAAGGAAAAAGAACATCATATGTGAAGAATTCTAAACATTTTGTAGAACTTTTGAGCTAAATACAATTACAACCACAAAAACTTTTTGTCAGCTTTGATGTTGATATTTACGAGAAATTTTTAGAAATCATCAAAACAAGGCCTTAAAAGATAGAACTAACTTGCCTCTTGATGGTATTATGGAACTTTTGCAATGCTGCCTACAGCACTCAATTTCCACGGAAAAGAAAGATATTTTGGACAAGAAGATGGTTTGCTGATGGTTTTTCTCAGTTATATCTAATTTATACATGGAATTTTTTTTGGCTTAGATATGTCGATGATACTTTATATTAGATTCACAATGGAGAAAAAGTCTTATGGAGTCCCTCCGTTCTTGGATGTTTTAACAAAGAAAACGAACAATGGACTAATAACATCAGTCTACCCTACCGTAAACCAACACACCAACACCAGACAACACTATAATTCTAATCATTCAAAATCTACAAAGTAGGAAATTATCAAAACCTCATACATTCGAATTCGGACTAAATCTGCAACACCGAAAGAAATTTTGTCAAGAATTAGAAAATACTGAAAACGATCTAAATAAGAACTGTTACCCGTTGAAGTTAATTAGATGATGCTATGTACTTAAATTTTAGTTTGTAATCACCGAGCGGCGGCCTCAAAAAGCCACGGCCTCTCGGGAAATTCCCGATTATCCCGACTGGCCAATCCGGCCCTGGTAAAGAATTAAGCAAAGTACTTTACTTACTTAAGAGTATGAAAACAAGTGTTAGCCTACATATTTTACGAACTTTATACTTCAGTACTTTTCATTCTAAAATGATATATGGTATTTTGTTATGGGGAAATAGTCCTGCAAACCAAACGATCTTTATACTACAAAAAAAGGCATTGAGGATAATGTTCAATTTAAATTTTAATGAACACTGTAGAGAAACTTTTATTCAACAACAAATATTAACTTTCCCTTGTTGCTGTATTTTTGAAAACTTAATGTACGTAAAAAAATGTTACCACGATTATAAAGAAATTAACACTGTACATACTCACAATACTCGAAATAACAACAAACTTTTACTACTTAAAATTAGATTGAAGAAATCAGAATTATCTTCCAATTTTATCGGAATACAATTATTTAATAAATTACCCGAGAATATAAAAACATTAAAATGTGAAACAATTTAAATTATCTGTTAAAAGATTGTTGTTAAATAATGCTTTTTACAGCATAAATGAATACATGTCTTTTCATATGTAGGTATCTGCCTTTTTTTATATATTTTTTTCTCTGTATTTTTTGACCTGGCTGAAACTGTAATGTGTAATGCTTGAATAAACTATTATTATTATTATTACTACTACGAATTATATTATATGATATAAAATGCTTATTTGTATATTCCTTAAATTATGTATATTGTATTGAATTACAAACGATATAATATTCTAACTGCTACTTTTGTCTGATTTTGACATTTGTTATCGATCATTGATATGATAACGACAGCATTACTGATCTATAAATTTCAGTGTTATCGACTGTCATTAACGAATTTTAATGATCAAGTGACTTACAGAATCCCAATTTGAATTGCAATCGATCAGTACCTCGATAATGATCGATAAATGATAATGATTGAGTTACAGAATAGCCCCGAAATATCTCACTATAAAAATACTAGTTTAAGTTGCTGAAGATAACGATTATTCAATCCCACGGATAGGTACACTCGTATTTTGTTGCCTCAATCTATTGAATGGGGACTTTTGTAATTGACGTCCATATACCTATTAGATATATACTGCTAATGCCCCTATCTCTCCAATACAAAACAGCGTGCTCGATGGGAAGAGAAAGTTTCGAGGCCTTGGTTACTGATGCGCAAGCGTGAGTTTGGGGGCGTGTTTTCCTAGCGCGCGGTTTCCCAAGCGGGAAACCGTAATTCTGAACGCAATGTTTTAGAAAAATTTAACATATACGAGTTGATTGCTTATATTACAGTCTACTTATAATTTTAAAATTATTGCAAATGTCTTTAAATAAATTAATTATTAAAATGACAATAATATGCAATACGCAAATTTTATTAATAGCATAACTAATTTATTGTTCCAATGAATAATTTTATAATAAAATAATAGTAAGGAAAGGAAAGGGACACATGTGAATTAAAAAACAAATATTTATTGATGCTTAAACAAAACAAGTCTACAATATTTATTTCTAATATAGTCATTTTTTCACATAATATTTGTTTCGTGATGCAGTTTAATTTTTAGATAAGTATTTATTATAATTTTAATAATTTGAAATTTGTGATTGTCTAAAGGATTTTGATTTTTAATATGGTTTATATATTCGTTAACTGCGCATTTTTTGGAAAACTGAAACATCTACATAGTATTATAATGAAAATCAATTACTTTTATTTATTTGTTAGAAATCTTAAATTTTGAACGATAATTAACAATATAATGAACATTGAGGTATCATTTTAGGTAGTTTTGATACTTTAAAAAATACGATATAAATATTATTTAATATTTTAACTTACCAGTGAAAACTCCCTGCAGACTTAGCGCCACACAAACAATAAGATTTAACCATTCTGATAAAAGTGTTCACTTTGAAAGAGAAACTACAGAATAACTGAAAAGTTAAGGGCTTTTCTCCCTTTAGTATATTCAAATATTCCAATAACAGTGCACTGACAGCTTCAGCCAATCATAACGTTTGAAGGCCAGAGCATGCGCATTGGTACCGACAGCACCGAACAAAAGAGACAGAAATATAGATTTCTTGTCTCCTTCCATCGTGCACGCTGCAACGGCGGGTATCAGCAGTATATATCTAATAGGTATATGTTGACGTCACACTACTCACATTTTCCCCTACAGCACTACATATCTTTAGAAGAAGACGGCATGCTCGAAGAAAAAGATAGTTTTTTATTACTATGGCCTCTCTTCTCTTCTCAACATATTGTCCTAATCCGATTTAATATTTGCTGTTTTATTTTGCGGTAGTGTTTGACGTATGTATGAGTAATCAGTTTTGTTATAACAATGATTTGTTAGCTGATGATAAATTCTAAAAATATAATACCGAAACACAAAATTATCCAACACATTTAAATACGGTATGAAATTCTACCTAAGAGGTCAGGGCAGTGGCGGCTCGTGGCAGGAGCTGTAGAGCTTCAGTTCCTAGTAATAATTTATTTATAATAGCATTATTAATATTACTATTCAAGAAACTTTCAAAAAGATTACAAACATTCATTTATACTGTGTGCACCTACAATATCTTTAAGAAAAAATATCTTAATATTTATATGCTTTCTGCATTACATCGATACGTAAACTTGTGCCTGAAACTTAAGAGTTGACATATGAAGCAATGAGCTGTGCTGCAGTTGAATAGGGGACTACAGCGCAATTGAATTAAGAGAAATTAGAAAAAAATATTGAAAGTATATACTTCGGAAAAAAGGGGTTTTTTGTTATAGTAGCTCGTCACTCATACCAATTCCACATATATTATTTTGATTGGCGGCTTAAAGACGGCCTATAAATATATAACGAATACCAAGTTAGGGGAGGAGCCTACTACCAATGGAAATAAAGAAATTCAAATAGAGGAGGCGTGGCTATCAGTCCAGTACTTCAATTCTCAAACAATTTTTATTTGAATATAAATATTTTGCATTAAACTTAATAATTTAAATACGCTTTCAATTATAAATCATGAAGACTTGTACAGTATAATAATAAACATTTATTTTTTATAAATATAATTTAGAAATAGCATAACATTTAGGTCCATGAGGAAACAGTTTGATATAAAAACTTATATTCGTGACGTTACATCTATATTTTCAAATTGGTTAAACAGTTTGTTAACTCCAGTTATAACGAAATATTATATAATATCGATATTATAGCATAAGTTGTAAAAATTACACATTGTTCAATTTTACGATGCGACTTCTGTCCTTAATGGAACATCTTTTGTCTAATTTAACGGATTTCGTATTTGTTCAAGTTCTTGATATACCCATGCAGCGTACGTCACGTTATTTGGGAAATCATTGTCATATATTTGATTGAATGTGTGGTATTTTCATGTTTGCGAGAAGCTTTTTACTTTTTACTATTTGCAACGTGTTCATAAACTTTGCATTGTGGAGGGAAATGAGTATAATATGAGATAGGTTATACCTTTCAGGTAAAGAAACAATTTTCATTAATATTGGAAGAGGAAGTATTATTAGTGAAAACGATTTACTAGAAGCCTTACGAAACAAATGGATATCAGCAGCTATTCTGGATGTATTTGAAAACGAACCATTACCAGCCAACAGTGCTCTATGGGATTGTGAGCAGGTAAGTTTCAAATTTAATTTTTAATAGTACGTAGTACTGATAGTAGAATAACAAATTTTAATAGCGATTTATGAAAAAAAAGAAAACGAACAACTTTACTCAATATTTAAACAATTGAAATACCTAAGTAAAACATATCCCTTATCGATTAAAAAATATGTAGATTGTCACTGTCGACAAATATAACTTTAATAGGGTATTTGATATTCTAATGTAGTATTATAATTATGCTAAACAAACAATAACCGAATAATGTAAAAAAATCGAAATTTATTTTTTCTAACATAAGTTTTCTTATAATTTATTTTGGCGCTAAAAAGGTATCACGTGGTTTGTAACATACGAGTAACATTTCTAATAAATTTTGTACATATAACAATCCTATTAAAGGTGGCTTTAGACGATAAAATATTTACATTAATTTTGAGAACTTCTTAGTGAACTATAATTTTTTCGGCTGGACAGAAGGAGACAAGTAAAGATATATATATATATATATATATATATATATATATATATATATATATATATATATATATATATATATATATATATATATATATATATATATATATATATATATATATATATATATATATATATATATATATATATATATATATATATATACATATATATATATATATATATATATATATATATATATATATATATATACAGGGTGATTCATCGGTCTGTCCTCTCTTTATAACTCTTTTATTTTAAGTCAGATAGAAAAACACTTCGAATATAATTTATATGATATAGTATTATCTATCTACGTACCATATCCATTTGTATACAGGGTGCTCCATTTAAGCGCAACAATATGTAACTTTATATTTCTTAATGGAACACCCTATATTTATTTATTTATTTTGATAGTAAATTAGATTCCCTTTAAAAAAGTATTAAGTAGTAAGTGGTCTAAAATTATAAATTAAGAAGTTATTTACCTTTATTCGTTGAATGATATGTTTCTATTATGTTATTATTAACAAAGTAAGCTATGGATAATTTGATCAATTGTTTCAAATTTAAACAAACAAGTTTTCCAAATACTCTTAGTTTATCGTTGTTAATGTTGATGTGAAAATGAATAATACAAATTTTAGTAAAGATGAGATGGTTAATATAATATTTATAATAAAAAAATCTATTGAAGTTGAAGGACAAGTTTTCGAGCATTTATTATAATTTTGCATTATTTAGTCTGTCACTAAATTTTAAAAGCTTCTTTGGAATTAGTGTAATGTTTAAAATAAGTATTAATAAAAAAGGATCAAAATTTTGTATTATGTTATGGTTTTTTCCACTCTGAAATACTATTTTTTATGAACGTAAATAACTTCTTAATTTATAATTTTAGACCCCTTATTACTTAATACTTTTTTAAAGGAAATCTAATTTACTATCAAAATAAATAAATAAATATAGGGTGTTCTATTAAGAAATATAAAGTTACATATTATTGCGCTTAAACGGAGCACCCTGTATACAAATGCATATGGCACGTAGATAGACAATAATATATCATATAAATTATATTTGAAGAGTTTTTCTATCTGACTTAAAATAAAAGAGTTATAAAGAGAGGACAGACCGATGAATCACCCTGTATATATATATATATATACAGGGTGTAAATGAAATAAGTGCATTAATTTTAACCAGTAATGTAACTCGTTGAGAGCAACAATATTTCTTAATAACATTTTTTTCTAAGTCTTTTAGATTTTGAGTTAAAATTCTTTAAAGATTTGCTGCATATTTCGTTACACTCTCATGGAGAACAAATGAGCAGCTGCCATTCCAGTGGGATACAAACAGCTCAAAAATTGTCTGTTATCGGTTACACTTACAGTCACAGTAATTAATAAACGAATCAAGGGAAATAACATTATTATTAATTAATACGTAATCATACAATTTTTAAAATAAATAAATTTAAATTTTGGATAACAAAATTATAAAGCTGTGTATTGAAACAGGCTTTTTATCACCTATGAATAGTGTGAATAGAGGAAGACAAGGAGGGACGGGGTAACTAGAGGAAGAGAAAAAGCATAGTTATTAGGTTATGAGATAATTATTTATCGTCGACAAATCATAATAGTTTAAATTCGTTATTCAAAAAATGTAAGTACAAACTTTTGTCCATTTAAAAGAAGTACATGAGTACCAATAATTAGTCGTCCATTTATTGTTCCCCAAACATTTTCTAATGAAAATTTTTACAGCATTTTCGTCTGTCAAGATGTGTATTGTGCATAATAAATACACCTTCCCAAGTAAATTCAGTCTCATGAATGAACATTATGAGCCATTCCCAAAATTGAAAACTTTTTGCACATGGTATGGATACAACTGTTGGTTTTTTAAAAATTGTCATATGTGACACTCCGTATTGTGATAAAGATGTACAAGATTAACAAATGTGCGAATATTAAGAACAGAATGATTTGGTGATGATTTGGAAAGGCTCCGTGTAAATGCGTTGGCAACTCCATGACACTGTCTTTATGAGAACCGTGATGTCAAGTAACATGTAGTACAGATACGAGTAAAAAATAAATAAATAAACCATAGGTAAGTAATTACAATGTCTGTGTACTCGCATTTTGACCGAATTTTACCTTATAAACAAGTTTATTACTAATGTCAAAATTTAATTGCAACAATTGACAGGACTGTCAATTGCTAAAACAAAATTTTTCATAGCTATTGCTGCTGCATTCAATTATCACAAAAATATTTGGAACGACTCGTCAATTTACGGGGTGGTAAAAATGCTAAAAAAATATGCGATTTCGAGAAAAAGTTATTAAGAAATATTGTTGCTCTCGATGAGTTATACTACTGCTCAAATTTAATGCACTTATTTCATTTACACCCTGTATATATATATATATATATATATATATATATATATATATATATATATATATATATATATATATATATATATATATATATATATATAAAGGTGTACATAGGAGATTAACATGGGAAATCAGTTTTTTACTATTTCTGCCTCGCCTAATCATTTTAAGCAAAAACTCGTCAAATAAAAGTTATAGGGCATAAAATTCTGCATCTAAGTCAATAAATAGAATTACCTTAACATGTTTTGTAACGACAGAAATTACTTATGAAAATGTCGAAAATTACGTTGAAAATATCGTCAGCCATGGAATTGAACAAAAAATAAATAAATGCTTGACGTTTTATCTGTCACAACGTAAGTTAACTTATTTGATGTTTCTGACAATTTGATAAAATGTCATGCATTTATTTATTTTTTGTTCAATTCCATGGCTGTCGATATTTTCAAAGTAATTTTCGACATTTTCATATTTAATTTCTGTCGTTACAAAGCATGTAAAGGTAATTCTGTTTATTGATTTAGATGCAGAATTTTATGCCCTAAAACTTTTATTAGACGCATTTTTGCTTAAAATAATTAGGCGAGCAGGAAATTGCAAAAAACTGATTTCCCATGTTAATCTCCTATGTACACCTTTAAGATAGACACACGATATATATATATATATATATATATATATATATATATATATATATATATATATATATATATATATATATATATATATATATATATATATATACAACTCGCGCCCCAGAGCGAATGAGGAAACACGAGACTGCACTTGGATGTGTAATTTCGAAGAAGAAAAATTCTAGCTTAAAAGATATTCGAGAAACGACGTCTTAAAATTGACCAATCAGAGACCTACACCTTTAACGTGTGTTTGCCGTAATTTTACGTTACTAGGGTTTTATACAAATCAAATCTTCTTTAAAATGTGTGGGCGACTGAAGTTATCAAAAAATGTCAGTGGCAAATTAAATTTGACAAGGTGAATAAAAAAAGACAAATTCTTACCATGACGCTAATTACTTAAAAATGATTATAATTTTCGGAGAATGTGGACGTAACGCCAGAGAGGCAGCACGAGTCTATTCGGAACGTTTTCCGGATAGAAATTTTGCTAACCTAAATTTGTTGACAGTGAAAAGTCAACTCTAAAGTTTCAAAATTACAGTAAGTCAAACAAATTTTGTAACTCACTAGTAGTATTTTTAAAACCTAGCAACCAGTTTTATTTTGTAATGATATCATCACACTTCAAGATATCCTTCCGGGATTGGTGGATTAAAAAGTCTTGTAACTCCGTTATGCAAGCAGCCGAAAATTATTTTCTTCTATTTGTTGGCAACCTGTTATCGTCGGCAAGTGTCAGTTTCGTCTGGGGCGCAAGATGTGAGACGCCTGTATATATATATATATATATATATATATATATATATATATATATATATATATATATATATATATATATATATATATCATCTCATGGAGTATTCGCCAGATGTCACTGTTTTTTCTTTTGCCATGAACTGTACTATATTTGAAACATTTGAATTATTATTAATGAAAACCATTTATAAAATGTATGAAACAAATTGATATTAGTATCAGGAAAGGATAAAAAGAATTGTATATAATTATTTATTTTATTCTATTATTTATTCTATTTGTAGTTTTTTTCCAAATTTATTTTTGTTTCATGATGGATCCGGATTTTGAAATAAATATCTAAAATTAAATTGAGCAATTGAATGCCATGATTATTTAATGGATCCTGATTCAGGATATGGTATGAATACAGTCTAAAATTTCCGTAGGTAAATTTCTCATGGTAGGTAGTATTAATTAATTGTTTTTTAATTTTATAAGAGTTTTTAGAATTACGCACACTTACTTAAAAAAAGGCAGATTTATAGAAAATAATGAAACCGGAACACTTTGAACAAACAAAAGGACTTCGATTTTGTAACATTAAATTCCGTCTGATTTCAAATTCTGTCCGAATTGGGTTTTCCCCACTACGAATTCTTCTGCTCCAGACCAGTAGAATTTTAAATCTGACAGAATTGAGATTTCCCCAATTCTTTCTCCGGATATATTTCAAATTCTACTGTTCTGGGGAGTAGAATTTGTAATGGGGAATACCCAATTCTGACAGAATCTGAAATCAGACAGAATTTAAAGTTACATAATCGAGTCCTGACGACTTCACAATTTCCAAACAAAGGAGCAAAATGTCACAAATACATAATAAGGACGGTAGAGACATCTCTACATCTCTCGACTAACTTTAAAGTAGTCTTTATTATCGTATAGGCATCTCTCTATAAACTTTAGAGTAAACTTTTACACCTATCTCTAATGGGGTATTCCGGTGATATGGAAATAATGCAAAATAATAACTTTTTTCTATAGTTTACATCTTCATAAAGTAGGAAAATATAATAAAACATGTTTATTAAAAACTTTTCATTCATAATTTAATGTTAGAAAATTGGAATTTTTACAGCTCTAGAAACGTCCTTGAAATTTGTGACGTGAAATTGATAATTTGTTGCTCATTTCACAGTAGATATTTACGTTTAGAATCATAGATGGTGCCAGTAGTTAACACGCGCGTATATTTCTTGTTTGACATTTCGTCCACTTTATTTGCAGCAATTCTCGAACAAAACATACCTTCGGCTTTTAACATTACGTATTTCTGCACTCACGTATTGCGAGTTATGGAGAAAATAATCATTTACCATGGCAGAACCCACAGCAGATTACCAAAATCAGTCTTTGTATAATCAGGTACCATAATTATGAAATATTACTCGTATTTTTACCACAAACAAACACTGTAATACAGGCTGCTACTGAAACCATGTGTAAAAAAGCAAATGACTGTCATGAACATGTGGATTTAGACGCTGAAGTTTGTTGCAGATGTCACTATCGATTTGACGTCATAAGCGCGCCAATGACAAGAAAATTTGAATTGCGATGAAATTTTTAAAAATTCATATCGCACGTGATGTATTCATTTTCTTATTCAAAATTAGATATTCAGAGTCCTACTGGTATGTACTAATGAAAAAAAAAAAAATTAAAAAATGTCGGAATACCCTATTGTCTCTTTCTGTCCAGCCGACATCATAACAAAATAGTGAGGTATAGGGCATGTGGTCTAGTATATTTGTGGTCGTTGGTTCGATGTTCTAACCATTTAATCAAAAAAATCCAACTTAGGGTATGTTCCAAATATCAAAGTCATTTACTTCAAATTTTAGTTACTTGGAGGTATTATTTCATCCGGTTACATACACTGTATTTTGTAATGTTGGCATAAAGATTTTTTGATAAATGTCATATTTGTTTTTGTTTTGACTAAATTTTATAGTATTTTCATTAAAGAAAATATTTGTCCGATAAAAATTCAATTTATTTGATCGTCTAAAGCAGGGGTCGCCAACCTTTTCAATGTGTTGAGCTACTTTAAAAATTTTCGAACAGTGAGTGAGCTACCTATAATTTGGGAGGCAAGGTATTTACAAAATGTCTTATAATTAAAAGTTACACTTTTTCAAGGGATGTGAAGCTGCATGTGTTTCCCCTCTCATGTAAAATAATAAATTGCCAGATCACAGAACATTTTAGAAAAAAACATATATATCTAACGGATTGCATCCTTTACAAATCAAGTCATTATAATATAATAAATATGACATCATAAATATACATATCATATATGTTTTAAAAATAAAACTGGTTACAGCCATCCGAATACAATTATCCAAATGTTCATCTGTAAATCGGTTGAGGTATTTGTTGTTTATCACTTTCATATTAGAGAAAGAAGATTCACATAAATAGGTCGAATTGAATAACGCTTTTACTTTTAAGGCAACTCTAACTAAAATTGAATATTTTTCTTCACTTACTAAAGGCCAGATATATTTTGTGTTTGACACTAACGATTTTAAAGCTAAATCATTTTGAAGCGTATTAACTTTCAGAACTATTTTCGCCAAAGTGCAAGAGAAGTAGAAAATTGCTCAATATTAATTTCCATGAAAGGTGAAGCAACAAATTGTGCCACTAGTGCGATTTCGTTGAAACCTTCAAAACGAGATTTAAAGGCATTCTTCAAGTTAGAAATTATTTGCACATGATTTTTACTGTCATAGGGTTGCAACGGATTTTGAAATATCTTTTCTGAAAGATGAGGAAAGTGCTTAGTATCGCGGTTAATTAGGTTTTGTTCCCAAAACTCAAGCTTTTTGGTAAATGCTTTTATATCAGAAATCATTTCCGCTAATTCTTTGTCTCTCCCTTGAAGTTGTAAATTAAGTTCATTTAATTTTTCTGTAATGTACACTAGAAAGCCAAAATCTTTTAACCAGATTGAATTTTCTAGTTCAGGAATGGGTTCATCACGTTCTTTAAAAAATACGACTAGGGCAGGTGGAACGTCATTAAAATATTTGAGGACTCGGGAGTGAAGAAGCAAATAAAACATTACAACAAATAATTCTCACTCGTTAGGTACTGAAGTGATCGATGAAAAAAAAAAGAGAATTTAAGGAAAATTCTATTATTTTTAGTTCTTTTGAGATATACCTGTGTGAGCTACTGGAAGTATCCACGCGAGCTACCGGTAGCTCGCGATCGACGGGTTGGCGACACCAGGTCTAAAGCCACTTATAGTATAACAGGAAGCAGTTTTTCTGCCATTGACCAGAGGCGTCACTAGGTATTTTTAACAGGAAGAGCGCAACAGGGCGCATTTTTAGAACGAAATAATTAAAAATGATAACATTTAGTAAATTAATATGTAATTTATTTATAAAATATCTTTACATAAACCAGAAACATAAAGTAGTGTACTATTACAGAAAAAAATATGATACAGTACCTAATATTATTTATATAATACATAGTTTTATTACATTTTATGTGTTTACAAGTTTTCTATTTCTATATACATATTTCTAAAGTGCCATTAGCTCCTCCTGTGTCAAATTTGGTAAAATTCAAATTTTCAAGTACCCAATATTTTAGGTTTATAATGCAAATATGTGAAAGTTTCAGAAAATGAAATAAAAAAAATTAAGAATATCATTCTTTTCGGCTATACGATACGGTTATTATGTGGAGACAATCGTACATACGAGGGCAGTTGACAAATTATTGTACTTAACATAGAAAGAAACAACTGAGACGTTTGAAACATTTTTATTTTTTAACATAATCTCCGAAAAGGTTAATACATTTGGTGTATCGATGATGACGAGTTTCGACGCATTATTTACAGTAGTGTCATTATCCGGAAAATGTATTCCCCGTAAATGTTCCATTACATGAACTTAGAATATAAAATATAATCGCTGGGGGGCTAGGTCTGGAGAATAAGGAAGATGTTGAAGAACTTCGAAACCAGTGTTGTGGATGGCAGTCGATGAAACACAACTGTCTCAAATCACTTAATTCATATGAATATGAATTTCTTGTGGCGATAAACACATTTTGCAGAGTACTTTACGAGATGCCAGATCTCATTTAAATTTTATCCATTTTGAATAAACGCAAACACCACTACAGATCAAAATAAATCTTAAACGAAAGTCTTAAATTTTAAGCTACCCTTAAACGAATAAATGCATATCGAAATTTTGACAGCAATACATAATAATTCATTTGGCTTTTCATTTCGTCCACGCAATATTGTCCACTTAAGAAACGCTTAAAATTTAAGTTACGTTGATGTGGCGAGCATGGAAGTAAGCGAAGCGAGTCGGACAATGGGCCCGTCCAAGTCATCGACTTTTTAGAAATTACATATCGCATATGAATTTTGAATATAAATAAATGAAAACGAAATAAAAATTGCTATATATTTTGTATTTTTATACCTATAATAATGTAATTAAAGTTTTTAGCGTAAAACGATCGCCATGTTGTGACGTCAGCGTCATTACAGTCGTCCAGTTACCTTGTGAAAATGTCACTGTACAGTGGACCATGCATATTTTGCTCATAAATTCGCGATTGACTTTATACGCACATATTTAATATATCCGCGTAATTTTTTATTAAGAGCAAAAGAAAATTTACTTATTAAATAAATAAAATTATAATTTATGTTTTAGTTATTGTAATCTGAATACTTGTCATTGTTGTAATCATTTAGTAAATAGAAATGTAAATGTTGGATTACTTTTTATTATGAACTATGCTTTGATTATTGTAATCAATACTGTCATTGTTGTATTTAATTATAAATAGAAAATAGTTTAAATACTATATTAATTATAATAATGACACTTGGTGAGTATAATAACCTGCAATATTATATTAAAGAAAGTCTTAAAGTCACATTAATTAAAACGAATGATTAATCTGATTATGAAAACGAGAAAAAATTATTAATTTTACTTACCTATATTACCATTATTAATGGTAACGTATGTCGGTTCTCTCTACTTATGACGGAGTCACACTAACGTCACAACTTTCGCGCTAAAACTTCAATAATTATTTTTGGCGTTATTAAGCATAATTTCAAGAAAACAAAAAATACGGAATTTCTATTTTTAAATTCTTCATAACATATAAAAAATTCAAAAAAAGTTGGACGGGCCCATTGCATGCGAAACACACAAATACACTTTTACTCCGAATAACACATTATATTTTTTTCAAACGCACTACTTTACTTCTTATTATATATTTTCGATCAGACTACTATGTTTGGTACAATAATTCATGAGCTGCTGCTGCACTCGTATGAGGTTCGTCTGGATCCGGATTATTCCCGAAATTTTGAATTAGCGTGCCAACATTGGCAACACCAGCGCTAAGGGGGGGGGGGCAGGCTGGTCACGTGCCTACCGTAAAAAGACTAGTGCCCACCCAAGTGCCCACCTTTACCAACATACAGATAATAATTTTGGTATGTAAAATATTTGTGAATACAATTTTATTTTTAATTCTGAACATTATTTGTATTTATACTTTTGTTCTAAAATTACTAGGGCAGAAATTACAGCTCTATGAAAATTTCACCACAGTATTTCCTGTAATTCATAAAAAAGCAAACACTCGGTATATGTAATTATTTGAATATGGATACCTGTGTCTTTGTTTCGTTTCATGTGTGTATATGAAAAAAATGCTATACGTATAGGTATCTTTATTATTAAAATAAATGACTGCCCACCAGGCGCGAATACAAGGTCCGCGGGGTAATGGGGGTAACTGCTCCTTTCCATGAATTGATTTAAAAAAAATCTGATGTGGCCAGCACATTACCTTCCGTCAGTTCTATGTATTTTGTATAAATGTCATACAGAAAGTTCCTTGCAAAAGATTATATTTCTTGTACATTACCTTAAGGCAGTTGTATGTATTTTGTACTAATTCCATACAGAAAGTTTCTAACAAAAGATCCTATATTTCCAGTAAAATTATAACATAAACATACTGTCAACTGCACTTGACACTGACACCTTTCAATCAGAATTATCTTAATGTATCGCAGCTGTTTCCAGAGTTATAGCAAAGCTGACTAATATATATGATATTTAATTTCTTTATCATTTTTTAACTCTATATCCATTTAATATGAAGTATAAAATGCATTCAAATCGTATAGAGAATAAATAATTCTTTAATATTTATAATAACATTAAATGTGAAAAAATGATATTTAACATCGTTTTTTCAAGAAAAACTGTTAAAATCTTCAAATGAGGATACTTCCGGTTGACCAATTATAACCAAAATCTAATCAGCTCTTCACATGGATGTAACGAAGAGGAATACGAAAGAATTATAATTTTTGGAATTGTAGTATTAGAGTTATCGCATTAAAAAAAATTGTCACACACAGACACACACACACACACACACACACACACACACACACACACACACAAACACACACACACACACACACACACACACACACACACACACACACATACACACACACATACAGACATCATCGTAAAAATAGTAAAATCGTATTCTAGGGACCCTAAAACGTGCTTATTCGTCAAAAACTCACCACCGAATTTTTTGACCAAAGACAATACCTTCCTTACCTAAAGGTGACGGAAGGTAAAAAACAATCAAACAACCGCAAATATTATAATTTAAGATAAAGAATAAAATTAAATACTTATTGTATTTTACACAGTTAATATTTATGGCTTGTTTTGGAAATATTAATGTTGATATTCAATTTTCATAGTTTAAACAGTTTATCAGCTTCACATCTCTTGATAAAATGTAACTTTCAATTATAAGGCATTTAACCTTGAATGACTAAAAAATTTGCCTACGGTGCCTTTTTTTCGATTACATTTGCATGACCTATTACGACCCCCCCCCCTTGTGCCCACTCATTTTTTGATTGTGCCCACCCTACATTTACATCATGGCGCCGCCACTGTGCAACACTATATAGTATACCGCAGCATCATTGAAAATATAGGGACAAATTCCTGTGTTCTTTCTTTTTAATTTTAGGCCTATAGTTTAAATCACAGAACTTAAATGCCGCTTTTTGGTGTGAAAATGTACTGATAGACCGGGGGGTAGTGCTACGTGAAAAATGTATCATGGTATTTCAAATACTGATCCTGGGTGCTTACTTTAAATACCCTGGAGAACGATTTGCTGTCCCCCGGTCTATGAATTCTACTTCTGGTTTCGCCGGAAGCGACATCATCGATATTTTTTTTTTAAATGATATTTATTTTTAGCTTTCCTAAAAGTAATTTAACGGGTCGATTCTGTACACATCTGTAAATCTTACAGAACTGTAAATCTGTAAATAATGAACAAAATCGCAACGTAAGCTGCCACTCTTATGTATAATTTTGTTTTAATCAACAAGAGTAGATGTGTTTTTGTCTACTTTTTACAGATTTACAGATCTGTAAGACTTACAGTTTTGTACAGAATCGACCTATAAATGGACCCATTGTACAGTAATTGCTCTGTAACGTTATATTATCAGTCATCTAGTGGTATTTTTCAAAAGCTTTGTATAGATGATTTTCCATCTCTCATTTTAAAATATTTTTCGCTTATACTGTGATTGAAATCATTTAGTAATTCTAATTTTTGTCCAAACTGTTGATGATGACAAAACTATTTCATCACTTGCGCAGAAAATCAACTGCGCATTGAAAACATCTCACTTTTTACTATCTTCATCATTTTGTGCAATCGGTCCACTATTAGCTTTACAGTGATGCCAAATACTTTCATTTTGAAAAAAAAAATAACCTATACTTCGTTTCACGTAAGAAAATTTTACATGCATTAAATAAATAATTTAAATTCGCGAAACCAAACTTTGTTAATATTTTTATCTGCAAAAATATATCATACCTGAATATTAAAAATTACCAAGTCGAAATCAAAACATAAATAAATATCATTTAATTCTGTCGATTTAATTAGATAACTGAACTGGGAAGAATTTATTTCCTATCAAAACCAACGCTACATTTTTACGTGATACGAACTATACATAGTTATTAATTTTTCAAAATGAAACTTTAATGCATCCCAGTTTGCTATGACATTTTTGAATCTTTGTATGAGGAATTTTTTGGACATTGATTTTGACTTTTTGACGTTTACCTGATGTGTAATTTGTTGGACTATTAAAAAAATAAATAAATTTAATTCTTTAATCTTTCACAGTTCGAATATGTTATGCTAGCTCAATCGAATTAAGACCGCAGAGTACCCATATGTGAAATACGCAAAAATAGGTCTAAGGAAAAAACGCCCTGTGTACTTATCTTACATTTTACTTAAATCTTTTTTATTTTACCGTATTTAAAAACAATATATCTATGTTTTTTAATGAATCATTTAAAAAAATGTCCTAAAATTAGTAATTTGACTTTAAATAAATGTATTTTCATACTCAATTTTTCGGTGTATTATATCTAATGTTTAAAAAATAAACAATAGGAAACTTAGTTCCAACTTTCATAAAACTTTTTCTAAAATTTTGAACAAAAATTAGTACAAATACAGCCTTGTAGACGTTTTCTACAAAATGATAATTTTGGTGGTTTCATTAAATTTATACGCTGTACAGCAGCGACGCCCCATAAATTGTGTGTATTTGAGTAAGCTCGTTCCATAGGCGTGCGTGTTGGGCATAATAATATGATGAATTTGCTTGTGGTTAAAGTCTGTTGTATATGTGATTTGATTTTGACATATTAAATTCTTTTACCTTTGAGTATTGAAATATGGATGTATTTCTTATGGTAATGAAACATGATATAACGTTTCAAATTAATTAATTTCTTTTATTCATGACATTTTAATATCAAATACTTACAAAAAAGACAAAATACATAACAGTCAGTCATATTGACGTTACATTGACATTCGGGATCAGTTCAGGATATGATCCTGTTTCAAAGGTGGTGCTTCGCGGGGGCGGGGACGAAGAAAATGGGTAGTACAAGATCATTTATCCCCTTTTAAAAAGAACGATTTAGGGTAGATGTGTGCTACTCGGAGTTGCTCTTCTTGATAAAAAGAAAGCGGTCATAATGTACAAATATTTTTGACAGTGACATTTGTGTGTCAATTATAAACATTTCAATTTCTTGCCTTGTAGTACTTTGATCTGAGATTTTTTACATCAAATTATTTTATATGCATTTCTTTATCTCTAAATCTATAGAAGATATAATAATGAATTTATATTTATCGAATAAAGAATTTAACGTTCTTTAATATATGTATTTACATAAATTTTCGATAAATAATATTTAGATGATTTTTTTCTTGTAACCCGGTTGTCCAATTGTTACCAAAACTTAATCAACTCTTCCCATTATTGTTAGATTAAGGAATCCGTAGTTAAAAATGTCTTTAGTTTTATATTTTTTTATAGTATTTGAGAAATCGTGGATCCAAAATCCACACACACATACGGACATCATCGTAAAAATGTTATAATCGGATTCTAGGGACCTTAAAACGTGCTTATTCACTAAAATCTGGATATGCGATTTTTAGCATGAATTCAATACCTCTCTTAGCGAGAGGTAAAAAACGCCTAATATTCTCACATAATTTTATATTAAACAATGAAAACAGTTGTTTTGTCAGATTTTTACAGATTTACAAATCTGTAAGACTTATATTTTTCACTGTATATTATCACGTGAAATTATAAAGAAATGGTGGAATAGCGTATTGTAACGATGAGGTTTTTATTCGTTACATCATTGTATAAATAAATAAATATATGAATTTGTATAAGACGTAAAATAATAAATAGTAGAGAGTAGAGATGCCATGTGTATATTTGAAGAATCGTATAAAACAACTGAATATAATATAATACATAACAACGTAAACAAATAACATATAACATAACAATAACAATGATAAATACAAATACAAAGAATAAAGTGGGCCTGTGCCGATGGAGGCGGCGCGATCGCAATGGGGTATTCCGGTGATATGGAAATAATGCAAAATAATAACTTTTTTCTATAGTTTACATCTTCATAAAGTAGAAAAATATAATAAAACATGTTTCTTAAAAACTTTTAATTCATAATTTAATGTTAGAAAATTGGAATTTTTACAGCTCTAGAAACGTCCTTGAAATTTATGACGTGAAATTGATAATTTGTTCCTCATTTCACGGTAGATATTTACGTTTAGAATCATAGATGGTGCCAGTAGTTAACACGCGCGTATATTTCTTGTTTGACATTTCGTCCACTTTATTTGCAGCAATTCTCGAACAAAACATATCTTCGGCATTTAACATTACGTATTTCTGCACTCACGTATTGTGAGTTATGGAGAAAATAATTATTTACCATAGCAGAACCCACAGTAGGTTATCAGAATCAGTCTTTGTATAATCAGGTTCCATAATTATGAAATATTACTCGTATTTTTACCACAAACAAACACTGTAATACACGCTGCTACTGAAACCATGTGTAAAAAAGCAAATGGCTGTCATGAACATGTGGATTTAGACGCTGAAGTTTGTTGCAGATGTCACTATCGATTTGACGTCATAAGCGCGCCAATGACAAGAAAATTTGAATTGCGATGAAATTTTTAAAAATTCATATCTCACGTGATATATTCATTTTCTTATTCAAAATTAGATATTCAGAGTCCTACTGGTATGTACTAATGAAAAAAAATATTTTTAAAAAATGTCGGAATACCCCATTCATGGTTCAAAATAATCAAAATTAAATATGATACCTAGATCAGGTAAACGTCAAAACGTCAAAATAGTTCCTCAAGCAAAGAAGGTATACAAATAAATGATTGTAGGTGTTCATCAGTCCTCACGTAGCCGGTGTTAGCAGAGGGAAAGATATCGCCCAGCAGTTCGTTGATAATTTCAAACTTTATCAAAATGGGGAAAAAATACCAACACAACTGTTGTTCAATAATACTTATTAATATTGTACTGTAAAATTTTATAAAATAAACAGATGAAATGCAATTATGGCGTTGTATTTACTTGTGTCATCAGATAGTGGCTTCTACATTGTACAGTGTAATTGATTTTAGTAGTAGGTACATAATTATATGGAATATAAAATTCTACGGTGTAGAATGTAAAACACATATCTGATTTCAGTCTCAAAAAAATCGTTACATTTTTCTCTTTTCAATGGAAGCAAAATTAATTTTGCATGCTTTGTAGCGGCAGAAATTAGGTATGTAAATATCAAAAATTCTTCCAAAAATAGCGGTAGCCATGGAATTGAAACAAATAAGTTAAAAGTTGTTGCTTTATCTGTCAAAGGTTAATTTACTTTTATTAGGTATTATTTGTAAACTAACCGTGAAACTAACCCAACTTGACAGATAAAGCGACATTTGTTTCAATTCCATGGCTACCGCTAATTTCAAAACGGAAATCAGTTTGTTGTTTTACATCTTGGTTTTAATAATACATTGTACCTACTTGCATTTATTGTGCGACCTTATGTGTGTTATAAATATTTCACTTTATTTCAAATTATATTACTTGTTGTGCACCTCCCTTTTTGGTCATTACATAATTTTCAGGAGTGGTACTTTACTCGAAGCTTATAACAGATTCTAATAGAGGATTCCGATTAAGCGAATTTTAAGCGCACCGGCGCGGTATTTTTATGAACTATGTGGACATACAAGTAACTGTCATCGTGCTGTCAAGTTGATAGCCTTGTGAAATTTGTGTTTTATATTAAAAATATGGGTATTAGGTACGCTTATGGCCTCTGTAAGAGTGAGTACGGGATTGCATGAAACATACGAATACTTTTACATAGCTCTCTTCAAATCACGACTTATGCTTGTTTCGACTCCGCAAATCTAGTCCATGAAGTTACATAGCCTTCCTCAAATCACGACTTATGCATATCTCGACTCCGCAAATCTATTCCATGAAGTTGGCGCGTACCGAAATGCTCAAATCTTGACTTATGCACCGTTCGACAAAGATGGCTGACAATCTGTAATGGTTCGTTCGTTTGGTCCTGAAAATTTCATTTTGATCCTTTCTAGTAACTTTTATTATTTTCAAAAGTGAAAAATTATAGGAATTATTAATAATTGACATAAATATATCTACTTAACAATAATTAATATAATATATAAAATAAAAGATTAAAGGTTAACATTAACAACCTGTTAGGTATATGAATTTAATAAACATTGTTGGTAAGTGATTAAATTTATCATTCTGAATTTCAATTACTATTTGTATTTATAAATATTTAGCATTCAATGCATTACTTATTTCAGGAAAAGTATGGTAAAACAATTAAAAAGGTTTTAAGGAATATGTAAAAGAAGGGCATCCAATATTTTGCAATACAATTATAATAAACTTGATGAAAGGATAAATGAGTAGTGAAATAATAAATTTTATATGATCTTCAGAAATAGATTTATTTATACCAGAATGATTCTAGCGGCCACTTCTTTTGACGTAACCTATTGTAAACAGCTATGAGCTATAACAATGGTTATTATTATAGATATTTACGAATAAATGACAATAAAATATACATTAAAAGAAAGTATAAATAAAAATTATCAGACGCAGGTAAGTGATGGATATATTAATTTTGATAATAGATACTAATCTCAAATTTTACAGGTTATGGTAGCAGATAATAAACAAATGTATTTATTCCCTATATATCTTAAGAGTGCCGGTTCGAAATTATTATAAATAATTAGTATGTATTATAACAAATATACTCATATATATATTTTGTAATAGCGCCACCAGTAAGGTGTTTGTAAATAATTAATAAAGTTTGCGTTATATCCTATGTGAATATATTTTTAGATATCTCATTTATAAGTCCGCGTGCCGCTTTAAAATTATTATAAATAAATAGTATGCATTATATCAAATTATTTAATATATATTTCAACATAGCGTCCCCCGTAGAGAGGTATGAAAAAATTCTTTAACATAGTGTGACCCATCATAATGTGTAATCTTAGATATTTCCTACATAAGTCCGTATGCCGCCTTGAAATTATTATAAACAAATAGTGTGCACTATAACAAATTATTTAATATATATTTCATTCTAGCGCCCCTCGTAGAAGGGAAGGAAAAAAATTCATGAACATAATATTACCTATCATATATGTGGAATCTTAGATATTCCTATATAAGACCGCATGCCGCCTAGAAATTATTATAAGCAATAAATATACATTACAACAAATTACTTAATATATATTTCAATATATTTATTTAATAATACTTAATAAATACATATTTAAAAATATAACATATCAGTGTAAAGAAATAGTATAGTGGCTGAATAAATACATAAGCTAAATAATAAAGGTCAACATGGTTTCCATCTGTACAACATTACTTTATCAATTACATATATTATACAGGTGCTTATTTTATCTGTTTTAAGGCCGTTACAAAATCATTTTATGCTCTAAATATCAATGTATAGAATCGTATAAAGTTTTATATTTTTGTAATATGTAAATCATACTTTATGTTACAGTGCCATCTGTGATACGAGTTATAACACAAAAATAAATTCTAACCTCTACAGAGCAGGGAGAGCGCTATTTTCAAATAAGTAAATAATACATTATAATACATACTATTTATTTATAATAATTTAAAGGCGTCAGGTGGTCTTATATAGGAAATACCTGAGATTATACATATAAGACCTACCACACAATCTTTACGATTTTTCTTAAATACTATCGTACGGGAGGCGCTATATTAAAATAAATATCAAATAATTTGTTATAATGCATACTAAATATTTATAATAATTTCAAGTTAGCACGCGGACTTTATTGGAAATATCGACGTATACACATGATGCGTCACACTATGTTAAAGAATTTTTCTCATTGCTTTCTACGGAGGACGCTATATTAAAAAATATATTAAATAATTTTCTGTAATATATACTAATTGTTTATAATAATTTTAAAGCGGCACGCGGACTTATAAAGGAGATATCTAAAAATATATTCACATAGGATATAACGCAAACTTTATTAATTATTTACAAACACCTTACTGGTGGCGCTATTACAAAATATATATGAGTATATTTGTTATAATACATACTAATTATTTATAATAATTTCGAACCGGCACTCTTAAGATATATAGTGAATAAATACATTTGTTTATTATCTGCTACCATAACCTGTAAAATTTGAGATTAGTATCTATTATCAAAATTAATATATCCATCACTTACCTGCGTCTGATAATTTTTATTTATACTTTCTTTTCCTGAAATAAGTAATATATTGAATGCTAAATATTTATAAATACCAATAGTAATTGAAATTCAGAATGATAAATTTAATCACTTACCAACAATGTTTATTAAATTCATATACCTAACAGGTTGTTAATGTTAACTGATATTCTTTTATTTTATATATTATATTAATTATTGTTCAGTAGATATATTTATATCAATTATTAATAATTCATTTTCAAAATTATAATTTTTCACTTTTGAAAATAATAAAAGTTACTAGACAGGATCAAAATGAAATCTTCAGGACCAAACGAACGAACCATTACAGATTGTCAGCCATCTTTGTCGAACGGTGCATAAGTCAAGATTTGAGCATTTCGGTACGCGCCAACTTCATGGAATAGATTTGCGGAGTCGAGATATGCATAAGTCGTGATTTGAGGAAGGCTATGTAACTTCATGGACTAGATTTGCGGAGTCGAAACAAGCATAAGTCGTGATTTGAAGAGGGCTATGTAAAAGAAAATTTTAATAAGTTTATAAATAACTTTTTTTATAATGTACCTATTTTATGTAACCAAAAGGAAAAAATTGTAGATCAAGCTTTATATTACACAGAGTCATCTATGAGTAAAATTGCAATACAAACATATTCTAACCTCTAGAAAAATTTGAAACATCCGTGCAGGACGTCCGTGTTTAAAACAAAAAAAAGATAACAGTTGACGTGTGAAATTTGGTAAGTTTCAAACATATGTTACAAAAGACAAATTGTTTTTTTAATTGTTCTCTTTACATTTAAAGCTTCAACATTTTTAAATAATTGTACTGAGGTCTCTACATTTTTTCCAAACCAATCATTTGTTCCTAGTTCTATTGCACTGCATCAGTTTAAGTTCTTATCGAAAGACGTCATGATATTTGAAATAGTGCCTCAACTCTTAAAGAAATAAATCCTTGTGGAAGTCTTCTTTAATTCGAGAAACAATTATGTTGTAAGTATTTGTTGGAAAATCTGATAAAGTAATGTAAAAATATTCAAGAAGTATAGTCCGTTCGCCGAGACAAAAGAATGTGGAACTAATTCTTGAACAGACAAGTCATTCTATTGGTCAAAAGAGTGTAATTGTGAAGCCGAACCAATAGAATGACTTGTTTCTGTTGAAGAATTAGTTCCACATTCTCTCGTCTCAATGAATAGAGCATAGTAAATTGATTTATATTCCTTGCCAAGTTTTCACGAGTATTACTGTTAGTACCACGTTAATACAAACACCCCAATTCTGTAAGGAAGTTGTTAAGTTTTAGCAACGTTACTAAAAATTGTAACTCGTAGAAACAAATCAAATGCCCGGTTTTGTAAGCAAAATTCAATATCGGATTTCAAAATCCAGGATTTTGTGTATATGATAATAAACACAAAATCTTGGATCATAAAAATATCGTGTGATTTTAAAATCAAGAATATTTAATTGCTTGATAATATCTACTTAGCTTATTTTTATATGAGCAAATAATACAGAATTTTTCTGAAACAAATATATAAACATTATACCGGTATAAATGTTTAAAAAACCGATGCTATTGGCGAAAAAATTCAAAGTGGGTGACGTCTGGTAGCAGATTTGTGAACTAGAGGAAACGTTGATAGCACACATTGAAACGTATGTAATTTTAAACAGTTTTAATTTATATTTGTTGTAAAAGAAAGTGACATATATAGTGTATATTACATTTTCAGGATTTCAGGTTTAATTAGTGATCAGTAAATGCCATAGATACTGCTCAGTGCCACAATGCAGTAATTACAAGTCAAAAAGTGTAAGTTTACACTATATCCCAAGTGACAAAATATGATCTTGAAATTTTCTTCCCAACAGCTTTGACATCTCTAATCGGTTCTATTTTTTCTTTTTTAAAACAGGATGGCAAAAGTCTTCTTATTTTATAGCCAAACCCTTTTTAACAAGTTTTCCCCTTACTTGTTCCAAACCGGTACAACTTAATTTTTCTATTTCTTCTGCTCTGTAATCCACAAACCCATTAATAAATAAATTAATAGCATAATAATAATGACAACTTTTGTTGTAAAACAATAAACATAGTTTTGATTTTTACTAACCTGTTTATATGCAACAAACCTGTAACAATATGTTTGCATTTGCCTCACAATCCCGCTCTACAACTAAATTTTGCTGTCCAATAATTTACATTCAAATTTAATAAAATTTCAATCGTATGAGGAACTTTACTCAAATGACTGTGACTGGTTTTTAAACAAGAACCCATCATCTTTTCTTCCACAAAGCAATACATGTTCTGCCTTAAAAACTGCTTCGCCTTTCTTTATACGACGTGCAGAAGCAATATATTCAAAAATATCACCTAACTTATGTTAATTTTCTCCATATTAAATACTTTGCACTTTGAAATGCATATTTCCAGCAATTAGGAATAAGAGAACTCTTCTTATTCCTCCGCCATCTTGCTACCGTTCGGCCTGCCACCTATAGTTCAGTTTTTTCGCCAATAGAGAACGGGCACTCAGCTGTTTCCGTGAACCTTCAAAACAGCTGATCTTGCTGCCCCGTGCGGTGTGAAGTTGTTACATTAAGAAAAGAAAATTTAAACTTAAAATAAATACCTTTATTAAAGCATATTTTGAAAATATAATACCTATTTAGAAGAAAAATTTCATGAAAAAGCAATTTGTAGACTAATATTTATAATTCTAGACAAATTTTAATTGTTAGAGGTCAATGACCCCGCAACAACTCTAGAAAAACTAAAAGGTTTATTTCATTTTATGAGATAAAATATTGTATTTGGAGTATAGAAGTTATAAATATTTCACTTCATTTCAATACTAAATTACTCCCTTATCCTTTAATTAATACATTTCTTTCAAATTTCTAAATCGTCAACTGCTCTGATAAAACTTATATGCTTATAACTCCGAAAAGCGTTTAATTACTCTTGGGTGTAAACACTTTGTTGGTAATAAGATAATTGATTATATCCATTGGCAAAATATTCGGAAAATCCGATATATTCTATGAAAACTCACTTTCATCGCAATAATACGGTTCAATATTACTAATTAACTTGATTTTAGCTAAATAGCGAAGTTGCATATCAGGTGATAGCTTCTTGAAATACAGGCCCGTATTCCGAGCGCACTTTTATAATAAAAGCGCTTTTATGAAGCGAGCTTTTAGATTGTATTCTTATGAGAAGTGTGCTCCATAAAAGCGCTTTTATTATTGTAACGCGGCAGTGTGAAACCACCGGCGTACAATTTATCGTGATCGTCAATAATACCCTACGTTGTGTTAATGTAAATAGTGCCCAGAATTCTTTGATTTGAAGTCGTGGTAGTGTGAGGAATAAAACAAATAAAAACATAGAGTCAACAATAAACAACGTTTATTCATCAAGAAACATGGATTAGAAATATTTTCAGTACAATGTAAATGTCTGATACTTATGTCCGGGGACGGCGTGGGTATGCCCTGGTTAGGACCGTGGCTGGCAGCGGGCTCGGACGGGGCCGGCAGCGGGCTCGGACGGGGCCAGCACCGGGTCGCAGCGCAGGCAGCGTCGCGGTACAGCCGGAGAGCGGGACAGCGGCCTTGGTACGTGGGCCGTGGTCAGCCGTGGTTGGCCGTGGTTATGGCCGTGGACGATGTCCCCCAGATGTAGGAATACGCATACAGCGTCACAGACATACAAGATGTCCGATATAAATTTAATACTTGGTATGGTGTTATATTTATTACATGGATATTTTTATATATGGATATACAACGTTGTTGGAGAATCGCAACTGGACCACTGTGTGGAGCGTGCGCTCCCCTGTTATCAACGTAGCAATCACGGTGAGTGAGAGGCGAGGTTGGAGAATCGCAACTGGACCACTGTGTGGAGCGTGCGCTCCCCTGTTATCCTGCCTACACTGTCCGTTTATTTATAATTTATCGGAATACGCCGCTGTTGGAGAATCGCAACTGGACCACTGTGTGGAGCGTGCGCTCCCCTGTTATCAACGGCGCAACCGTACGGAAAGTGAGTGACGAGGTTGGAGAATCGCAACTGGACCACTGTGTGGAGCGTGCGCTCCCCTGTTATCCTTTCACCACTAGCCGTGCAATGCGTTAAATAATATCCCAAGGCTGTAGGTGAGAGCGTAGCCGACACCTTACAGCAATACCAACATATAACACCAATACCAAAGCCTCAAAAATTACCAATGATCATTAATGCCGATCAAGCTACCATAGAGGCTGATCCTGGTCGAAACCAAGATGCCTTTACGAGTGCCGTGCACCCAGTTTTAAACACATAGACGCCACCCCTAAAGATTGGGGGTGGAAAGGATGGAAGATTAGATGTCCATACGTGAAACTGTAACAGACAGAAATTTCTGAGAAAAACATCTCAATGATATGCGCCTCATTCGTTGATGTCCCGATGTAGTGGGGAAGCTTCTGCATATGCAGATTGTATGTTGAACGGAGACAGCTTATAATTGTTGTCCCTGATTTGTGCGAACTCATCCCAAGTAGCCACCCTTGCTTCCCTGTGCCTGTTTGTGGAGAGAATTCTCGCCTGTTGATTTGCTAATTAGTTGCATTCAAAAAATCACATATGCCCTATATATTAGACAAAGACACCAAGATCTGTATTCTGCGTGAACGACAAAGATGCTACGAGGTAGTGGTGATTTCACCCCCTACTTAAACAAAGATACCTTTAAATCTCGGACTGGTGAGTGGGACAGAGATGGCCTGCGAGAGTGCTGCTTTCAACCCCCACATCACAATGTTCATTTAATTCTTGGTTTACCTAAAGTGAAAATATTTACACACAAAATAAAAATGTTTAAATAAATATGAAATGTTTATCGACATCAATGAGGAGCCTATTAACCCTTTCGTTGATTGTTTTATTAATTGTTCATGTTTTACCTAGTATTTCATAGGTTCATAGGTTTTAATTTTCCCTGTCAGGGCCGGCTTCGAAATAAACTTGTGGAATTTATTTAGTATCATACTGTTACATTGTTTCTCATTCTACTACAATGGTAAATCAATTAGTTAATGTTAGTTAGTCATATTAGTTGTTTATTAATTGTCAAACATTCTAAATATTATTGTACATTCTTATATTCATACAAACTGCAGATATTCTCACGCTACAATCTCATGCCTGACCTGTCTTAAGTTTCACAACCCTCAGACCTATGGAAATTTATTACCCTCTTGAGTTGACCGGCAAATATTCTTGGCACCATTCTAATCGGTAACACGTGCACTATATTTTTGTCTCCATGTAGAAAACTGATACTAAAGATTTTAAATAATACCTAAATAAATATGTCATCGTCATTAAAGAAATCTGCGTATACAGCAGCTTGGCCCACCCAGCTATAGTACTATGCCGTGTTGATATGTTTATTTTGTTACAAATAAAATAATAACACGCCGCTAATAGTAAACCAATTTATTCGCCCACACAACAATACAAAAAAGAGAATACCAAACGACAGCGCCCACACAACCATCCGCTTCGACTGCCGCCAGTAGAATGCCCGCCTGACTCGTCATGGCCGCCACGCAAGGTCGCCCTCTCGCCAGTTAGGTGCTGCCAACTATCGGCCAGCGCAGAACTCCGCCGTCAACAATTCCCGTTACATTTTATTTGTTTATTTGTTTGTTTATTTATTTGTTTATTTATTTATTTAATTATTTATACAAACCGTGTGTCGTCGCGTTTCAATCTCCCCCTGATATTAAACTGGAAGTAATGATCAATTTAATATCATAGTTCTCTGAAACAAAACTGCCAATTGTTGGAAATAAGAAGACACATGCTAAAACTATATCTTTCTAAGACCGTTCATTCTTAAAGATTACGAGTATACATAGAGATTCCCACTAGAAATGAGAAAAAAAACTTATTATGCTTAAACTGAACGTCTACTACTTATTATGTAATTTTTTCTTTGTGTCCCTGTCACGTTTATTTAGTCTTTTTTACGGACTCGCCGGTGAATCAGAAATTGTGTCTATAGTTTTCGTCAGATACTGTGTACGTGGTTCAGATTAGCGAGGTGGCTGATAAGATAGCTTCTGTCGTGTGTCTTTGACATACCTCGCCGGCTGAAAAGCTCGAGGTCGAGTTGTACTTTGAATCGTGGCTACTGCCTCCGAGTTACCTGGTGTATGTACATTTTTCTTTTCTTGGTACGCCCGGGTCGTATTTTCTTGACGTCTCAAGAATATCATCAGCTCTGTAACTGTCTGCTGGTTACAGACTTGCCATAAAGATTGTGTATGGTTTTGGAAATGCCGTATCATTTCTTCGACAAATTGTCTCTCGGGCAGCGGGATATTCAGTAATTTGTTTTGGCTCACGTACAGCGCAAGATGAGACACCATACTCGGAGTTTTTCTTGGGTCCCATCTCTCTGTACTGATCCTCATTCGCCACTTATTTTGTATACTGTCCGACCAGTAGGTGTGCAGAAAGTCTTGTTTAAAATCCGCATATGTCGCCCAGTATCCCACGTACACTGTTGCCCATTTGTCCGCCTCTCCCGTTAGACATTCCCGCGCTATGTCCAGTTGGAACTCTTCGGGAATTTGCAGGCGTCGTACGTATTTTTCCAGCATCTCCAGAAAACGAACGGGATTCAGCTTTAAACAATCCCCGTCAAATTTCGGTTTCGCCGGTAAAGTGGCTAGCCATCTTTCCGAAGTGTATGGTGCCACATTGGGTGCAGGTGGTAGTACAGGTGGGAAGTCGTTTGAAGGGTGCATAATATTTTGCGTCGTTTCTCCCCCGAGGTGGGAGCCATTGTCCCCAGTAGAAGATCCTGCACTACTTGATATTGACGACGTAATTATAACTGACGGGCCAGACTCTATATTTGCCACCTGAGTTGTAGTTACAGGTGTTGTGACCTTATTCACCAACTCTTTCATTGTGCGTTTAACTCCCCCAAAATCTGGCAAATGTTCTCTTTTTGGGATTTCCACTGTTCTTGCTGCTTGATCTTCCAATTTTTAAGTACGTTGGCGAGGTCGGCGGTAACCAGCACGATGGGTTCCGGAATGCTATTTTCCTGCTTACCAGAGGATTCCATAATGATTGCTAAAGTCTTTTTTTAAAAAAAACAAGAGTCTACTGTTCACCCGAGTCTATACTGTCTATAACACACAGGAGTCTTTCTCTCAGAGTCTATTGCTCACACACATACACACACACACACATACACACACAAACACACACACACACACACACACACACACACACACACCAACACAAACCAACACACACAAACAAACACACACACACACCCACACACACACACACACACACACACACACACACACACACACACACACACACACACGCACGCACGCACGCACCTGTTGATCCTTGTAATTACCCGTCTTAAACCTCACACCACCAACCTCAAAAACTTCAAATCCTGGTCACCAGGCACCAAATTATGTAACGCGGCAGTGTGAAACCACCGGCGTACAATTTATCGTGATCGTCAATAATACCCTACGTTGTGTTAATGTAAATAGTGCCCAGAATTCTTTGATTTGAAGTCGTGGTAGTGTGAGGAATAAAACAAATAAAAACATAGAGTCAACAATAAACAACGTTTATTCATCAAGAAACATGGATTAGAAATATTTTCAGTACAATGTAAATGTCTGATACTTATGTCCGGGGACGGCGTGGGTATGCCCTGGTTAGGACCGTGGCTGGCAGCGGGCTCGGACGGGGCCGGCAGCGGGCTCGGACGGGGCCAGCACCGGGTCGCAGCGCAGGCAGCGTCGCGGTACAGCCGGAGAGCGGGACAGCGGCCTTGGTACGTGGGCCGTGGTCAGCCGTGGTTGGCCGTGGTTATGGCCGTGGACGATGTCCCCCAGATGTAGGAATACGCATACAGCGTCACAGACATACAAGATGTCCGATATAAATTTAATACTTGGTATGGTGTTATATTTATTACATGGATATTTTTATATATGGATATACAACGTTGTTGGAGAATCGCAACTGGACCACTGTGTGGAGCGTGCGCTCCCCTGTTATCAACGTAGCAATCACGGTGAGTGAGAGGCGAGGTTGGAGAATCGCAACTGGACCACTGTGTGGAGCGTGCGCTCCCCTGTTATCCTGCCTACACTGTCCGTTTATTTATAATTTATCGGAATACGCCGCTGTTGGAGAATCGCAACTGGACCACTGTGTGGAGCGTGCGCTCCCCTGTTATCAACGGCGCAACCGTACGGAAAGTGAGTGACGAGGTTGGAGAATCGCAACTGGACCACTGTGTGGAGCGTGCGCTCCCCTGTTATCCTTTCACCACTAGCCGTGCAATGCGTTAAATAATATCCCAAGGCTGTAGGTGAGAGCGTAGCCGACACCTTACAGCAATACCAACATATAACACCAATACCAAAGCCTCAAAAATTACCAATGATCATTAATGCCGATCAAGCTACCATAGAGGCTGATCCTGGTCGAAACCAAGATGCCTTTACGAGTGCCGTGCACCCAGTTTTAAACACATAGACGCCACCCCTAAAGATTGGGGGTGGAAAGGATGGAAGATTAGATGTCCATACGTGAAACTGTAACAGACAGAAATTTCTGAGAAAAACATCTCAATGATATGCGCCTCATTCGTTGATGTCCCGATGTAGTGGGGAAGCTTCTGCATATGCAGATTGTATGTTGAACGGAGACAGCTTATAATTGTTGTCCCTGATTTGTGCGAACTCATCCCAAGTAGCCACCCTTGCTTCCCTGTGCCTGTTTGTGGAGAGAATTCTCGCCTGTTGATTTGCTAATTAGTTGCATTCAAAAAATCACATATGCCCTATATATTAGACAAAGACACCAAGATCTGTATTCTGCGTGAACGACAAAGATGCTACGAGGTAGTGGTGATTTCACCCCCTACTTAAACAAAGATACCTTTAAATCTCGGACTGGTGAGTGGGACAGAGATGGCCTGCGAGAGTGCTGCTTTCAACCCCCACATCACAATGTTCATTTAATTCTTGGTTTACCTAAAGTGAAAATATTTACACACAAAATAAAAATGTTTAAATAAATATGAAATGTTTATCGACATCAATGAGGAGCCTATTAACCCTTTCGTTGATTGTTTTATTAATTGTTCATGTTTTACCTAGTATTTCATAGGTTCATAGGTTTTAATTTTCCCTGTCAGGGCCGGCTTCGAAATAAACTTGTGGAATTTATTTAGTATCATACTGTTACATTGTTTCTCATTCTACTACAATGGTAAATCAATTAGTTAATGTTAGTTAGTCATATTAGTTGTTTATTAATTGTCAAACATTCTAAATATTATTGTACATTCTTATATTCATACAAACTGCAGATATTCTCACGCTACAATCTCATGCCTGACCTGTCTTAAGTTTCACAACCCTCAGACCTATGGAAATTTATTACCCTCTTGAGTTGACCGGCAAATATTCTTGGCACCATTCTAATCGGTAACACGTGCACTATATTTTTGTCTCCATGTAGAAAACTGATACTAAAGATTTTAAATAATACCTAAATAAATATGTCATCGTCATTAAAGAAATCTGCGTATACAGCAGCTTGGCCCACCCAGCTATAGTACTATGCCGTGTTGATATGTTTATTTATTTGTTTATTTGTTTGTTTATTTATTTGTTTATTTATTTATTTAATTATTTATACAAACCGTGTGTCGTCGCGTTTCATTATAAAAGTGAGATCGGAATACGGGCCATAGATATTGTAAAAACCACCTATTAAGCTCACACAATGAAACACTAGAAAAATTTGTTGTTATTACCAAAATGTAAGGCAAACTGACTTCAGATTTTGAATTAGCGCCAAGGAAGTTGGTTGCCAATGAAATCAGTTACAGGCCAGGGCAGCAAGATCAGCTGTTTCGAAGGTTACCGGAAACAGCTGAGTGCCCGTTCTCTATTGGATTGCACAGGGAACTACGATCTTCTTCTTCTTCCCATAGCACTACAATCCTTGGTGGATTTTGGCTTGCTCTGCTATTTCCTTCCATGACTTTTTATCTTCGACCTTCCGCACTCAATTTTGAACATTCATCTTTTTGAGGTCTTCAATTATATCATCTTTCCACCGTTTTCTTGGTCTACCTCTTGCCCTAGTTGTCCATGGTTTCCAGTTTGTTATCTTCTTTGTAACTCTTTCATTGCCCATCCTCATTACATGTCCCAACCATTTTATTCGTTGAGCTTTGATGTATCGTGCAATGTCTGCATGTTCTATCATTGTATCCAGCTCGTGGTTCATTTTGATTCTCCACGTCCCATCATTTTCCATTGTTGGTCCGAAGATCTTTCTTAGCACTTTTCTTTCGTTTGCTCTCAACATTTCTTCGTGTCTTTCTGTTAGGGTCCATGTCTCGCACCCGTATGTATGACTGGTCTTATTAGTGTTTTATAAATTCTGAGTTTAGATGACAGATGACCTACTTATGAGTTTCGATTTTAATAGCTCCTTATTTGCATATATGGCTTTATTGCCTGCTGCCATTCTACTTTTTATTTTTTTCTCTATATTGTTCAGTTATTTGCGATCCTAGGTACGTAAAAGAGGAGACTTGCTCTATTCTTTTCCCGTTCAATGTAATACTTCTATTTTCTATATTTTTCAAATTTTCGCTCTTGTATTTTTTATATACTTAGTTTTCTGGATATTTATTTTAAGGCCTACTGCTTGCGCTTCCTCTTCTAGGTTTCCGAAAGTTGTATTCAGTTCATTTATGCTTCTTGCTGATATTGTCACATCGTCTGCGTATGCCAATATTTGTGTGCTTTTAATATTTATTGGTCCTGCCTTGCTTAATTTGCTTATAACGGTTTTCAATACCAGATTAAATAATAATGCCGATAGAGAATCCCCTTGCTTTACTCCACATCCTATATTGAAGTTATCCGTATATTTTCCTTGTATCACTACTACTGTTTTTGCCTCTATTAGCGTCATTTTGACCAATCTTATTATTTTAGCTGGTATTCCTATGAATTTTAATCTCACGTATATTGCTTTTCTATTTACGCTGTCAAACGCTTGTTTGAAGTCTAAGAATAAATTGTATATATTTATATTATACTCATAGCATTTCTCATGCATTTGTCGCATTGTTTGCAGATGGTCCGTCGTTGCTCTATTCTACTACGATAATTTTTCCATAATTTTGTAAAAATGTATAGCACTGATTTTTTAGTTATTACAAAAGGAAATCCGTATTTGCAATGTCATTTGTTCATTTGGCCGATCTATCTGGTGATCTGTCTTCGCTGCGCAAAAACGAAAACAACTTACCGTTACCACTCAGCCGGCTGGGTTCGAAAACACGTTAAAACCATTTGATGTTACCGCCTCTTATTGGAACTTTGAAAACACTCACCAGAAACTCGTGTCCGAAATGTTTCTTAAAAGATTCTCGAAAGTCGTAGTTTTGTTGAAATCGACTCAGTTGAGTCTGTTTTGTTACTTTGGTAGAATTTATCTTTATACAAAACTTATACTGTTACGAATTGCTAGAAATTTATATTCATAATTTAATAACTTTAACGTCCGACTGGTATGTTATTATCATAACAACCCTGCTTTCAGGTTTGTTATATACCAAATAACACCCTAGAGCGTGTTATGAGTTGTTGCTATGGTAATGTTGCCAATAAAATGATTGATACTGGAATAAAGCCTAAAAAACAAGCAGAAGCAGTCATAGCCTACCTACTCCGTAAATTTTATTAAAACTTTCTGATCCGTAATCCGTAGAATATTAAAAATTATAGTCGGACGTTAAACGTTGAACGCACCATGGGAGTTAAATGGACAATAATGCCTTCGGTACACTGTTGACCTCAGGCGTTATTGTCCTTATAACACCCTTGATACGTTAGTTACTATAACAATCAGTATGAATTAATTGTTATTTATGCAACATGAGTGAAAAGTATAATCTTATTTCATGAATATGAATCTTATGAGTGAAATAAGATACTTTTTACTCTAGTTGCGTACATTTTTTACGTCTATAATAAAAGCCTGAAAAAAGTGCAATAGCGTGTTATTTTTTCAACCGTTTGCGTTAAAAAGTGCACTATTTTCACGCTTTTACATTTTTATCCAGTAGATATTAATAGACCATTTCAAAAATGTCCGCGACCTCTACGTGTTTATTTTTTAAACTAAAAACTTAGTGCCGTTAAATGGCGGGGTACGAGAAATGTCAAAAAGAATTGAATTAAAAAGTAAATAAAATGTTTATGCTGAAAATTAAAATTTATCGAAATATGTAGTATATACATCAGTGATTTATAAATTATATTAATATGATAGATTTGATGTAGTAACCTATTTTTTTATTTTACATTATTCGACCATCAGGAAAATATTTAAGATATTTATCTTGCGATGATTTCTTTCTAGTAATATTAAAATAAATTCAATTTCCACATATTTTAACAAATTTTTTGGTATCCATTGCTGTCTATTTATTCTACGTGATCCACTCTTTTCTTCTGTTCATATTTTAAAAAAAAGAATGAAATCAAATGTTTATTTTTCAATTATTATTACAACCCGGTACGCAACGTATAGTACCCGTCATAATTACTATTCCAATGAAGAAACAAATAATAACCAACAAAAATAATCGAACTGTCACCTGTCATATCGTAAACAAAGATGGGTATACGGCACTACCTTTTGTTATCTTTGTCTAAAGTTTGTACATGCGCATTGAATTTTTGAAATGGTCTATTTGACAACTAAAAATCCGTTTTTTTGTTATGTCATCATACTTGATTGGTTACAAAATTTAACCAATGATTAAAAATTAAACACTGAGTTACAGAATAGGCCCGTAAATGTGTTAAAAAATACATAAGAACCTATTTTTCTATTAATGAAAAAAGTGCACCTTGTTTAATGGACGTAAAAATAGTTATTTGTGTATCAAAACTCTAAAAGTAATCTTTTTGTCCGAATCTGAAGTTTGTTGTTGAAGCGAAAGCCGGAACCAGCAAATCGGATGAGGCTAAAAAAGATTACTTTTAAGTCGATGTGCAAATATCAATTTTTAGGCGACTCACAAAGTTGCAAATTACAAAAAAATATGTGTGTACTTCATACGAAAAGTGTCAAAGATACTCGCAAGTAATTACAGTCTAGGCGGGCAGCCTCGGCCGAAACAACTTACTTATGCTCAAACTTTAAAGTTTCATTTTTCGTCCTGGATACCAGTACTTATATCAAATATCTATACACATTTAAAAAAAAAATAGATTTTTAGAATTCTATATACATAATTTTTTGCAACACCACAATCTTCAGTTAAACAAATGTATAATAAATTTTAAAAGAAAAATGTCAAAATACTTCAATGTATTCACTATTCTCTCTATTCACTATTTACACTTTATTTACTCAATAATACAATTTAATACTTACAATTTTTTAAAGTACAGCAATGAACAGCAAATAGAAAAACATATGGTCTGAAATCACATTGTGACGACAGATGTCACTAGTAGTACTATTTCAACACAAACTTAACCTGAAGAAAAGGAAATACCACACCCGATTATGGGTAACAAGGATATGGAGAAAAAGTTAGGGTTATTAACAAAATTTAGTTTGATATTTTTTTATGAGTGACACTGGTGATTTTTTTTATTTCATAGTTATTTTTTTATTTCACAGTTTTCTATAATGACACATTTTAGCCATTGAAAAGTGTGAAATAAACATAACTTTAGAAGCCGGTTTTGCTAAAAAGTATTTAAGTAACGTTCTTTGATTTTTTAAAATTTTATCATAGAGAATATAATTCGTAAGTCACGTGACATGTTTTCCGCCAATCAACATTCAGAATCTCCCTAGTTACATATCTATCACAGCGATGATAAAAAAACAAAGAAATTATCACCTTATTTATATTCGTTACTAAGGGATTTCTTTCTTTATTTGACATTGACAGTTAATTTTGAGTATAAAAATGTGCGATAATCGTTGGGTTGATATCAACAACGATGAAAATAATAAGGCAATTGTCAAGTTATGTTATAATACAATGGTGCGTTCGGTTATTTTGTGCTGTGCATGAGTCGTATCACGTGATCACTGTGTACTCTGTGCAGATTGGAATTAAAAGAACGAATTGTGCAGCCTATGCGTTTGATACTTTCGTGACAGATAGATTTAGCAATTGAAAATCTGTGTAAGTGCAGATTATTATTACTAATATCGATTTTATATTAACCGTATGTGTTTGATAGACGGCTGAATATGGATTTTCGTTTTCTTAAAAATATTTTTCGATGAGTCGGACTAAGAAGGGGAGTATGGTATGATTCAAATAGTTTAGAATAGAAAAAATAATTATGCTGAACAATACCAAATACATGTCTGAAGGGCAGTTTAAAACTCATTTTCGAATGTATCCCGATACTTTAGAAGAATTAGGCCCGGTTTTTTCACCTCTGGTTAAAGTGTCAATAACTTAACTGCCACACAAAACAAAAATATCTCATCGATATTAAAGCATAAATTAACAAGATTATATACACGTTGATTATATGATGCGATATTTTTCTTTTATCTGGCAGATAAATTAAATGGCATTTTATCAAGAGGTGAAAAAACCGGGCCTAATATAAAATTACTCTTGTTCGCGAACTACATTAAATATATTAAAAAAAACTTAAGGACATCAGAAAATGGCTTGAAAAAAGAGGCAATGATTTTAATAGGGTTTTTAGAAAACCAAGAAAACTTCCGGTAAATATTAATTAATGTAATAGCTTATATACACTGACCGGCACGAAAAACGGGCCATTTTTTTTTAAATATAAAAATGTTACTGCTTTATTATTTTGTAATATCATTACATATTTTTATTATGGGTTTACAGACGACCATTTGGTATTATTAAATGAAAGATTAAAATAGCTAATAATTGTATTGTATTGGGTTGCAACATAACGTTGACTTCTTCCGTCTTCAATTGATGCAACAATAGAAGCTACAGTTTCTGCATTCAGTGACATTTTCAACACATTGAATTGACAAATAAACAATGAAACAAGCAAATGAAATAAATGAAACCAATATAAGCCTACTAATACATTTTGTTAATTTCGTGATTTCGTTATGACAAGTTAAGAATAGGAATATTAGAGTTAATTAGTGATGTTTTTAGGAGTTGATGATTAATGTGAGGTCGAGGAAGTTCAGTTCACATCTATCAATAACAACATTTTATAGAAATAAGCATTTTTGTTACAAAAAAAATGGCCCGTTTTTCGTGCCGGTCAGTGTATTTACAAAATTAGTGAAAATTTGCATTCTTCTCAGATCTAAATCAATTCTCGCTTCATACTTTGCGCGCTAACTCGAACGTGCACAGTCGGCCACACGTCCAGAGCTCGGACGAACTGTGCATGCACAATCTTCAAAGCGCAGTATTTACCGAACGCGTTCTGTACAACCCAGAGTGCACAGAAGTGAATAACCGAACGCTTACTGTGCAAATTATTAAAAATGTGTGCACAGAACTGAATAACCGAACGCACCTAATATATTAAAAGTTAGGTTAGCAGCACACACGCAGAAAAAGTCATTATATTCTCTCATTAGATATAAGCTCGTGATATGATTAACAGTCGAAGATATTGCTCTCGAAACCGGAGCAGCACATTTCCACTCGAAAATATCATCGATGACAATCACATCACTTGTTATATTACGTATGAAAATATCGTTATAATTTAATAATATAAAAAATCTTCGCCATTCAAAATAATAAAAAAATGTATGATAATTTATGTTTTAGATTGAATTATCAAGTTGGGAAAAATTCTTGTGTTCATTAGTTTTATTTATGAAACGAATCTTCACCATTTAATTATTAAATCAATAAACATTCATGGAGAGCATCAGGGAGATCAAGGTACATGCAACAACATTAACAAATAATAAAAAAATGGAAGATATTCATATTAAAGAAGAACATCTGGAAGAAACTTCCCAAGACTGTGAATTTTATGAAAATGTATTGCAAAATATAAAAAAGGAGAAATATACAAAAATGAATAGTGATAAAGAGATCGACGAAACATGTAACAATCCAATTACTATAAGCAATGATGTTTCGAAAACAGATAATACTAATTCAAACAGTTTTTCTTGTGATTTTTGTAATAAGAGTTTTACGCGGAACGCAAACTTGATAAAGCATGTGAAGATACACAGTGGAAGTAAGAAATTTCAATGTTCTTGTTGCAAAAAAATATTTACTCGAAAAAGTCATTTAAAAATTCATATGACAACACATGCTGAAGCAAAGACATTTAAATGCCGAACTTGTTGCAAATTATTCACACGAAAAGATACTTTAATAAAACACATGCGAATCCATACTGGAATAAGAACATACAAGTGTCCAACGTGTAACAAATCATTTACAGAAAATTCGAATTTGAAAGTCCATATGAATATTCATAGAGGAATAAAAGACTACAAGTGTACAATATGCAATAAAATGTTTACACATGGTAGTACTCTCAACATACATATGAAAATTCATAATGGTATTAGGGATTATAAATGTACTGGATGTGAAAAATCGTTTACTCGAAGTTTTGATCTCAAAAGGCATGTAAAAAGAAAACATAGTCGCGTATAAAATTCTATCAAAAATGGGTTCGGGTTAATTTTTCGCTGTGCCTAGTGTCCCGGCAAAGGGACCGCAGTCTGATCCCGACTTCAGTTATGATACGACGTTTCACTTGTGACGATAGAAATGATTGTCATCATCATTTAGTAAATTCTGACCTTGAACAGGTCTCAACGGAAATGTCTCCAAACTAATCTGACCTGTGGCCCCATAGGCGCCGAATGCATGGGTGCGGAGCACCCATACAGATTACTAACTTATTGATGTTTTTTTTTATTCAAAATTACTATTTAAACGCAATTTTCGAGTTAAAGATGAAAAAACTCAAATACCAATTGGTATTTTTAAACCTTACAATGACCATGTACAGGTGTCTTATTTTAGATGTTTTTTTAAGGTATCTCGGGTATTATTAATGATAGATGAAAACCGTTTGCACATGCCAGGGTCAACTTTTCCAGAAAAGTTTAATAGTCACCACAGGAACTTTCGATCTTCTTTTGTTTCTGAGCTACGGGCAAAAACTCGTTTTTCGTTCATTTTGAAAATATATCATATCTTAGTTATTATGATAGTTAGAGAAAAATTGTTTTTACAAATTTTTTACTGTTTTATAGACGGAATAAAATGGCGTAATTATATTTTTTGATAACTTAATAATTCTCGAGATATAACACAAACTTATGATTTTTTAAATGGGAACCTATGTTGAAAATAGTCTCGTCTTTTTGCTTAATTTATAAGCTTTTCAATGATATATAACAAGTCTACATTGTTTTGTTTTAAACATTCATAAAAGACGAATTATTAATTTATTGGAGTGAAAATATTGGAATTAATTAAGAAACAAATGAAAAAATTTATTACAGATCAATATTTGTTTACTTTGATCCTATATCTATTAATTGTGTTCTCAAAATTATTCTTAACCAATTATTTTTGGGTTAGTTAAATTACTATGTATCTACGTTATAGTTGGCTTTGACACAATCCGAAAAAAACTGTTTAATATGCCTTTGAAGTAAATAAATTGAAAAAATGAATAAAACTGAAACAAATGCTATTAGAAATATGCAAATGATGATATGTAAGAGATTTTTTCATTTGTTTCTTAATAATTTCCAATATTTTCACCCCAATAAATTAATAATTAGTCTTTTATTAATGTTTAAAACAAAAGAATGTAGACTTGTTATATATCATTGAAAAGCTTATAAATTAAGCAAAAAGACGGTTTCCATTTAAAAAATCATTAGTTTGTGTTATATCTCGAGAATTATTAAGTTTTCAAAAAATCTAATTACGCCATTTTATTCTGTCTAAAAAACGGTAATTTTTTTGTAAAAATAATTTTTCTCTAACTATCATAATAAATAAGATATGATACATTTTTAAAATGAGCAAAAAACGAGTTTTTGCCTGTAGCTCAGAAACAAAAGAAGACCGAAAATTCCTGTGGTGACTATTAAACTTTTCTCAAAAAGTTGACCCTGCAATGTGCAAACGGTTTTGATCTATCGTTAATATTACCCGAGGTACCTTAAAAAAACATCGAAAATGAGACAGTCTGTACATTCGGCCCTATTCTGTAACTCAATCGATAACTTTTATCTATCGATAATAAATTGTAGCCAATAATAATAGTAGACTCTGAATAAAAACTGAAACTGACAGATGTTACATTTGTTTCTATTTGTCAAAAATAATTATCGATCGAAAACTATTATCGATTGAGTTACAGAATAGGGGTGATTATTTGATACTAATTTTTCGATGAAAGTTGGAATTAGAAATTGCTTGTCTGCGGCGCTTAGTTACTTGGCCTTAGGCGGTTTCAGGAGCAGACAATGGCTAAAGGCAGACAGGCGCCTGCCTCATTTCACAGAATTTAAGGGCGCATTTTCGGATCCATACGGCTCGTGGCCAACCAATTTTAGACACCGAAAAGCTATTTGAGACAAATTTTGTGAATGTTTTACTTCTACTGGATTAAATGGAAAATTGTTTTAAATTGGTAACTGGTGAAAAACAATTATTTTGCTGTTTTACATGGATGAAATAAAATCCAAAAATACATAGATAAATGTTTGCAGCGATTTGATTGTAGTTGATTTAAAAAATGGGGTTATTGATGTTGCTCGGCACCGTCCATCGACAATGAAGTCCCTTTAAGTATACAACTATTTGTTTAAAACTGGGCTAGAAACTTTGTATCCAAATATTATTATTGCTCTGAAGCATATGCATAGCCAGGGAAGTAATTTTGGGAGATCTATTTTTTTGGGTACCTTTACACGAAAAAATTAAGGCGCATAATTTGAAGTTAGCCTCAGTTGTTTCGAAACCACCGTTCGACACTGAGCAGTTTTCTTCTAACCCCCACCCCACAGCATTATTGCATAATTATTTTTATATAATTATCTACGTCCTTGGCTAGAGCGCTTATGTGTGGCCCCCTCTTTAGTATCCCATAATACTGTCCGTCCTTAATTTCAGTTAACATTCCAAATTTTCTTCGTCCTCTTCCTTTTCTCCCATATACTTTCCCCTCTAATTATAATTTTCTGTATACATCTCAAAACATTCAAGTATTTTTCTCATTCTTCCGCAAGGTCCATGTTTCGCAGCCATACACTACAATACTCCGTATAAGACATTTTGAAAATCTTATCAGTTTTTTGCAGGCTGTTGCCTCCGTTTTGACTGACAACAATGATTGACGTATCAATAAAAAAAAATCTGATGTGGCCAGCACATTACCTTCCGTCAGTTATATGAGGTATTTACGAAAATTCTACCGGCGAACTGTTATCGGTGAACAGCTTTTATCAGTTTGTAGCTACTGGAATCGATATTTTAAGAACGCATGTGGTAAACAGGGGAGATCCATAATCTACGAAATTTGAAAATTTAAAACAGGTTAGAAATTTGACGTAGTTAACAAAGTGAGCAGAGTCCTACTTTGAACACATTTCCACTTTTACCGCGCACGCTTCGCTTTGCATCACTACCTTTTTTTGAGATTAGATTCTTCATGAATCCGGTAGTGTTTTCAAACACAGTCGGTAGATGCGGTATCTACCGGTAGAATTTTCGTAAATGCGTATGTATTTTCTATGAAATCCATACAGAAAGTTCCTTGCAAAAGATTATAAATTTCTTGTATGTACATTACCTTTCGACAGTTGTATGTATTTTAAACAAATTTCATACAGAAAATTTCGAGCAAAAAGATCCTAACACAAATATACTACGAATATGTCATTGAACTTGACATTGACATCTTTCAATCAGAATTTTCTTAATATAGTAGCTGTTTCTAGCATAGCTGGCTAATTTATGAAATTTAATTTCTTTATAATTTTATAATTCTATATCCATTTAATATGAAGTATAAAATGCAGTCAAATCGGATAGAGAATAAAATGTTCTTTAATATTTATAATTACATTAAATGTGAAAAAATGATATTTAACATTGTTTTTTCAAGAAAAACTGTTAAAATCTGCAAATAAGGGCACTTCCGGTTGACCAATTATAACCAAAATCTAATCAGCTCTTCATATGGATGCAACGAAGAGGAATACGAAAGAATTATAATTTTTGGAATTGTAGTATTAGAGTTATCGTAGACGAAAATTTTGTTACACACACACATCCACACACACACACACACACACACACACACACACACACACACACACACACACACACACACACACACACACACACACACACACACACACACACACACACACACACACACACACACACACACACACACACACACACACACACACACACACACACACACACACACACACACACACACACACACACACACACACACACACACACACACACACACACACACACACACACACACACACACACACACACACACACACACACACACACACACACACACACACACACACACACACACACACACACACACACACACACACACACACACACACACACACACACACACACACACACACACACACACACACACACACACACACACACACACACACACACACACACACACACACACACACACACACACACACACACACACACACACACACACACACACACACACACACACACACACACACACACACACACACACACACACACACACACACACACACACACACACACACACACACACACACACACACACACACACACACACACACACACACACACACACACACACACACACACACACACACACACACACACACACACACACACACACACACACACACACACACACACACACACACACACACACACACACACACACACACACACACACACACACACACACACACACACACACACACACACACACACACACACACACACACACACACACACACACACACACACACACACACACACACACACACACACACACACACACACACACACACACACACACACACACACACACACACACACACACACACACACACACACACACACACACACACACACACACACACACACACACACACACACACACACACACACACACACACACACACACACACACACACACACACACACACACACACACACACACACACACACACACACACACACACACACACACACACACACACACACACACACACACACACACACACACACACACACACACACACACACACACACACACACACACACACACACACACACACACACACACACACACACACACACACACACACACACACACACACACACACACACACACACACACACACACACACACACACACACACACACACACACACACACACACACACACACACACACACACACACACACACACACACACACACACACACACACACACACACACACACACACACACACACACACACACACACACACACACACACACACACACACACACACACACACACACACACACACACACACACACACACACACACACACACACACACACACACACACACACACACACACACACACACACACACACACACACACACACACACACACACACACACACACACACACACACACACACACACACACACACACACACACACACACACACACACACACACACACACACACACACACACACACAGACATCATCGTAAAAATAGTAAAATCGTATTCTAGGGACCCTAAAACGTGCTTATTCATCAACGATTAATAAATGATATGATCTTTTTATACAAAACTGTAAATAACATGTATGACACATTAAATATACTATGCCTGATTAACTTTCACATACCAAGTAGAAATACTAGACAACAATGTTTATTTCATACACAACAGTGTAACACAAACATTTCAATGCATTCTGTAATCAACAGAATTATTAATTCATACAATTCAATGTTTAGTCATATAGACATATTTCACCTTTCTTTTTCGCAATTCAAAACTGCCGTTGTAAAAGAACTCTCATAGATATGCACAATAATTCATTATTTTTCTCGTTACTTTTCTATGTTTATGTTGTATCACCATAATTATTCTGTGTGATTGATAAAATTTTGTATTTGTATAAGTATTTGTATTGTTCGTGAGAATCTGTTATTGGTCAGCCGACTGTTGGTTCTCCTTGTACGGAAAATAAATAAATAAATAAAAAAAAAAAAAAAAAACACCACCGAATTTTTTGACCAAAGACAATACCTTCCTTACCTAAAGGTGACGGAAGGTAAAAATTGCATCAAATGACACCAAATACTTGTAGGTAAGTTATGCACCTAATATTTTAGGCCCAGAAATTAATTATTAAATTTATTCAATTTCTTATTAATAGCAATAGCCACGGCATATGAACAAAAACATAAAGAAATGTTTGACCATTTATCTTTCAAAATTCGATAGGTATGATTTTTTGTATTGCTTTCTTTTTAATGTTTTGTAGCAGATTAGAAAATGCTTAACAAAAAATAAGTTAAATTAAATTTATGCAAATTTTAGGTATAACGAATTTTGACAGATAAAATATCAAACATTTGTATGTCTTTTTGTTCAAATGCCATGACTATCGATATTAATAAGAAATGGAATAAATTTAATAATTAATTTATGGCCCTAAAATACGACATAATTTTCATGTATTTGGTATCATTTAATGCATAAGATTTTTTATATTTCTATTGATACAACAACCATTGTTGTCACTCAAAACGGAGGGTAACACTCTGCAAAAAACTGATTTTCTTGAAAAAGAAACACCCAGTATAAATTCTTCATCCTGGCCATTTCTGTCGCCACGTAATAATTAAAGTCATGATCAGACTATGATCACTAGGCACTCGTTCATTTTCTTTTTCTTTTTCGGTTCCAATTCTTGTTCCGGGCCATTAAAATTTGTAAGTCGGGTTCAAGATCATCAAACTTGAACGGTTTGGTTCAGAAGTGGCAGCACGCACTCAAACTTGTTCAAATTTAAAAACTACATAAATAATTTGAGATTAAAATCAGTCACAATTTTTATTTATTTATTATTCGTCTCAAATTATACAATAACTAAAACAATGTATATATACAGGTGTTTCCTTTAAAACAACCAGTGCTTTTTTGGGCGAACTAATGACTTTAGAAAAAAATGTTATATACAAGATGATCAAGAATAAGGGGCTAATTTATTAATGAGGCGCGGGCACATGACTTTGACAAGTGCTTGTAGGGCCCCACAAAGTTGCCAAGTATACAGCGTGTGTACCTGGCTTGTGTTGCCAAATCAATTTAAGCGTAAAGTTAATAAATAAAATTCTAAAACTAGTTATTATTAATGAATATCATGTTGTTTTATTTTCTGACACATAAACTTAATTTTTAAAATGTTTTTTTATTAAAATAGATTGATTAGTGCTGCCATCTACGATACAAAGATTTCTTGGCGCGCTAAATTTAAGGAAACCATCATAATAACAAATCGAAAATTCGACCAGTGGTTCTCAAACGGCAGAACAAAATTATATTTTTTTAAATGGTATCCTATATAATTTTTAGCCCATTAGATAGAGATATGGTATAACAATTATTTCGAGAAAATGGTATTAATGGTATAATATTACAATAGGCTATGCAATACACAGGTAATACGTCTGTTGCCTAGTTACACTAGTAGTAAACCCATTATTTATTACATTATTTCTAGTTTTTAATACCATTTTTCTCGGAATAATTGTTATACAACCCTATGCTATATTTATATTGTTGAACTCAGAAAATAATATTATATTTAAAGGGCTAAATATTATATAGGGTGCCATTTAAAAAAATATAATTTTGTTCTACCGTTTGAGAACCATTGATTAAATATGATACATTATCCCCTTATTCTTGATCATTTTTGGTATAAAACATTTTTCTCTAAAGTTTTTAGTTCGCCCAAAAAAGTGCTGGTTGTTTTAAAGGAAACACCCTGTACATATATATATATATATATATATATATATATATATATATATATATATATATATATATATATATATATATATAATAATAATTTATATTTATTGTAAGAGATCTTACAATATTTCTTATTCCAATAGTCGAAAATTCCCAAGACAAAAAGTGAATATAGAAGCCCAGTGCATGCTACTGAGATTTCTAAAAGTAGAATCGCATTCGCTTGTTTTCTATTGTACAGGTCTGAAGTACGTGCTGTCACTATAGGTATTGGATTTACCTTTGGTCATAAAATTTAAGTTAAAGTTACACCGTTTATAGTTAAAGCCTTAACTATACGTTAACAAAAAAGGGCAAAATTTGACAATATTTACTTAATAATTATATTGTCAATTTAAAATTTAACCAATAGTTAAAATTTAATTATAAGCGATGCAACTGGACATTCATGTTAAAAAATAGATATAATTTAGTTATTTGTTCAACATGGCAAAAAAATAACAACATGCTACTAGCAGATTCATGCCGCGGCGGCGATCATGACCGAGGCTTTGGATTTAGCCTAACCAGTGAATCTGCATTTTTGCTGTGCTGAACAAACATTTTTGGTCAATTGTTTAGAATTAATATTAATTTTATTTCTATCGTCGTTGTCATCATTTTGTATAGGGGTGTTGTATAAAAACAAATTTGAATGATCTTATTTTATTGTTTGTTACTAGGCAGAGAAAATAAAACTTTATTACCTAATAACTGTCAATAAAATCTTCCTTTTGATGTACGTAAATGTTCTTTAAGTGAATTATATTTCTAAATTACATTTATAATATATAAATCAATATTACAACACTACATAAATCTACGTACTTTATAATTGCAACTAAATTTAAATGATTAAGTTTCATACAAGAAATTTATATTATGCTCTGTTCCATTTAAGCCATTCAGTAGATGGCACTGGCAACAGCGCAAATCTGAAGTAGCCGAAATTACATTGAGTAAACTTATCTCTTGTCTCTAATTTCAGCCAATCAGAGAGGTCAAAACTGTTCCCTATACTCCGCAATACTGAATGGCTTAAATGGAACAAGGTACAGGTTTGTTCGTTTCGCTACCTTGTGCCTATGGTATACTACCGCGCCCATATACTTTGTATGGAGGCGGCAGTAAACCGTAGACTCAAAGTAGCGAAACGAACAGACCTAATATATTGTAGTGATGCTAACTTTTAAAATTATCCGTATAAATTATAAATATATCGCTGCAAAGCACATACGAGTATCATACGTCCGGAAGATTAGAATGCTGACATATGAAGGGTCCAGGGATAAAACAATAAAACTCCATTTTTTCAATAAAAAAATACACTTTTGCTAAACTCCTTGTTTTAATTCCATGGCTATCACAATTTTTAAGATAATTTTGGACTATACCTAATTTCTGCTGTTACAAAGCATGCAAAATTAATTTTGTTTATTGATTCAAATGCAGAATTTTATTATCTACAATTTATATTTGAAGATTTTTTTTCTAAAATAATTTGGGAAGCAACGCGCAAGGAAAACCTGTTTTCCCTTGTTAAATGCCTATGTAATGGATTTCGAACGCTACTCGGTGTATGTAGAATAAAAAATCTGATGTGGCCAACACATAACCTCTCGCCAGATATTTTACCTGGTTGTTGTACGCATAAAACGAAAAATATTTTTAAATACAAATACATATATTCATGTCTCACTACAAAATAATTCTCACATATATTTGCAAAATCTATGGGATATTTTAAAATAAATTATGTACAATACTTACATTTTCTTTATATTCAATATCCTGAAATTTTCTTTTTCTACTTTCCTTTTCTTTTTCTTTATATTCGTCATTTTTTCGCAAATTCCTTTTATATTCGGGTGGAGTTTCGAATAGGGTCCAGCTTTAAAATGCATTTTTTTTTATTGGACTCTATTCTTTTATGTAAAATATCATATAAAAACATAAAATTAGAGCTCGGAAACATGTTTTAATAGGTTTTTTACGTATATTCTTTTGCGTTGTTGCCTTTTTTTATTTTCATAATCTTCATAATAATATACAAATATTTTTGACAGAGGCATACAAATATTTTTGACAGTGACATTTATGTGTCAATTACAAACATTTGAATTTCTTGCCTTGTAGTAGTTTGATCTGAGATTTTTTACATCAAATTATTTTATATGCCTTTCTTTATCTCTAAATCTATAGAAGATATAATAATGAATTTATATTTATCGAATAAAGAATTTAACGTTCTTTAATATAAGTATTTACATAAATTTTCGATAAATAATATTTAGACGATTTTTTTCTTGTAACTACTACTTCCGGTTGTCCAATTGTTACCAAAACTGACTGGACTCTTCCCATTATTGTTAGATTGAGGAATCCGTAGTTAAAAATGTCTTAAGTTTCATAGTATTTGAGATATAGTGAATCCAACATCCACACACACACACACACATCCACACACACACACACACACACACACACATACGGACATCATCGTAAAAATGTTATAATCGGATACTAGGGACCTTAAAACGTGCTTATTCATTAAAATCTGGATATGCGATTTTTAGCATGAATACAATACCTCTGTTAGCGAGAGGTAAAAATGAGTAGAGAAATGAATCAAATTTTAAATACACTCCTTATTAAAAGGTAGTGGTATCCTATGGCGATGGCGAGGTAGGTAAAAATAACACATTATGGAGTCAAGTCAGTGCACTATACATTTCATATTTTTATGCAACCACATTTACTGTGCGCGCATGCGTTCTTGTGTACTCGTATCCGTATACATTACTGTGCCACGAATGGAAAAAATATATACATGTTACTTTTTTTACGTAGAATTAGAATGCCATGAATGAAATTAGTGAATATTTTGTTTTGTCACTTGATCATACTTTTCTATTCAAGGCACACTTATTATAGTCATATTTAAATCAAATTAATATTGCAACGTTTTTATTTATTTGGGTGAAGTGAAAATATTATACAATTATTATTAATTAAAATAAGTGTTTATTAAACTATAATGAAAATGACTATTACTAATATTAAACAATTATTAAAAACTAATTAAGAAAACTCTAATTAACTAGATAACACTATTGATTTATTTCCACTATTTATATCACCGTTTATTTAAATCACGTTCAACTGTCCGCCTACCGACCCCCACAGCGTTTATATACTCAACTGACTCAACAGCGTCGGTATATTCAACTCATCGGACAGAAACAGTGAACTCTATTCTAATAGTAGTAGTATAGAGTTCACTGGACAGAAATCACACTTTTCACCTCACTATCTGTCTATTTATGTAACTAACTGTCTAACTTCCACAGCTTCAGTATCACCGACTGTCCGTATGCCACAATTCTTCACCACTACTGCCGAGTATCCACTTCCACTTGCCGTTACTGTCCTCGTATACCTAGCTTCCCAATACTCTTCAACACTACTGAGTATTCTCTTTCACAGCTATCGCGGTATACCAGTAACTTTCCTACTCGCCGTTACTGTCCTCCACTCGACACTATATTGCATACGCTCACCATGATACTGTGTGCTTCACTAACACAAACACTCTATGTGAATGTCTCTATAGGTGCGTTCGGTAAATCCTACGGAGTTGGAGTTTTTGCGGAGCGGTGTTAGAGTGGAGTGGGTGTAGCGCTAAAGTTGGAGTGTATCGAAGAAACAAGATACACTCCAATATTTGTGATTAACCGAACGAGAAGAGTTAAAATTTTGGTGCACGAATATAATAACCTCCTTTATGACAATCTGATATACTGCTAAAAAAACAATTAATCATTCAGGAGTTATTTAGTTTGTAAAAAAAATATTCTTTAATGATTATGGAAGAAAGCATGATGTTAGAAAAAGTAAAAAATTCTTCACTTTCTTCAATGATAAGTCTAGTACAGTCTTCATTTGCATTCGTATTTGTGGTATTACACTTATCACTATTATTAATTACACTTATACAAAATAGGCGATCATATTCTCTTGAAATAGATAAATTTTGAAGTTAAACATTCAAAACGTAAAATTTCCTCGTATTTACTCCATGTACCCTTGCGTTTCGAGGTTGGGCTTCTGGAGTTAACACTTTTCACTCCATCCTGCATTTGCCGAACGCTCCATTTTAAGACGCATATGTAATTACCGAACGATGCTGGGAGTACGTAGAGTGAAAAGTGTGTATAGAACTCATTTACCGAACGCACCTTATGTCTCTTCATGTAACTAACTCCCGAGCATAGCTGCATCCCTTTTATACCGCTGTCATTAACTTCCAGAGAGCTCTAGAATGTTCGACCGCATAATAATAATGAACACAAAAGGTTCAGGCGACCGGAAGTAAATAAATATGTCGCGGCTTGTTTGTTTACGTAGCCCGGCTGCTAGCGCGATTGCGTCATCGCTATACTTAGACGCTTGTTCAGCGTAGCAGCGGGGCTCGCACGTCACAATATAAAATTTATTATGGATTTTTCTCAAAAAATTCGTTATGTGATGGTATGAAACGATTATATCGTTGAATTCAGAAATAAATTCTCTAGCAAATAAAAAATATATATTCATATTTAAAATAAAAAAGTTAGGTCCCATATTTTGAGAACCGCTGATATAAATTAATGTTTGCTGATATCATCAGATTTGTATTTCAAAATGACACAATTTTGCTCATTTAACCAAATTCGTATCTCTTTAAATAAAAAAGTTACTAATAGAGAGCAAGCTTATTGAACCATCCTGTATACTATTGCTTACTTTCTAACGGCAGAAATTAAGTATAAAAATGTTGAAAATTCTGAAGTAACCTCTGCAGACAAAGACAAGCTCGAAGAAGGGGCACTGATCTCTATACATATGTATAGAGATCAATGAGAAAGAAACAGTAAAGCACTACCATGACCTCTTAGACGGAATTTAAAACTAAATGCGTTGGATTATTTTGCGGTATTCTCTGTTCCATTTAAGTCATTCAGCAAATGGCGCTGATATTAGCACCAGTTTCAAGTAGCCGAAATTACATTGGGTAAACGTGCCTCTTGTCTCCACTTTCAGAGAGTTGAAGACTATGCCCTATTCTCTACAATAGTGAATGGCTTAAATGGAACAAGGTATAGGTATTTTTGTTCCTAGAATTTATCATCAGCTAAAAAAACATTGTTATAACAAAACTGATCACTTCTACATACGTCAAACACCACGGCAAAATAAAACAGCAAATATCAAATCGGATTAAGACAATATGTCACTACTGTTATTCGTTTGGAATATCAAACCATAGCGCAAAAGTATGGTATTTTAAACGACATATGTCAGTCTGGTTTGTTGGTCCACCAGGCTGCGATTTTTAAATATCCGTGACGTCAGATGCACGGGCTCTATTAAAACAAATATATATATATATATATATATATATATATATATATATATATATATATATATATATATATATATATATATATATATATATTAATAGTAAAAATGAAGAAAAAAAATTTGTGTACAGCTATAACTATACTCTATGTTCTCTCTAATAATGACAGCCACCACCTTGAAGAAATATTTAAAACTTGACGTGAGTATTCACTAGTGAAACAGAGCAACATGACGTCTAGCGACGAAAATATGAACTAGTGCAAGGCAAGGTACAAGGTAGTAAAAGTCAGCCGAAGTAGCGGCGAAATGTTATGCAAACGCAACGTTTCTGTTACTTATTTTTTGACAAATACAACATGAGTGTAATGAAATATCCAATTTTAACAAAATCTAAAAACGTTTTTGTTGCGTTTATGGATACACGTCATTAGCAGGCAGATGTAGAAAAATCAGTTTTTATAATTTCCAGGAAACAGGAACCTAAATTCCATGGAAAAATTTATAAGGATAGTTTGAAATTGTTAATGAACGAAAGTTGTGGATCCATTTGTTAAAAATGGGAAAGGAACCCAGCAAAAATATGCATGTGTGCTCCTTGCACTTTGAGAAGCAAGATTATATTTTTCCCAAGTATAAATTATCTAATATTTTCGAACAACATTCTCTTGGTGGTGCATTTCATGGTTTTCAGCAATATTATACAAATTTTGAAGAAATACCTATAGATTCAGCGTCGTTAATGGGATTAACGGCAGTTTCAGTTGCAATGCTATAAAAAAATATACTCATCTTTAATTTCTAAATTTAAATTATCAAGTAATTTCTTAGTTTCTCATGCATACCTATAAGGTATGATTAATAAATATATTTAGTACAAAAGTACATGTGAGATTGATAAGAAGAAGTACTTGGATAACTTGTCAATATATTATTATCCTATATTTCATTTATAACAGACTTTTAAAATTTACGTTTTTTTTATTTTATAACAATTGTTGTCACACATTTAATGTGGAATTAAAATTAAAATATTTGTTTGACAACTGCCTTGTTTCTAACAACCACAAAACATGATTTTTTGCAGTAACTAGATTTTTTAAAATTAAACGTAAACATAACAATTGTGTTCTAATAAAGGTTTACTGTGATATTTTTCTAAAGCTAAATGTTTCTCTTGTGCCCAAATGCGCTTGAAATCAGTTCGAGATCATTCTTTTAAAACTTTTATATAATGAAATTTACAAAAAAGTAAAAATTATATAAATTTATTTTCCTTCATTTTGAAGTCCACATTTTTATAAAAATTAAAATAATGACAACCAATGCAACTTGTCAAACGTCTGCCCTCTTTCGGATATTGTTTTCAATAGCGCAAACTCTCCTTGAGTCTTCAGATTTGTAGAGTCGGTAGGAGTCTACTTGTGTCGCCAACTCACAGGGACATAAATCAAGTGGAAAGCAAATACGTCGACTTCTGTCGCTAAATGGAAAGCAGCCTTTAACATTAATTCATGGAAATAGTGTTTTTTTTTTTAAATAAATTGTGTACTGTAAATCATGCATTCATTATATTACAGAGTCATCTACACAACTCGTATCGTAATATAAATATTATTCTAACCTCTATTACACCTTATTCAGTTGACGTAAAATTTGGTAAGTTTCAAACAAATATGTAATTGTTTCTTTTATATATATATATATATATATATTTGCTATTATTACATATATCCAGAATTTAAGTATACTGATATTTCTATATTTCCAAACGTCATATCTACCGTCATCAGTGTCATCATGAAGAGCTTTGTTTAACTTCTTGGTGGGACGACAACAGGATGTTTGCTTATGTCACTTGAAGTAGTGCATCAATAAAAAACGTGGTAAGGCCTTGTAATAAGACTTCACTAATTTTCCAATAAATTGGAAATACAATATCAAAAGTTGAGTAAAAATCAAGGTAAAAATAATATCTTATGATTTGAATAATATTTAGTTGATAAAATCTACTAAGCTTATTATAAGAAAATAACAAAAGCTTTCTGAAAGAAATGCTAACATTATACATATGGTTAAATCATATAGTGGGGGAGTCATTTTGAGTAAAAAAAATTATATATGAAGGTATGTCCGGAACATTTCGTTACAGAGGTACAGCGCTTTGAAGGTTTACCTCATCAGGCAGATTTTTAATAACTAGTAATATACTGAACTGTTGCACTAAAATTTTGAAACTTGGTATGAAGATACTATTTCTCGAGCTGCTTATAGATGCATGTGAGACGTCGCAAATGAGGAAGCCTTGAACCTTTCCCATCGTTATATTTTACCTGTTAACATTATCCTATTTTTACTAAAAAATATTACAAATGCAAAAATTTATAATAAAGGTACTCTTGTTAAAAGCAGTAGTTTTTGAGATACTTTAATTTTTAGAAAAATCAATAACCTATCCAAAATTTTTAGTTAACAGTTAAAACACAATCAAAAGTTACCCCAGGAAATAGAACAAAATATAAAAATACTTTCATAGTGAGTAAATTTTTCTATTACCTACTTTAAAAAATCTGATGTGGACACCACACGACTTCCTTGTACGCAAGACCAATATGAAGTTTAGACCCAATACCCTTTATTTTTTGTCCTAATCCATAGCAAGCTTTATTACAAAAACCAAAAAGTATATAAGTTTTAAATTTACATATCTCGCTTATACAAAGGGCTAATTTAATAATACTTGATGTGCTAGACGCAGAATTTAATTCTCTAAAACTCCTATTTGAAGCATTTATTTCTAAAATCAAAATGAAACCATTTTATTCAAGAAAAACTGTTAACAACTTCAGGTAATATATCACTTCCGGTTAGCCTGTTTTAACCAAAATCTACTATGTTATTCCAATTGACGTAAAAGTCTTATATACCAAATTTGAAAAGTTTTGGATTATATTTTAAAATAGTTTTTCATTAAAACCTATTATAGGCTTCAAATAAAGTACCATTTCTGGAAATTATGTAATGACCAAAAAGGGAGGTGCACAACTAGATGTTATAGCAGTCCTAAATACAAAATTTCAACTTTTTACGGCTTACCGTTTTGAGTTATGTGAGATACGTACACACGTACGTACAGACGTCACGTCGAAATTAGTCAAAATGGATTCAGGGATGGTCAAAATGGATATTTCCGTTGAAATCTGAAAACCGAAATTTTTCGCGATTACAACAATACTTCCTTTACTTCGTACAAGGAAGTAAAAAATGAAAAATGTTAATGCTGGTGATTATCCAGATTTGGTGTTTATTTATGGATATTGCAAAGTTAATAGTAGTCGTGCGTTCAGACGTTCGACGTTTATATCCAATAATGAATTTATATGAATTTGATTATTTCTTAATTGTTCCTTGCAACCGCATGTATAATCAACCGCAACATGCCGTGGTTATGCAGCTCAGCTGCTACAATACGATCCATTGTTTTTTATCATTGATTGATCTAATAAATACATATGGATGGATTCTTGCCTATAGCCGTACACAGTGTGCTGTGTGGTCAACATTCGAGGCAACAGGAAAAGTTGAATAAAATGAATAAAACTAATAATTTTTAATAAATAATTTTATGAATTATTAATTACTTTTGTATTTTAATAGTGTAATAAGCAAATTAATATATTATCAAGTGGCCAATGACTATTAAACTACTTTATTATTAGAGATGTGCCGACTAGTCGGTAAAGCCGACTATCCGGCCAATATCGTACTCGGCGACTATTCGGCAAAGAGCGCCGACTATCCGGCTTCTTCTTACCTTGATTGTTTATTAATATTTTTATTTTATAATCAGTCTTACACATTTTGAAATGTAAAGCAAAGCAACCTTTCCTTTGGTAATCAATCAGTTTCTAAAATTACTTGCTTGTAAAGAAAACAAATCTTTGACATTTATCAAACAAAATTAGTATCTTAATTAACAAACAAAACAACATAATATTAATATCTTCTTATCTTCAATTAACATTTACCTATAATTATTTCTTCTTATTTAAATAAAAGAGTAGGAATTTTTTTATTAACAATCTAAGTAATATTAAAGCCAGATTGCATGTACAGGGTGTAAATCGAAAAGTGAAACAGGAGTTTAACATGGGAAATCAATTTTTCTTTGCGCAAACGTTACCTAATTATTTTATGCAAAATTACTTCAAATAAAAGTTATAGAGATTTAAATGCAGCATCTTAATCATGTGAAACGATTATTTTATCTCTTTATATAAACGTAAAAATTAATTACAAAGTTACAGTTTTTATGAGTTTTTTGTCTAAGCAGCCATGGATTTATGACAAAAAACAACGTATTTGTTTTTTTTTTGTCATATATCCATGGCTGTTTACACAAAATGTTCATAAAAACTGTAATTTTGTAATTGATTTTTACGTATATATGAAGAGATAAAATAATCGTTTCACATTATTTAGATGCTACATTTAAAGCTCTATAACTTTTATTTAAAGTATTTTTGGATAAAATAATTAGGTAACGTTTGTGCAAACAAAAATTGATTTCCCATGTTAAACTCCTATGTTTCACTTTTTGATTTACATCCTGTACATGATGTACAGTAAAAAATATATCAAAAAGTTCTAAACATTAACTGCTTCATAAAAACAAAAAAAAGACAGTAACGTACTTATATGATTTATAATTGTACATAACCTAATCAAATCAATGCGTCACGGAAATCCCCGAAACCCTGATCGGCTTGGCCGACTAGTCGGCCAATTAGTCGGCCTCTTTACAACCGACTAATCGGCTAGTCGGCCAAAGTCATAATCGGCACATCTCTATTTATTATCAAATTAAAATTTTTCTTAATTATTAATATATAATATTTCTTAATGAATAATACCTTATATTTAGTTACTCTCTATATTCAAAAATATAGTAAATAAAATACAGGATATCAATATTAAATAAAATAAATATAAAAACAGGACTCTTAATTATTTATGTCCAATATAGTATAGTTTTTTATAATTTCATTTAAATATGGTGACTTTTTGTCATTTTATTAAATGTCAAAATAATGGCTAATATGAGATTTCATACAACAACTCAGTGTCAATATGAAAAAAAAAAAATTTTTTAGCTTTGGGCAAATTATATGCACAGCACACCTTAACCATTTTAATTTTTAGTATCCTTAATAATTTATAATACTTTTCTTATATTTAAATAAAACAAGAAATTTCGAGAGCGCTATAATACATTTCTAGCGACAGTAGACACCAGTCACGTGGTTCTCGCTCTGTCTTTATTGCACAATGTTAACCAATTAACCACAGACTATCCTTGTCTGCGCCCCTTCCATTTACAAAGTATTTATTAGTTCTATGTTTCTTATATACGTGACGTGTTCACACTTGGCACTACACCGTTAGAAGTTATTTGTGAAGTTTTCGCTTTACGGATAAGATGTTCTACACGGAAAATATATTTTATCTATTTTATCAGTGCAAGAACATCATGGTATGTGTCTTCGGTAGACTACAAAAATCGCGACAAAATTTTAATTTTTAAAATAGACAGTGAAACGCCTTCTTTATAGCATACACTATTTAGTAGATGAATATTTTCTTGGTTTACTTTTCTTTTTAATGGCATACAGTATGCACAATGTTTCCTCTAAACTTATATTATGTTCGGAAAAGAAACCACCGTTATGCCCGTATCACACTAGCGGGTTTTGAAGCGGTTGGCGGGTGCCGGTGACTCCTGAACCAATAGGAGCGCGGCAGTTAGCGGTTGCGGTTGCTCCTATTGGTTAGGCACACACGCAGCCGCCAACCGCTTCAAAACCCGCTAGTGTGATACGGGCATTACAGCGGTTATGGTTCGCTATATCTGTAAGGTTGCGGTTCTTGAATTTAATTTTCGAGCGATTTCTGGTCATGTATGTTTCGTGGTTAGAGTTAGAAAGCAACGTCCTGTCAACTGTCTAACCTTCAAATGATATATTTTCTATGGATGGGCACGTGCCCACCCTGGCTCCGAAACGTTCCGTTCTGCCCAATCCCGTTGCGTTAAAATTTCGTTCTACACAAATGTCGGTCTGCACAATTCCCATTCTACACAAAGTTCCCCCCACTACCAATGCCATTCCGATCAAACAACGAATCTCGTTCTGACCAAAGTATGACAAATCGGGAAGGGCCGAATAAAACTGCAGAGTTCCAAACAACGTTTCCTCCTTTTCTATAATATCTACTAACCTACATATAAATTATCTATCGCGCTACAGATGGCTCTTTTAGAAGGCATCGAACTTCTCTGTTTTAAATTTACCGGGCACTTAGTTTGACAGTTGAAACATGACAAATATATGATACATGTGCATTCATGGAGTGAAAGAAGTAAGGAAAATTTGCAGATACAAGATTCGTAATTTATTTAAATAAAAATCAGGTAAAATAAATGAAACAGTATTAATAATTCTTTTATCTGTTATCATACTTTTTAATTTTCAGATTCAGATGAAGGAAGAGGAAGAAAAAATAAATTCTTGTAATGTCCTGGGGGAACACACGCTCCATCATAATGTACATAGATTGCCCTATAAATCTCCTGCCAAACACTGTGCCATAACGTACAAGTCTAGCCATGTACACAGATCGCTCTGTACATCGTCTGCCAAGCACTGTTTCAGAATGTACAAATCTAACCCATGAAGTTGGCGTGTATCAACTTCGCGCGCTTGAAAATTTAAAAAGTACACTCCGTCCTATAAATTGTAACTAAATATAAATTATTTAAATCAGAATAAGTTAATTCTTATAGTAAGCACTGATAGATGTCATAACGTAATAAATTTTAAAGTTACAAAAATATAACTTTATATTATAAATATATGGAAATGGTATTTAAATGTTCATAGTATTAATTAATTAATAATATAAAAATCCCCTAATCTGTATATACAATTAAGTTTATAAAGACATAATATTTGTTGCAAGAAGCTGATATTACAAGGTTAATATATATTTTTATAAATGGCATAAGACAAATAAAACCCTTTTATGTTTTAGTAACTTTGAAATTAATTTTATTTTAAATTTCAAAGTCATATAACGTGAGATATAACTGTTTAAGTGTAAAATTATACTGACAAAACAATTCCAATAAGATATCTAAACACGATTGTTAATGAAATCCATGTGCAATAAAAATTAAATCAACTCATTCAATTAATATAATATACAAAGTCTCCAACCTACAACGTCGTAAAGAATAGCCAAAAAACAAACGTATACATAAGTCTAATGTAAAATGTAATTGCTACATGATTTTTATTTTAAATAACTTGACTTACCAATGCTATCTTATGCTGTGGGAAGAAGCTGAACCATATAAAATGAGGACAGCCTATAAAGGAATACTATGGAAAAATTCTCCTAAAAGAACATATTAGATATCAGTAAATTTTCAAAAATTTTGAAGCCAAACTGAGCTAATTTTTTTTTTCTACAAATCTATTAAAAGTAGGTTTTAATGTGTGTTATTAGGGTTAAAAATGTCATTTTTGATCGAGCAGGCCAAAAATTATATATCTATTACCCTATTTGCGGGCGTAAAGCATGATTTTTTGGCCTTAGGGCGATTTAATAAATCATAAAAGCTCTAATTTTTATTTTGAATTATTAATGTTATTGTTACAATTTAGACATAATATTGATTCTCGGAACTTTTATCATGCTCTTCTTGAACAACTTGTATTTACTCTGTTATTCTTAATTTTATTAGAAGTTGAGGACTCTCTATTACAAACCAAAAGTTTGTTAGTAATTTTTAATTTATTTTCCACTGAATTTTCGATGTAACATTTCCCATTTTTATATAAAAAAGTTTGTGCTTAGTTTTGGGTTGGCGTAAAGCAGCATGCTTTTGTATATTTCTAAAAATTTCGGTGACGTTGAGTTTTATTTATTGTTAACAATTGTAAACATACGGTTAATACGAGTTTGGTCGTCGTATTCAGTTGAACTTCAGAAAAATGTCAAAGAAACTCTGGTTTTCACAGACCGACGTATGACGGTTCCATTATTGCCAAGGAACTATCAAAAACAAGTAAATATCTTAGCATCTTTTCAACTACTATCTCTCCTATAAACTTTATAGGATGCATTTTATATTGAATTTAAGAGCATAAAATTCTGATTTTTTTTTAGTGCCAAATTTTTGAGTTTATCATATGATCAAGGATTCTTAATTTAAAGACGTTGCAAAAATATATCATTTTATACTCTAAATGTCAATGTATAATGTATCGCATAAAGTTTTACGGTACAGAAAATATTTGAAAAGAAGTATTCGTCAGGAATTCTCGTTTGCATAATGTAGTATGTAAATCAAGCTTTACACTATAGTGCCATCTATGATACAAGTTATAACACTATTATAAATTTTACCCTCTACAGTTTTAATTTATTTGTAGTTCTTTCCTTTCCTTTAATTTATTACAAATATGGAAGATAACAACCTAGATTTACTTTGCACGTCACCAAATATTACTGAAATTGAATTTGATATACTAAAAGCTATATGAAGAATTTAAAAGTTGGTGTAATGCAAGAAGATGAAAAGTTTGGTCACATTCCCATTCCTCGATGTTAAAAGCAACAATAATTATAAACGATGACGTCGATATTAGTAATTTAAAAGTCGAAAATTCTCAGCAAAGCACAAATAGAAAGAAAAGTTCATCTTAGAAACACCAGATGATGGATATTTATTAATGAAGGTGAGTAAATAATTATATTTAAACTTTGAATTACATTAACAGAAAAAAATTACAGGTAGTAGCAATTTTTGGAATTGTTGGAGCATGTCGTCGGGAAGAACTAACAATCGATGACATACAAAATATAGAAAACGGACTGTTGGTGAACATGCGAGAATCGACTAAAATTTACTGTATATTTACAGTTTTAGATAATAAAGAAAAGTCACCGATTTTTTTTTAGAAATATACAAAAAGTATGCTGCTTTACGCCAACCCAAAATTGAGCACAGACGCTTCTTCATTTTTAATAAAAATGGAAATGTTCAATACAAGTAGTTGGCAAAATACTTTCGGTAAAATACCTTTGGAAACTGCAACATATCTGGAATTACCGGATGCAAAATTGTATACCGGTCACTGTTTTCGACGTTCCTCAGCATCATTGTTAGCTGATGCCTGAGTAGAGATAGCAAGTGTGAAACGTCATGGTGATTGGAAATCAACAGCAGTTGCTGAAAATTACATCGAAAATTCAGTGGAAAATATATTAAAAATTTATAACCAAATTTTGGTTGGTAATGGAGAGGCCTCACTTCAACTTCTAGCCTAATTCAGAATAACACAAAAGAACCTCATAAACGTCCGAGAATCAATATTAATAATTGTTTAAATTGTAACAATAACATTATTTATTAAAACAAATAAAAAAATAGAGCTTGTATGATGTATTAAATCGCCCTAGGGCCAAAACGTCATACTTTACACCCGCAAATTGGATTATAAAGGTGTACTTTTTGGTCCGCTCGTGCATAAATTACATTTTTAACCCTAAAAACAAACATTAAGAAGCCTACATTCAATAGATCTTATTTTACCTCAGTTTGGCTTAAATTTTTTTGAAATTAATTGATATCTAGTCTGTTCCTTTAGCAGAATTTTTCCTTGATATTCCTTTATAAGCTGTCCGCTGTCCTCATTTTATATGTTTCAGTGTTTCAGCTTCTTTCTACAGCATGATATAGCATTGGTAAGACAAGATTTTACCTTCCGTCACCTTTAGGTAAGGAAGGTATTGTCTTTGGTCAAAAAATTCGGTGGTGAGTTTTTAATGAATAAGGTCCCTAGAATACGATTTTACTATTTTTACGATGATTATATATATATATATATATATATATATATATATATATATATATATATATATATATATATATGTATGTGTGTGTGTGTGTGCGCGCGCGCGTGCGTGTGTGTGTGTGTAACAAAATTTTCGTCTACGATAACTAATATTGCAATTCCAAAAATTATAATTCTTTCGTATTCCTCTTCGTTGCATCCATATGAAGAGCTGATTAGATTTTGGTTATAATTGGTCAACCGGAAGTACCCTCATTTGAAGATTTTAACAGTTTTTCTTGAAAAACGATCATTTTTTCACATTTAATGTTATTATAAATATTAAAAAACATTACATTCTCTATACGATTTGACTGCATTTTATACTTCATATTAAATGGATAAAGAGTTATGAAATTATAAAGAAATTAAATTTCATAAATAGCTTGCTATGCTAGAAACAGCTACTATATTAAGAAAGTTCTGATTGAAAGATGTCAGTGTCAATTGACATAGTATCAAGGAGGTATAGTATATTTGTGTTATAATTTTACTCGATATATAAGATATTTTTGCTCGAAACTTTCTGTATGGAATTTGTATAAAATGCATACAACTGTCGAAAGGTAATGTACATACAAGAAATTTAGAATCTTTTGAAAGGAACTTTCTGTATGGATTTTATAGAAAATATTTAGGCATGATAAAAAGTTACCGTGTTTGAAAAATGTACAATATCTACCAGATCTATCTACCGGATTCATGAAGACCCTAATCTCAAAAAGAAGGTAGTGATGCAAAGTGAAGCGCGCGTGTTAAAAGTTTGTTAACTATATCAAATTTCTAACCTATTTCAAATTTTCAATTTTTTTTATAGGTTATGGATCTACCCTGTTTACCACTTGCGTTCTAATATCGATTCTGGTAGCTATAACCTAATAAACAGCTGTTTACCGGTAACAGTTCACTGGTAGAATTTTCGTAAATGCCTCATATAACTGACGGAAGATAATGTACTGGCCACATTCGATTTTTTAAAAATAAATTCATGTAGCATGTTTTTGTTAGACATGTGTAAGATTGTTTTTACCTCCCGTCATACCGTAGGTGTGAGTATGTGTGTGTTTATTATTTAAGACTTTTATATAACGGGAAGCAACATATTAGATTTTGGCTAAAATTCATAAACCGGAAGTGATACTTTATTTGAAGCTCTGAACAGATTTTCGTAAAAAATAAATTGATACAATCCATAACTTTTCAAATTTGCTATATAAGACTTTTATATTAATGAGAACGACATATTAGATGTTTTCTAAAATTAATAAACCGGAAGTACTACTTTACAGGAAGCTATAAACAGATTTTCTTGAAAGAATATATTAAAACATGATCCAAAACTTCTCAAATTTGGTATTTAAAACACGTGTATAATTTGAAACAACATTAGATTTTGACTATACCTATATGATGAACCGGAAGTGGTACTTAATTTGGAAATCTTAACAGATTTTCGAGGAAAAACATAATAAAATATCCAAAGTTTGGTATACAGACTTTTCAATTTATTGGAACAACAAATTAGATTTTGTTTACGAACGATCAACCGGAAGTGATCTGTACTTAAAGTACATTGCTATTTCAAACATGGAATTGACGGGAGGTCATGTTTTGGCCACATCAGATTTTTTATGTGACTTGTGCCATTTAAAACAATATATTAACCTTGTAATACATCCGTCTCTTACATTATTCCATTGATATCAGCTTCTTGCAACAAATATTGTTTTTATAAACTTTATTGTATATATAGATTAATAGATATTTATATTATTAATTAATGCTAAGAACAGTTACATACATTCCCACGTATTTATAATGACAATACTTAATTGATATTATACATATACAAATAACAAATCATAAGTGATTCACATAAGACTGATTGATTATTTGATGCTTTATTTCAAAAAACTAATATTAAATTATTTTAAATTTTCGTTATTATATTACTTATTATTATTAAATTATTATATTACGTTACTTCTTTCAGTGCTTACTATAACTATAAACCTATTTCGATTTAATAATTTATTTTTAGTTACAATTTGTAGGACGGAGCGCCAACTTCAGGCAGGAGATATATAGGACGAGCTATGTACATTATGACTTTGTATACCTGCCGTCCTGGGGTATACGTAAGCGTTATTATATCTGCACAATATGCTGGAAAAGAGATCTGAAGTTTTGATTTTTACGTTTCATAATTTTGTGTGATATGTCATAACATCGTTTACATGGAGATTGATTAGCATTTGTTTACCTTATATTTTATATTATGATACAAGTGTATAAGCCGGCCATTAAAGGCATGAGTGCTTTTACAGGATGTTAAATAAGGGTAAAAAATTTCATCATCTTCATCATTTTTTTTAACGCTCTGTATTAACAGTTATATCTAGCTTAAGGAAAGGGGACAAAATTCAAGGTATATATTTCGATGTGCTGATTCACAATCAAAAAGAATTATCGCTTACGTATACCCCAGGACATTAACAAGCATTTATTTTTTCTTCCTCTTCCTTCTTCTGAATCTGAAAATTAAAAAGTATGATAACAGATAAAAGAATTATTAATACTGTTTCATTTATTTTACCTGGTTTTTATTTAAATAAATTACGAATCTTGTATCTGCAAATTTTCCTTACTTCTTTCACTCCATGAATGCACATGTATCATATATTTGTCATGTTTCAACTGTCAAACTAAGTGCCCGGTAAATTTAAAACAGAAGTTCGATGCCTTCTAAAAGAGCCATCTGTAGCGCGATAGATAATTTATATGTAGGTTAGTAGATATTATAGAAAAGGAGGAAACGTTGTTTGGAACTCTGCAGTTTTATTCGGCCCTTCCCGATTTGTCATACTTTGGTCAGAACGAGATTCGTTGTTTGATCGGAATGGCATTGGTAGTGGGGGGAACTTTGTGTAGAATGGGAATTGTGCAGACCGACATTTGTGTAGAACGAAATTTTAACGCAACGGGATTGTGCAGAACGGAACGTACTCCCTGGCTCCCCCCTTAGCGCCGCCGCTGAGCACACAACAGCGCAATTAAACCGCAAGTGTGACAATGAAGTACGGTTGTAACTTGTAAGAGTGCTTTACTCTTTGATGTAAATATTTTACTCTAAAACATCTAATATAAGTACTTTTACATGAGTAATGACAACTAAAATGAAAGATATTTATTTGATACTTAGACTAAGTTACCAACTTCACAATTTAAAAAATTCCCAAAAACATTTATGCAAAATTGTTCACAGCGTACGAGCAACACGCATGTCCCGGTATAACGGTGCAGACATAGTATCTCTATCCTTCAACAGTACGGAAGTTAAGAAAGCGCGGCAAAATTAAAAATTATAAATTTTGACTTGTTCCAAAATATATAACATAGATTTTGTTGGAATAGCTGTTTTATGAAGACAATTCTTTCCACATTCCCCGTTCACAAAGTAATCAGCTGAAGAAAAATGTTTGGAACAGACCACAGAATCCTTTCTTAATGAAAGTTCTGATATATGCAAAGCATGAAGCCACTGGCTTCTTCTTGTGCAATCTTTGGGAAACCTAAAACAATATATTATATTAATATATATATATATATATATATATATATATATATATATATATATATATATATATATATATATATATATATATATATATATATATATATATTATTTTGTCATACATAAACTCCACAATACATGTACTTATATATCACGAATTATACATTGACCGAAATAATTGTAAATGTTCTCCAAAAAAGTAAATAATATACAATTCAAACAGCTGTCACGGAAACACGGAACAGCAAAATGTCAATTTTGACAACTATTTATGAGAACTTCCGTACTGTTGAAGGATAGAATATATATCTCTATCCTTTTATGTTGGAACAATATTCTAACCATAAATGAATAGGAGACACTGGGTCTATTAGTTGAAAGGTCGATGGTTGTAACTCTGTTTTCGACAAAAACAGTTGTATAAAATTCATTATTAACTTTGTGTACGTGAAATAGGAAAAAAATATTGGCCGCTAGTATGAAGTGATTAAGGGTGATTAGCGAGCATTTGACTAGCATTGTTTTATCTCTGACAATCGTTTAGAGATTATTTTAGAGAAAAATTCTTCAAATAAAAGATGCGGGCAATTAATTTTTCTATAACTTTTATTTGAAGTATTTTCCTCTAAAAGGATCCATAAACGAATGAGAGAGATAAAACAATGCTAGTCAAATGCTAGATAATCACCCTTAATCAGTTGTTCATACTAACGGTCATTGTGTACATCTTGTCCACGAAATCTTTGAGCGACACAAGAAAGGCTGAAAAATAAATTATATTTTTGACAGATATTCAGGAATTTTTACATTTTATAAAAATAATCTTCGCCATTCAAAATTAAATAAGAAATATCTAATAATAAAAATTTATGTTTCAGTTAATTATCAAGTTGAGAAGAACTCGTGTGTGAATCTGTTTTATTTATGGATCCAATCTTCAATTGCTATTTAATTAAGAAGCATCCATGGACACTCAAATACATCCAATTTGCACTGGTTTAAAGGACGAGGATACAACAAATTATAAAAATTTTGAACAAATTTATATTAAAGAAGAACCGTTAGAAGAAGATCACCAAGACAAATTTGATGAAAATGTATTGCAGGATATAAAGAAGAAAGAATGTATAACGGATAGTGATAAACAGATTGACAAAGAATGTGATAACTCGATTACTATAAATAATGATATTCCGAACACTGAAAATATTAATTTAAAAAAATTTAGTTGCGAAAAGTGTAATAAGAGATTTACCCGGAAAGATAGGTTGAAAGAGCATATAAAAACACATAATGAAGAAAAAAAATTTGTTTGTTATATTTGCAATAAGAACTTTAGTCGATTGGTAAACTTACAATATCATTTGAAATCTCACGAAGAAATTAAAGAATTCGTATGTTCTATTTGCAACAAATTGTTTATCTCAAATTCTAAATTTCAAGTTCACATGAAATTTCACGCTGGTATTAAAGAATTTCACTGTCCCACATGCAATAAAGCATTTACCCAAAAATGTAATTTAAAAGTTCATTTAAAAATTCATATGAAAGAAAACAATCAAAATATTGAGGTTAAGAAATATCCGTGCCCCATTTGTAAAAAATTATTCGCACAAAAATCGTATTTAACACCCCATCTAAAAATTCATACTGGGACTAAGGAACACCACTGTTCCGTTTGTGGGAAATCGTTTGTTCGAACTTCTAACCTCAAAAGGCATCTAGAAATTCATAGTGGAATAGAAGACTATAAGTGTAAAATATGTAGTGAAGTATTTTTGGACAGGGGCACTTTTCACAAACATATGAAAAATCATACTGCGAAGGAGCATCGATGTTCTGTGTGCAAAAAAATGTTTACAAGAAATTCTGATCTCAAAAGGCATTTGAAAGATGTTCATAGAAATGTAAATAATCCCGCTTGATGTATTTGTATTGCTAAAAATTACCGTAAATAGGCCCATTTTGAAACTTGTACAAACATTAATAAAAACACTATATAAAAATTCCGTATACACACACCGGCAAAATTAAAAGCTATGTATTTAAAAAAAGTATGAACTCTGTCTTTTATATTTGTTTTGGTTATTCTACATCTACAACAAATGACGATATTATACCTAAATATAGCCACCTACTAAAGAATTATTATCATTCATACATACATACATAAAATCACGCATTTCCCACGTAATGGGTTAGCACAAACCCGAAACAATAATAATATCAACCACCAAAAAAATCACTCTCTCTTTTAACAACATTTTTAATAACCTGAAACCATACAAAAAAATATTCCTCTCTTAACATATTAAAGTGACCGATTTCCGGTAGCGAAATACCGCAACCTATGGCATCAGGGGAATACCACTCAGATGGCTAGAAAGTTACTTACGTAATAGACAACAATATGTCAGTATCACTAGCACTAACAATAATAATAATACTCTCAAGTCAAATTCAAGTATCGTTAATCTCAGTATCGGAGCGCCGCAAGGTTCCGTACTCGCCCCTATACTTTTCATACTGTACACCAACGATATTACCACTACGTGTTAACAAGAAAACACTACACTGGTTCTTTACGCTGATGACACATCCACGGTTGTGTCGGGCCGTGATAATGTGGAATTACAACTCAAATGCGAGGCGGGTATGCAGCGATTGTCTTGATGGTTCAATGACAATAATTTATACCTGAATGGGTCCAAAACAACGTTTCTACATTTTCATAATGTCCAAAAACAGATTGTCAATCATCCCATTATTCATCATAATGATATAACAATTGAAAAAACTAAAACTACCAAGTTTTTAGGCCTCATTTTAGATGAAACTGGCTCTTGGTTTCCCCATTGCCAGTCCGTCATTGCCACAGTGAACCGCGCATGCTACCAGTTGCGTGTCCTACAAACTTATCTTGGCCCTGCACATTTGTTGATGTTTTATCACGCTACCATCGAGTCCCATTTACGTTATGGAATCTGCCTCTGGGGCGCCACACCTGCAGCTTCCGCTGTCTTCATCTCCCAAAAACGCATCATTAGATGCCTGGCAAAAATCTCTCAATCAACTTCCTGCAGAGTCTACTTCCAAAAATACAACATACTTACCTTAACAAATTTATACATAGTATATTTTCAAAAACAAGAATAATTTTAATACGAACAGTGATATTCATCAGGTTAATAATACTCGACATAAAGATCAATTTTATATACCCTTTGTAAAAAATAACATTAGCAAAAGAGCCCCCAATGTTCTTGGATTAAGGATCTTTAACAACTTACCAACATATATAACAAAAATTGTCAAATTTAGTAAATTTAAGAATGAACTAAAATTATATCTCACTAAAAATGTCTTCTATAATCTAGAAGAATTGTACAACACTCATTAATTGCAGTGGTCTCCTCTCCGTTCTACTCAAATATTTTATTATATTCTATTTTATATGTTTGTTTAAATTATTGACAATTCCTATATATTGTATGTATATCCTAAGGAAATAAAGAATTATTATTATTATTAGAAATAGTTACGAAACAATCATCCTTCACCACACATTCCTGTCTAAGCACACTTCTTTCGCCTCGGCCACATTCATAATCCCATTCATACACACTCTTCTTCTCTTCTCACTCGGAAACTTTCTCTCTTTTAGCACCTTATCAATCACATCCAACCACTTACACGTTGGACGGCCACGCAATAGAACACCCTCAATTTCACCAAGATAAATACGCTTTACAAGCCGTTCACTCTTCATTCTCTCCACATGACCAAGCCATCTCAACTGGCTCATTCCTACTCTCTTAACAACATTCTTCCTAATCATACATTCTTCATACACCAAATTATTCCTCACGCGATCTCGTCTTACATATCCACATACACCAAGGAAAAACTCGGTCTTTAGTTTTATTAAAAAATATGAGTGTTCAATTAATGTTTATTATAGATCAAGGGTTAACAATCATTTCTGTTTTTGTTGTTTCAATTTTAAGTTTTTGAAGTAAAAAAAATATTTAAAAAATTATTTTTTAAATAAAAATTAATAATAATTCATAATTAATCGAAGGTTTGGGTGTCTCTTTGAAATGTGTTATGCAGGTGTCTGGAAAATTTGTCCAATATGGGGATCTCGAGAACTACTCGTATAAGAGATACGAAGTTGGTTAAATTAGACAAAAATTTCCCCAATAGGAAACTATTTTAGTGATGTATAGATATTGAGAAAATATGCATAGGTCACTAGATACAGGAGAAAATGTAATTTTTACGTCTGTTAAAAAAGTACATTTTTTTTCATTAAATTAGGTTTATAGAGTATGTCGTTTTAACACAAAAGTGTGAAAAAGGTGCACTTTTTTAACGCAACTGTATGAAATGAAACGCTTTTTTTCACACGTTTATTGTAGGCATAAAAAAATTGTATGCAACTAGAGTAAAAAGTGTCTTATTTCACTCCTAGGCTCGTTCGGTCAAACGTTCCTATTCGTGAATTAAGCAAGGATATTAATATATACACTGGATTGCTAACTTGTATGTTGTGCACGTATAGGATTGCCAGATTTTAAAGGCATTTATATAGAAGATCAAAATTTACAAAAAGGAGTTTTGGTGAATATATAGGACACATTTTAATTTCAAATATTAAAGTATTTTATAATATAATAACAATAAAACAAAATTGTATTATATCTATTTAATACAACATACGATTCATAATTAAAAGAAATAAATAATCTACAAAAACAAAAGCGATATAAATTTTAATGTTACAAATTTTCTTTATGTATTTCTTACAACTAAAGGTAAAAATTGTGTAAATCAAACTTTATATTACAGAGTTATCTAGTGGTTTCTAATTTTTTTTCAGTAAGAACAAGATGAAATAAAAATTTTAGTGCAAGTGCGACTTAAAAATTTTACGTAATAAGCGAGATATGAATTTTTAAAGTTAAGAATTTCTTGCGTGACGTAGCTGGTACTTCCAATGGTCGACAAACTGTTATTTCTAGACAGAACAGACTTTTTTATGTTTTCATAGCTGGAATATTTTTATATAAAAACTTATACGTTATATTCACAAATTATTTATTAAGTATAAATAATAAGCATTTTTTTCTTCATAAATTATAAAACATTGAAACAGTTTGGCAATATTGACATGACGGCGGATGGCGCTAGTGTTTGTTTTGATTAATTAATATTATTATTAATTTAATTAATACATATTACAAATTGATTTAATTATAAATACATTATTATTGTTAATATTACTAGATATTATAATTAAATTCATGAAACATAAAATTGTATTTTTATTTTTTGTTATGTGACAACGTGACAGTTCCTAATCTTTCAAAGGTGACCACAGCAGACGCGCGAATCTCGTTTTTAAAATCAGCCGACAAACAAATTCTTAGGACCTGACGTGTCATATCTAAGGAGTAGCCAACTTTAATCGCTTGTAGTTTGCGACCTAATGTATATTGAAACAAAAATTTTCCACTAATACTCATTAATTTATGTATATTTCGTCTTTTTATTTATAATAGTTAAAATTTGAGTATGGTATAGTACCCTATGCTAACCTTTGAAATACAAAATATTAACAGTATTTAACATGTGAAATTTGGTAAGTTTCAAATACAATTACCCAAGTAACACTGACCGACGGTCGACCAAAAAGTGACGTCGATTATAGGTTGAATTTAAGTCATATGCGGCCGTCTAATTTGACGTGCATGCGACGGCACTGCGACGTTGATTTTTGGTCTGAAACAGGACTATTTAGACGTCTATGTGATTAGTTTTGGTCGGAAATAGAACTATTTAGACATGAGATTTGTGGTCGCTATGACATCCAAGTGATGACTTTACGTGCTTATAATTATGTATATTTAAGCCTTTGTCAGTCGACGAATTTGACGTCTTTGCGACAATTATTTATACTTTATTTTTAATATTAAAAATTCATATTCAAATTTTTAATTTATTTAATTTGACAACTTATAATTTACAACACACGAAGGTATATATTATTTTTATTTAAATATCAATTCTATGCAGAAGTATAAAAGAATATATTGTTTATTATAATAATTTTTTATATCAATTTTATGCAAAAATATAAAAGAACATATTGTTTATTATAATGATTTTTTAATGTAAATATTTGTATTATAATAGTTATTTGTATATCAAGGCCACGAAATCACTCTTTAGCGTACCGAGAGAAAAATTGTCGGCGAGGCCGCTTGCGGCCGAGGCAAGACAATCTCGAGGATGCTAAAGGATTTCGCGGACAAGGTGTACACAATATTTTTTGTGCAACCGTAAAAAATATGTAATTACAAATTTTATTAATTTTAAACAGTTTCATTGTATATAGAAAGTTAGCTTTCACGGTGGCTATGGGATTAACATTTGATAAACAAAACCATGCAATTTTCAAGTGTCAAAGTGAGTATTTACCTAATTTCGCGGTCGCTACCATGACAACGTCCGCGAAATGAATTTCGCGGCCGTTACCATAACAACGGTTGCGAAATTTAATTTCGCGGCCTGTATTGCGGCTGCGAAATGCTTATTTCGCGTCCGGTTGCACAAAAATATTTTTATTTACGTACCGTCATTACCAAAATCTACGAATAGAAGCAAATTAATTTGCTAAATGGGTAAGCCGTGGTGATATTTATATTATATTTATTTGAAACATGTTATATGTATACATATTTAATTATAAATGTGAAACAGAAGCAATTTATATTTTGGACATTTTAATTTTCAACATTTTAAACAAAACCTATATAGGTCTATATACTCTATAGACTGTGCTTTAAATTTTTTTTTTAAGAAATATTGATGATACAAAAGCGTATGTATAAACGAACGGAAATATATTACAAAAACAAAAATTTATCTATTCGCGAATAAAATCACCGGTGGCGGCGCTGTTATCAACCAAGATGTCGGATGATTGTCGTACTATCATTTTCAAACGTGCTTGTTTATATGTTATAAACGCAGTTTTCAAGAGTGTTTTATTCTATTATTAATATATTTAGGCAGGTTTTATTTTACTGACTGATAAGTTTGAAGATTAAGTTTCATTGTTATTATTTCAATTTTGTGCATGGACGTTTCGAAATTTGTTTATTTGCAGATAAATATGACAATGTTCTTGGGAAATAATCTACACCTCTTATAAATTAAATTTTAAAATTCCAATAATTCTTCAAGGAATTTTAAGTAGAAAATTGAGTAAATGAAGAAAAAATCAGGAAACGAACAGTCTTTAAATAGGAAAGTGTAAAACAGGTTAAACAGATTTAATTGGAAAGTAGTCTTCAAAAATTCTGATTTTAGTCAATACCTATGTATTGAAGTAGTGGATGAGCACGTAAAATAGAAATAATAAAACAAAAGCTTACTGTTCACATACAACAACCAAATAAAATAACACTAGCTCAAATAGCGTTTTCAGTGAAGTACGACAACAAATAGTTCTTATTTTGCCACTAGATGGCTACGACTTAATTTTATTCGCGAATATCGTGAACAAAACAATGAACACGTGACAATCAAGTGACGTGGTGTGGATAAACCAAGCCCTTCAGATATCACTTCATGGAATCAACACTATATATTAATGTCCTTCTTTTTATGTAATATTACTCCATTTAAGCTAATAATAAATGAATTATAATATTTTGCCGACATCGCTTAAATTATTTAAAAATTATTCATAATTATGTCATTTAACTTAGCAATTGTATTAAAAAATAAAAACACTCAAAAAAGTTAGATTGTGTATCTATGGCGAAATTTTCCATTGCAATACTCAAAAGAGTTAGATAAAATTTTACAAGTTTCTTAATAATTTCCAATATTTTCACCCCAGTAAATTAATAATTCGTCTTTTATTAATGTTTTAAACGAAAGAATGTAGACTTGTTACATATAATTGAAAAGCTTATAAAATAAGCAAAAAGACGAGACTATTTACAACATAGGTTCCCATTTAAAAAATCATAAGTTTGTGTTATATCTCGAGAATTATTTAATTTTACAAAAAATCTAATTACGCCATTTTATTATATATAAAAAACCGTAAAATTTTTCTAAAAACAATTTTTCTCTATCATAATAAATAAGAAAATAAGATGTGATATACACTACCGTCCAAAAGTATTGAATCACTTCGTAATATTTAGTGTTCGCTCTTACCATTATGTCTAAAACTATTTTATTGCAATAATCAGTATGTATATAATTCATTTCAACATTTAATTATTATTTATTATTATCAATCGTGCAAATGTGCACAAAAATAAAAAAGCCCGGCTACATAATTTTCAGTAAATTTTGTTTCGTAAACATATGCAAGTTTATGCCAAGTTATGCCTACTATTTCATTTTTTGTTTAGTCTTGTTAACTTGAGTTGATTATTTACCAATATAGGTGCAGGTAAGATCGAAATATTGAGCAGTAGTGAGTAGTACTAATGGAGGGAATTCAGAGTGCAATTGCTTTTAATTAATGGCTCCTAACAAACGAAATACTGAAATTAGTATAACAACTCGGTCTGCAATTATTACATACAGAATGAAGGTTATTCAACCAGAGAAATATCGGCAAAAATCGGCGTAAGTCAGTCTACAGTTGCGCGCACGTGTCAAAGATTTACGAAAACGGGGCAGTTATCTTCACGTAAGCGATCGGGAAGACCTCGAATAACATCGCCATAAGAAGATAAATTTATTAGAGTTACCGGCGAACGGGATAGATTTAAAACTGCACCCGAAATTCGCGAGGAATTAAATGTCACGCGTAATTCGGCTGTGTCCGTAACAACAATTAAACTACGTTAACTTGAGGTTGGTATTAAAAGTCGTGTGGCAGCAAGAAAGCCTTTATTACGGAAACAAAATAAAAGAAAAAGATTAGCTTGGGCTAGAAAACACAGAATTTGGGGCATAAATGATTGGAAGAAGGTCTTATTTACAGACGAATCAAAATTCGAATTGTTTGGTGCGAAACGGAGGCAATATGTGCGTCATTTAAAAGGCGAAAGAATGATACCTCAATGTATTGTGCCCACAGTGAAGCATGACGGGGGATCAGTAATGGTGTGGGGTTGTTTTGGGGGTAATTCGGTAGGAGATTTAGTAAAAATTGAAGGCCGTATGAATAAAGAAAATTATCTTCGTATTTTACAAGAACACGTGATTCTAAATGGGTTGTAGAGATTGCCTGGGGGGGGGGGGGGTTAAGGAATCAGGACTCACCACAGATTCGCGCTTGGTATACCAACCGACGTCTCCTGTTTGGATTTTGCGCTATTTGTTCAGAGTTTGCGCACGAGCGGTCCTCAGCCCTTCGACCATACGGCGTCTTCCCTACAGGGAGCGGTTTAGAATGTGGCATTTCATCCTTGCTTGCTAAGTCTTGCGGGAGGCATTGCCTCCAACTATTTACTATTTTTTTGTACGATTACCATCAATATAATTCGCATTTTAAGTTCACGTGGGCGTTATTTTTTGATTATTTCGATCTCGTTAGCCCTATATCCCTTCCTTTAGGTTTTCTCGTTCCCGAGGGCCTATTACTCGGTGGTTTAGAGGCGAACAGAGTAAATGACGCCCTGACCACCCTTTTTGGCACAGTGAGGACCCCCTCGTTTCCAATGACGCTAGCCGGCGCCCCAGACTACTCGGGAGTTTGGGATTCATCTTATCAATGGGGTCATGCCACATTTTCCAATTTTTTTTTTCTGAAAGTACATTTAAAACTACTTACGAAAATATGTATTTTATGACACATAAGTTTCTAGTTTTACAGTAATAATTTTTTAAAGTTTATATAAAATTTCGAATGACGTAACAGTTTTGCGGTCGGAGTGACATCTATTAAGCAAAAACGGAACTACTTTTGACGTTTATGTCATTGTGTTTTGAAACTACGCTTGCGCTTGAAACCAAACGTAAGGCGATTTCGGGCGACAACCGTTCACTTGCGGTATGTTGCGTTCAGGTACGTTCACACATTCGGGCGCTAGGAACAACTTACCCGGTATGCTTGGATCAGTGCTCACAGCTGAACGGGTTTGCAAGTCGGGTCATCTCTCTGTTCACTATAGGCGATTTCGGGCGACATACCCGTTCACTTCTTCGGATTACTTACGTTATGATATGGTTAATGGTGGCGCCAAAAATTGTTGGTTCACTTGTTGACACCGTGCTTGGTGGTTATGTATAGGCGATTTCGGGCGACAACCGTTCACTTGCAGTATGTTGCGTTCAGGTACGTTTACACATTCGAACGGGTTTGCGAGTCGGGTCAGCTCTCTGTTCACTATTTCTATCTCTTTTTGTCTTTTTTTGAAATGTCAAAAGTCAAAACAGTCGGAGTCGTGGGCTTATGTCAATCAGGGGAACATTATTTTCGTTGACTCTTTTTTGGACAAATATGGAAAAAAACTATCTTTCTCCGTTAATGAATTTTAATCGTCAGACACTATTTTTGATAGTTTTAAATGTTGCAGAATATACATAACCACCAAGCACGGTGTCAACAAGTGAACCAACGAGTTTTGGCGCTACCATTAACCATATCATACCGTAACTAACCGTAAGTAATCCGAAGAAGTGAACGGGTATGACGCCCGAAATCGCCTTAAATTCTGCGACATTTAAAACTGTCAAAAATAGTGTTTGACAATTAAAATGCATTAACGGAGAAAGATAGTTTTTTCCATATTTGTTCAAAAAAGAGTCAACGAAAATAATGTCACCCTGTTTGACATAAGACCACGACTCCGACTGTTTTGACTTGACATGAGAAAAAGAGATAGAAATAGAGAACAGAGAGCTGACCCGACTCGGAAACCCGTTCAACTGTGAGCACTGATCCAAGCATACCGGGTATATTGTTCCTAGCCAGGCCCCTGTCACTTAGGTTGATTATCGTTTGCAAGGGCAGTTAGTTTAGCTCAGCGTCGGTAGTGGTATTTTTGGCGCCGTTGTCGCATAATACGACGTATCGACTGTTTATATTTCAAATTTGACGTGACGTTTCATTTTTCGCGCGCACAGCTCGCATGTGTTTAAAGTGTTAAGGTCACATCACAGACCATCATACTGTTGTAAAGATAAAACCATAGCCATGAGAATTGTAAGTACAATTTGAATATATTTTTCACAAACCTATACATATTTTTGCAATATTATTTGTTGCACTTGCTTGAGCGGTAGAATAGGTACTATACAAATGATTTTATTATATATGATATTTGCTTGAACTGTAGAATCTTACAATGTATGTATTGTGCAATTATGCATTGTATTTAATGAAAAGTACATTTAAGTTTGAATATAATTGAATATATTTTGACACTTCTTTTAGCCGTCGAAATGTGTTGATATGATTGTCATATTAATTCTCTTCCCAAAGATGAACGAGGACAATTATTCTTCTTTCCGAGGAATGAAGTTTTGCGACGCCAGTGGATCGTTCAAATGACTAGAAATAACGAAGAATACTTATGGAAAACTCTACAGAAGCAGGGTTTTTTGTACCTCATGCTGAGATCTTTAAATCAGGATTCCGTTGAAAATCTCTTTAGTATCGTTATGTAATAAAAAATAGCAAAAGTTGATACAAATCAAAAAGTAATAATAGATGATTTTTTTTCAGTTTTCGTAAAAATAAATTATATATGTACATATAATTGTCTTATTATTAATTGAACTAGAAAAACAAATAATCAAAATATACTGCTGCCCGTCGTTTTGACAGTTATTTCAACTCAGCATCGCTAGGTGGCACAAGAGTGCCGGGTTTTAGAATTTAACATAGAGTTGGCAAGTCTGATAGTGTATGATGGTCTGTGTTCCTAGCGCCCGAATGTGTGAACGTATCTGAACGCAACATACCGCAAGTGAACGGTTGTCGCCCGAAATCGCCTTATTTCTATCTCTTTATATCATGTCTTTTTTTGAAATGTCAAAAGTCAAAACAGTCGGTGTTGTGGTCTTTATGTCAAACAGGGTGACATTTTCGTTGACTATTTTTTGGACAAATATGGATAAACTATCTCCGTTAATGCATTTTAATTGCCAGACACTATTTTTGACAGTTTTAAATGTCGCAGAATATACATAACCACCAAGTACGGTGTCAACAAGTGAACCAACGATTTTTGGCGCCACCATTGACCATATCATACCGTAACTAATCCTAACAAGTGAACGGGTATGTCGCCCGAAAACGCCTGTAGTCTTCAAAACTTCTGGAGTATTTATTGCCTTATACCATCTTTCCCTTACATCTTGAGCCATAAGAATACAAACAAAAATTTTATTTTGACTTCTCAACGATTTATTCTCGAAGGACGACACAGAACAATATTGTACAACCATTGTAATATCTAAATCAAACATAAATTGTATTTATTTATATTTTTATTTAGCATATTTCGTTACTTGTACTTATTTTTTTAAAAAAATAACTTGTTGCAAGGATGTTGACGTTACTTTCAAAATATTGGTTATATAAGGTTATGTTAGAAAAAAGTGACAGATCTGTTCATGTATGGTAAAAGCACGAGTACGGGTGTGCCTCACTATCGTGTATTTGTGTACAAAACTGTGACGTCACAAAACCAAACTCAGAATCTTTATAAAGAAAATCATGAATGAAAAGTATAATATTAAATATTTTTGATGTATATATGCATATTAGGTAAATTTTTCATTTATGAAAGAAAAGTCAACATTTTTTACCTCTCGCTAAGAGAGGTATTGTATTCATGCTAAAAATCGCATATCCAGATTTTAATGAATAAGCACGTTTTAAGGTCCCTAGTATCCGATTATAACATTTTTACGATGATGTCCGTATGTGTGTGTGTGGGGATGTGTGTGTGTGTGTGGATGTTGGATTCACTATATCTCAAATACTATGAGACTTAAGACATTTTTAACTACGGATTCCTCAATCTAACAATAATGGGAAGAGTCCAGTCAGTTTTGGTAACAATTGGACAACCGGAAGTAGTAGTTACAAGAAAAAAATCGTCTAAATATTATTTATCGAAAATTTATGTAAATACTTATATTAAAGAACGTTAAATTCTTTATTCGATAAATATAAATTCATTATTATAGCTTCTATAGATTTAGAGATAAAGAAAGGCATATAAAATAATTTGATGTAAAAAATCTCAGATCAAACTACTACAAGGCAAGAAATTCAAATGTTTGTAATTGACACATAAATGTCACTGTCAAAAATATTTGTATGCCTCTGTCAACAATATTTGTATATTATTATGAAGATTATGAAAATAAGAAAAAGTCAACAACGCAAAAGAATATACGTAAAAAAGAATATAAAAGGAATTTGCGAAAAAATGACGAATATAAAGAAAAAGAAAAGGAAAGTAGAAAAAGAAAATTTCAGGATATTGAATATAAAGAAAATGTAAGTATTGTACATAATTTATTTTAAAATATCCCATAGATTTTGCAAATATATGTGAGAATTATTTTGTAGTGACACATGAATATATGTATTTGTATTTAAAAATAGTTTTCGTTTAATGCGTACAACCAGGTAAAATATCTGGCGAGAGGTTATGTGTTGGCCACATCAGATTTTTCTTTTTGGTATGACCCCATTGTACCGTAATAAACTCAATGATGACATTTAGCGCTTCAAACAATTGACGGCGGTGATGGAATTGGGTAGAAATGGCGGCCCAAGATTGGCTGCTTTTGGCGTGGCGCGCAACTAAAATCACTATACTCACGGCACTAAAAGTCTTACTAACTCCCCAAAATACGGGAAGAATCTGTATGCTTGATACTAAAACTCTACAATAGGTCGAGAAAAAGGGCGCACAAAGACAACACTGCTACCACGTGTGCAAAACTTTGGATAAGACTCGCGGAGAACTTTAAAAGTTGAGATAAAAAAATTATGCTTTCGGTAATAACGATAATCGACGAAGCTTAACTTAATCATTTTAAAACTGCATTAATAGCGGCAAAAGACTTTAATTAGAGCACGTGAGAATGGCCAAAAAGACTACCGTCTCGATTCACGGCAGAAAAGCAAAATCCTCGAATTTTGCAAATCCATTCGGCATGCGTACGTTCAATTAAGTGACATATACCAAAGACGAATTAAATACATTGTAAAGTTTTTAAATATAAAAAAATAATATTGAATGTTACATTATATATTCTTCCTTCTTTACACTCCACAAAACATTTTCTAAAAATTCACAGTCTTGGTTATCTTTTTCCAGCGGTTCTTCTTTAATATAAATTTCTTCAAAATTTGTTGTTGTGTATTCCTCGTTTGCATCAACACTCACCGGATGTAGTTGTGTGTCCATCATGGATGCTTCTTTCACTTCAGAAGTGAGTGACGTCTGACATTCTTGATTTTTAGTATCATTATTACTTTCCTATAAATTAACAAAGATACTTCATATAAATTTAATTATTATATTAATACTGTACAGGCTGTGTCATTTTCGATGTTTTTTAAGGTATCTCGAGTAATATTAATGATAGATCAAAACCGTTTACACATTCCAAGGTCAACTTTTCCAGAAAAGTTTAATAGTCACTACAGTTTTTTGCTTATTTAGAAAATATAACATATCTTATTTATTATGATAGTTGGAGAAAAATTGTTTTCATAAAATTTTTACCGTTTGTTAAATTGAATAAAATGGCGTTATTAGATTTTTGAAAACTTAATAATTCTCCAGATATAAACAAATGGGAACCTATGTTGAAAATAGTGTCGTCTTTTTGCTTAATTTATAAGCTTTTCAATGATATATAACAAGTCTACATTCCTTTATTTTAAACATTAATAAAAGACGAATTGTTCATTTATTGGAGTGAAAATATTGGAAATTATTAAGAAACAAAGGAAAAATCATCATTTGTTTATTTTAATTCTATATCTATTAATTGTGTTCTCAAAATTATTCTTAACCAATTATTTTCGAGTTAGTTGAATTACTATTAATCTACGTTACAGTTGGCTTTGACACAATCCGAAAAAAATGGTTTAATATGCTTTTGAAGTAAATAAATTGAAAAAATGTAGTCTTGTTAAATATCATTGAAAAGCTTATAAATTAAGCAAAACGACGAGACTATTTTCAACATAGGTTCCCATTTAAAAAATCATAAGTTTGTGTTATATCTGGAGAATTATTAAGTTTGAAAAAAATCTAATTACGCCATTTTAATCAATCTAAAAAACGGTAAAAATATTGTAAAACCCAATTTTTCTCTATCATAATAAATAAGATACATTTTCAAAATGAACGAAAAACGAGTTTTTGCCTGTAGCTCAGAGACAAAAGAAGATCGAAAATTCCTGTGGTGACTATTAAACTTTTCTCGAAAAGTTGACCCTGCAATGTGCAAACGGTTTTGATCTATCGGTAATATTACCCGAGATATCGTAAAAAAAAACATCGAAAATGAGACACCTGTACTTACCATCGAATCTGCAGATAAAACCTCCGAATATACTTCAGGTCTCGGGTCGGGTATATTATCTTCAGAAGTTATAAGCTCAGTGTTGTCTATTAAACATTTTCGATGGCGACGAATTGTAGACTTCTTCATTTTATTATTCCTTTCTTCCTATAACATTGTCAATTAAAGGAGGAATGTATACTGGACTGTTATGATAATGGAAGAATAAATCTACTGGGTTCCAGTCCTATTCGTTTTATTGAATCCTTAATGTTTCGACCCTACCTGGGTCATCTTCAAGAAACGTTGAGGATTCAATAATAAAATGAATAGGACTGAAACCTAGTAAATTTATTCTTCCATTATAAATTAACATATGAAACAGAAATTATGTGCAAAACTTACTTGCATGATAGGTACAGGATCTGGACATTCTTTTGTAGGCCCATTATTTCCAAAAAAGTGTTTTGTGCAAATATAAGTACTCCGATTTATATTTTTTATTCCAAAATTCTTCCGTCCGCAAGCTTCAATCCAGCGTCTACAGCGTTTGATGTTGTGGTCTGGTTTTATAAACGGTATAAAATTTACATTTTTCATGTATTCTTTATGTTTATACCGTGAATCACTGTTACACAAACCATACGCACAACGCATATTTAAAAATTGTGAATTAATGACAATATTTATCTAATAACTATTATTTAAATTTGTTCTCCGATGATTTCTTGCGTTGTCAGAATAGTTCAACTTCTAACCGTTGGCTTCGCCTTCGATTTCTAGTAGAATATCGTCTATTAATCGAGGAGTGTGTTACATTTCTCAAATGAAACAATCGTGCAAAAGAATTTCCAATATACCAAATTGTCTGAAACATAAATTTTCATTAGGTGTGCTAAACAAAGTAGCAAATTTTGCAAAACGAAAATGATGTATTAAGATTAGTAAAAATTTACTACATTCAAGGGTGCAAAAATTTTGCTCCTTTTGCAAAAAATGGTCATTTCAAATATTACCTTTACTTAATCTTTAAGTTAGTTTTCAATGTCTAAATTTCTAGATTCTAGATGATATTTCGTAAACTAATAACATTAGAAAAAAACTTTAAAGTAAAAATTATTCAGTAAGTATTATTTATTCTACATTGTAGCGTGAAATATACATAATGACAGGATTTCGAAGGCCACCATTGGTTACCCGTACTCGGAAACTATGATACGGCTTCGGTTAAATAGGACATCTTAGATATGATTTTGTTTTGCTAAAAACTCTCGTAGGCTACTAGAGTGCATCCACAGATCAAATGCACTAGGAGCGAGGAACAAATTGAAATTCATATGGCTACCCGGGCATTCAAAGATCGAAGGAAACCAGGTAGCAGATAGTCTGGCTAAGAAGGGGGCAAGATTTTCTTTAACAGGACCAGAACCGGCTTTCGAAATCTCAGCGGAGACAGTTAAGCTGGAAATAAAAACATTGCTGAATTAATGGCACAAGAATCACTGGTTGGAGTCGCCAGGGCAGAGACACTCAAAGCTCTTCCTAAATGAACCAACCAAGAAAAGAACGGAACGTTTACTCCTAATGAGCAAATAAGACGTTAGATTAGTAACAGGACACTGTCTACTAAACAAACACCTGCACACGATGGGACTAACCACAGAACCAGCATGCAGGGGGTGTGGTGAAGAGGAAGAAACCCCTCAGCACTTTATATGTCACTGTGAAGCCTTTGCGAGCAGCAGATATAATATCCTGAGGGCAGAAAAGATCCAGCAGGATATGCTAAAAGATTTAGATCTGAAGAAAACCCTGGAGTTTATTAAACAAACAGGACTCCTAGAATAGGAGTAAATCTGGAGGATACAATAGATCTACAGGTCGCAGTACAGGAATCCACAGGAGACCACCTCTTGTATATTACAAGCAGTGTTGTGACAGATCAAATTATAAAGGATCTAGACCAAGATCAAGATCTATATAATTCAAATGTTCTAGATCAGATCATAGGTCAATTTCTGCAATCGGATCTATTTTACAGATCAGATCAGGAATTTGGGATCTGTTTTTCTTAGATCATAAAAAAGATCAGTAACGATTTTCAAATGCCTCTTTTTTCCTTACAAAAAATAAATTAATTACAAAGAGTATTCCTAGCCTTATAGCGTACACCTGGGAAGAAAAATGAGATTCTCATTTAAGGTGCATTCACAAATGAAAATTAGGTTTAGATTTATGGTTTATACTTTAGATTTAAAGACTTTGGCCGCATATTATGTAATGACTCCATTCACCCTTCAGAATTTAGGGTCTCTAAATCCAAATCATAAAGCTAAACATTGCAAGGTCCAAACTTTAGATTTATGATTTAGTTGACTTCACAAACTTCACCAATGAGAACGATTCTGAAATGATATAGATATATACACCCATCTTTATTTAGTATCCATTTGGTGGATTCGGCTTTTTAAACAAATGCGAGAACATGGAGACTATCGTAACTTAATTGCTGAAATATAACCAATAATGCCAAGCGAATGACAGTTTCACGGCGCACAGGTGTCTTGTTGAGTATTGCTCTACCGATATTTTAATCTTGTTTTTGAAGCATTACACAGGCAATTTAAACTTACATTTATGAATGACTTACTTAAACCTAAACAAAAACCATAAACCTAATTTTCATTTGTGAATGCACCTTTAGTTTTAATAATACTAAATTAATGAATAAAGTAGAAACAGAAACAATAATAATTTTAAATAGAATTGTTGAAATATATTAAGACAGGCCATTAATTTTCGTCTTCTCCAATTTTATTTAAGCTTCCTTTAAAAATATTCAAATCTACAGCCACTTAATTTGCATCTTCTAGGAACTAATATTTGACTGTCAACACTAATTTTTACAAAGTTCCAATGATGCAGATGACGGTAGGGTAGTATTGTATTAGAGATACATGAATTTTATATCATTCGAACTTATTAATTCTAAGGCTTTTATTTGATCTTTTTTTAAGATCAGAGATTACAGTATTTAGATCTAGATCCAGATCAAGATCTGATTACGTAAAAGGATCTAGATCAGATCAAAAACCATACTTAATGAACTAGATCAGTGATTTAGTTCAAATGATCTAGATCAGTCACAACACTGATTACAAGAGGTGGTCTCCTGTGACGAAAAACTGATTTTGGTCGAAATTTTTATTTTAAATGATTATTATACAATTCAGAAAAATGTTTCTCATAAAAAAGTTAAGATATTTATATTGTCGATCTTTTATCGGTAAATTTCCGAGTTTATAAGGTACCTAATAATATTGAAATACGCAAAAAATGGTTGTTAGGTAAATAAAGATTATTAGGAAGTTATTAGGAGATTGAAATACCGACCCTAAAAATTTTATTTAAAAGTTTTTTTTTTGTATCTCTAATCTAATAACTTCCGAGAAAAATCGCGTTTCCTAGTTTCGTTTACATTCTGTATATTTATGTTCATTTTTCTCACAAAAAAATGTATGTCATACAACGCTAGATGGGTACTTGAAAATTTACAGATAAATGAAAGAAAGAAAAAAATACAGAATTTTCTTTACAACGTATACAAAGTATTTTTATATTTGCAACAGTAATTTCATATCAGGAGAACACATGCTTGAATATTTACGTTCAAAGTAAAGAAGCACGCTTTCTTATGAAATTTTGGAAAAGTGCTTGTTCAACAATAAATGCACTCATTTGATTTATTGTCAATCCTACGAACAATTTAAAACATGTTCAACGATTGTGAATTCAGTAGACCGTTTGCTGTAAAAACAATACACAGAAAACAATTGGTCGAATAACATGTTATTTCGAATAAATTAAAGGTGTATTATTAATGTAAATATTATGGTCGGTAGTATTTACTCAAAATTTGAGTCACTAACTCCTAAATAACTAATTATCATGACTACCATTTGAAAATACAATGCAATGATTAAAAAACACCTGAATTTGTTATTTTAGTCATAGTTTAATCAACACTACCACACTATATACCAGTCCTTGATTTTTAAATCATGTTATTTTTACATAACTTTTGTTTCTGTATTAGTAGTTTATGGCAACATCAGTTAAAAGATTTTCATAATAAATACCACAATGAATTTGTTGAATATTACTACAACACTTTAAACGATTTCAAACTAGATATACTCACAACATAACTTTTCTAGTAACGAAGACTTCTATGAGTTTTACATCTGTGATCGCAGCCTACAGGTTTCAGTTCAAATGGTCTTCTGCACGAACCGTAGTCGTGGTATGTTGTGAAGATGTTAACGAAGAAGTTCACCACTATAGTTACCGAAGCACTTCTAAAAACATATGACGCATTATTAGCAAAATAGAACTAAAACCTTTCAAATTTCCATCTAATCATAGATTGTTATTATTTTTGTATAGGTTACAATTTGTAATATGTTTGTATCATAGATGGCACTGTAGTATAAAGCTTGATTTACACAAACTCTATCGTTTGTTACATGACAAATCAGAAACAGCGAAAAATGGAATGACATCTATTATCATAAAACTGTAACTGCTGTAATGTTGATTAATGATTGGTTGTCCCTGGTTTATTATTTAATGTAATCGATTGGCAAATACACTTGTTCTAGGTTTCTTGCTAGATTGTAGTGAGTTCATATATAAAATAAGTAGTTGTTGCTGAAAAGTAGCCATGGCAAATGGTAAGATACATTTACATATGTACATATACTTAATCTTTATTACTTTAAGTACAGTTTTTAATATGAAACAAGCTGGTTACATTTGCAAATTACGCGAAAGTAAAGTTTACTATGGTGTCTTGATATATTAAGTTCCAGCTAACTATGATGTCTTGATGTATTAAGTTCCAGATATTATAAAAAAATCTCGTAAAAAGCAACTTGTATAAATGAATTCAACAACTTGAATCCATGGTTTTGATACCGTTACCGTTGTTAAAAGTGTACCATCTGTCAGTAATGAATATATATCCTGACCTAAACATTTAAAAAATCAGCAATTTCTATTATTTTTTATCTATCTTGATAAGATTGTGTAACATGTAACATGAACGTTTGTCCTTTTCCACTGGCCACGGCCACGGCGTACACTCAGTTACTATGGTTACCAAAATGTTTTGAAAATGAACGCCACATTGTTTATGTTTTATAATTAAAAGAGTTCGATACTCTGTGGTTCTTGTTGTAAGTATTAATGAAGACTATTTAATTTATTGTTTGAGCGGAAACAATAAACATAGAATCAAGTAGCAGAAAGTTTTATTGATTACTCCGTTCAAAAGTCTTCTGCTTAAGAATGGGGTAATCATGTCAGCAGATAATCATATTTTATGCTGCCGAAACGTTGGTTTATATTATATAAATACATTACTTTAACTAAAAGTTTGTTTTACTTTATCATATTACTTTTTTTTTAGTTATTTTTATTTATAGAAATTTGGTAATAAATTATATTAAACCTGTCAGTTTTTACAATGAGTCCTATTGGCGACTAAAATTAACGTGAATCCCTCAAGCGGACGATATTTGCAACTATTGAAAATGGTATTCTGTTATTCAACTTTACAGTAAATATATATAATGCATTGGATTCCTTGCCGGTTTCTTGTTTGTCTTTTTGTTTTAAAATACATATAAATTACTTTGCAATATGAGCAAAGAACGAAAAAATATTAACGTCAATTGCTGCGTTTATGGCTGTCATTCTCAGGGCACTAAGAAATTATCTGTCCCAAAAATTGGGAGAGGACGAGTGACATCCAAAATAAATTTGGTAAAATGGAGTCTATCGACAAAAGAGTGGGCTGGATTAGGAAAATAAAAACTGGGAAACATGTAACAAATCATAAGTGGATAACAAAAATGAAAAGTATTCTATTATTTCTTGACCGATTCATGAGTAAAATAATACACTTTTCACTTAATGTGTAACATTCAATATATTTTTTACACTTGTAATTAAAACAATTTGAAAGATATTTGATATTAGTTCCATTTTAATTTCCTTAACTAAGTAAAGTAAATACATATTTATTTAACATCCATGAATAATATATGGTAATACTTTACTATCTTGTGCAAAATATTAAGACAGCTGTAATGTGTTTGCACTGGCCACTATGGCCAGCTATACAAGAGCATTTTGTAAATAATCAATTGTAAATTTAAAGTTCTTCTAATCTCATGAGGATGTGACGTTAGAGCACACAACTCATTAAAATAACAACCCACGATTCAACAATTCTCCCCCTTCTATAAAACTTGGAGAAGAATTTGTTGCCTCCAAATAAGTAAACATTTCCTTAGAAATAAGTCTAAGATAACTTTCTTCGAATGTCATTATAATTTAAGTACGTGCACAAAATTATTACTAACACTATTTATAAAAAGTTTAATGAATTTGTTAGTATACTTCAAAACGAATGTTGGTTATACAATGTTTCTGTATGCGATCTTATAGCACAATACCATTTTCAGAGCACGTGTATGCTACAACACTAGCGCCGCCATCGGTAGTTTTAGTCGCCAATTACATTAAAACTAAACTTTAAAACTACCTATATGATAGGGACTCTCAAAGTTTAAAAAAAGCTCGAAAAAAGTTGGTATTTTTAGTGGCATTCAAAATTAGGACTATAAGCTATGTACGTTTTTATTGAATTGATTATATAATTCATAATTAATTCTGCCAATAACATTTGAGCTTAGTACCCTACCATAGGCGAATATACCCTTGACGATGACACGTGATATAATCGCTTTTGTATATTCGCTGGGTCTCAAATGTATTATCAAAGTAACCAGTAAACACGTCGGTTTTATTTGTCAATATACGTCAAAAAATTTATGTATATACTGACGTGTCATAATGACAACGTTATAGTCCACAATCTTTCAATGTAGGCCAAGGACTATAATGAATATATTAGAGTACTCAGTACCGTAAGGAGCTATGGTAACGAGGTACTTGTTTACAAACAAATCGAAAACAGCATACTTGATTTTTCAGATTATTTTTTTTACCTCCCGTTATACCGTAGGTAAGAGAGGTAATGTTATCGGTTCAAAAATTCGATGGTGAGTTTTCAGTGAATAAGCACGAATTAGGGTCCGTATTACACGAGGGGTTAGTCACGCTTCCAAATTTTGTACACCGTAATTCCCACCACGAGTATTTCCCTGATATTTCCCGTATTTCCCCGTATTTTTACTACAAAAACTCATCAAATCATCACAAATCTTTGCTTCCGATCCCCAATTTTGGTTTATTTTATTGAATGAAAGACTATTGCACCGATATACGAGTGTCCCATTTAAGGTACGAATGCATTGGGATCTCGAGAACCGTAAGAGCTACGAGGTTGGTTAAATTAGGCAAAAGTTGCCCCATTAGGAGACTATTTTAATTGTATTTTGTTATTCGCCAAAAAATGCATAGGTCACTAGATATAGGCGAAAATGTAAATTTTGCAGTTTTATATTTTTGCAAATAACTTCGAAGTGTGAAATTATACTGGATTTTGGTTTGCACATCTTTAGGGCACTTTTTTATGTTCTTTCGAGTGGCGATGCTCAATTTTTTTTATCAATGTTGGTTTTCGAGGATTGATGTCAAAGTTTTAATGTTTATATGGACGCCATATTGGAAAGTTACGCCATTGAAAAGAGAATTATTTTAACTTTACAATGATATAAAATAGTAATCATTTATTTTTATAATTAACAGAGAAATTAACAAAAAATGTTATTAATACTAAAATTTAATTGATAAAAGTAAATCGAAGGCTGCTGTTTAAGAAAATAACTATTTAATAAACAAATAATGTTAAAAATACAAAAATAATTTACATAAACTTTACAATAAATTTTCTATTAACCCACCATTTCGTTTTACGCACTTCTGCGCCCTTCGTTCTGTTCCGTCTATAACTTTTCTCAGCATTCTTGGCCTAATTTGATTTATAATTCTTACTGTGGCATTTCTTAATTCATTTTCATTCTGATATTACCGAATAAAAAGTTTATTTTTTAAGTATCCCCATATAAAAACTTAAAGGTGTTAAATCTGGAGATTTAGCAGGCCACTTGATTTCGCTGTTGGTCCCTATCCATTGTCCTCCAAATCTAATATTTAAATATTGTACTGTAAATTTTAGTATTAATAACATTTATTGCTAATTTCTCTGTTAATTATATAAATAAATTATTACTATTTTATATCAGTGTAAAGTTAAAAAAATTCTCTTTTCAATGGCGTAACTTTCCAATATGGCGTCCATATAAAAATTAAAACTTTGACATCAATCCTCGAAAACCAACATTGATAAAAAAATTGAGCATCGCCAGTCGAAAGAACATAAAAAAGTGCCCTAGAGATGTGCAAACCAAAATCCAGTATAATTTCACACTTCGAAGTTATTTGCAAAAATAAAAAACTGCAAAATTTACATTTTCGCCTAGATCTAGTGACCTATGCATTTTTTCGCAAATAACAAAACACCATTGAAATGGTCTCCTAATGGGGCAACTTTTGTCTAATTTAACCAACCTCGTAGCTCTTACGGTTCTCGAGATCCCAATGCATTCGTACCTTAAATGGGACATTCTGTATAGTCTAGTCACTATAGTAATTTAAACTCATTTTAAAACATTTACCAAGTATGAATTCCGCCCTAATATAGAATAATTAGGAAATTTTGCCTCGCAATCTTTCTAAAGAAAACTTTTGTGCGTTTTTCTAGATATTTTCAAGCTAATTACGTCCAAAACACTTCGTTCGAAATCGCCTATCTTGTTGAAAACTAATACGCATTTCATGAAATGACGTATCAAGGCAAAGCCTCCTCATAACATATCAGGATAAAAACTTTTTCAAAACATTTTCTTTCATGTTTATTCTTCATTCTATTTTCATTAATTTTGTATTAGTTACGTAGATGTAAATTGATCTTATGCATAATTTTTCTGTATTAATCATGTGACGTCTATTTATTAGACAGTTATATATACAACGGAAGCTAAGCTCCTTAAAATTATAGTTTAAAGGTTTAAGGGTATTTTTTTAAACAATTTCAACACCACATAAATATATTATCACGGCATACTACCCATTGCTGGGTGTGCCAATTTGCTTTGTACAGGGTGTCTCATTTTCGTTGTTTTTTAAGGTATCTCGGGTAATATTAATGATAGAGCAAAACCGTTTGCACATTCCAGGGTCAACTTTTCCAGAAATGTTTAATAGTCACCACAGGACATTTCGATCTTCTTTTGTTTTTGAGCTACAGGCAAAAACTCGTTTTTCGCTCATTTTGAAAATATCTCATATCTTATTTATTATAAAAGTTAGAGAAAAAATGTTTTTACAAAAATTTTACCGTTTTTTAAATAAAATAAAATGGCGTAATTCGATTTTTTGAAAACTTAATAATTCTCGAGATATAACACAAACTTATGATTTTTTAAATGGGACCCTATATTGAAAATAGTCTCGTCTTTTTGCTTATTTTATAAGCTTTTCAGTGATATATAACAAGTCTACATTCTTTTGTTTTAAATATTAATAAAAGACGAATTATTAATTTATTGGGGTGAAAAAAATTAAAATTATTATAAACAAATGAAAAAATCTATTACAGATCATCATTTGCATATTTCTAATAATATTTGTTTCAGTTTTACTCATTTTTTCAATTTATTTACTTCAAAAGCGTATTAAACCATCTTTTTCGGATTGTGTCAAAGCCAACTGTAACGTCGGTAACTAGTAATTTAACTTTCCCGAAAATAATTGGTTAAGAATAATTTTGGGAACATAATTAATAGATATTAAATCAAAATGAACAAATGATGATTTGTAATAATTTTTTTCATTTGTTTTTTAATAATTTCCAATATTTTCACATCAATAAATTAATAATTCGTCTTTTATTAATGTTTAAAACAAAAGAATGTAGGCTTGTTATGTATCATTGAAAAGCTTATAAAATAAGCAAAAAGACGAGACTATTTTTAACATAGGGTCCCATTTAAAAAATCATAAGTTTGTGTTATATCTCGAGAATTATTAAGTTTTCAAAAAATCTAATTCGCCATTTTATTTTATTTAAAAAAGGGTAAATTTTTTGTAAAAACATTTTTCCTCTATCATAATAAATAAGATATGAGATATTTTCAAAATGTGCGGAAAACGAGTTTTTGCCTGTATCTCAAAAACAAAAGAAGATCGAAAATTCGTGTGGTGACTATTAAATTTTTCTCGAAAAGTTGACCCTGGAATGTGCAAATGGTTTTACTCTATCATTAATATTACCCGAGATACCTTAAAAAACATCGAAAATTAGACACCCTGTACACAGAATTCGGTAATGATGATAACATATTTGTACCGTGCGGGCGCTTACCAGGCGTCACCTCACGGGCACTCATTGCTGGCGTGGAGAGTGCACCACAGGGGTCAATTTTGTGCCATATAAAATTTGATATATTTGGCGTCGGTCAGGATCGAACCCGGTTCCCTAGATTCGCGACCAGACATTTAGGCACGCGGCTACGAGACAACAACATACAAATCCACAAATGTAACATGCGCTTGAGCATGTAGCTCAACAAGTACCTGACACTGATATCTGAAGTCACCTGTGAGTCACCTTATGCACTTAGCGTTAGCGTTGCCACGCAGTTCAAATTCAAATTACTTGTATATCGTGAACATATCGGATATATTCGTGTATTATCGTAAACAAAAAAGAAATATTTCCTTCGTAATTCCCAAATATTTCCTTCGTAATTCCCAAATATTTCCTAATAATACCCGTATTTCCCCGATATTTCCTGGTAATTCCTGTATTTCCCTAGTAATTCCTGTATTTCCCTAGTAATTCCTTCTTATGTACACCATATTTCCTTCGTGACTAATCCCTCGCTGCAACACGTTTTTACTATTTTTACGATGATGTCTGTGTGTGACTTATATAACTTCCAAATATTTCTATTTTCCGTATTTAAGCTTTCTGCACTCATATAAAGAGTTAATTAAATTTTGGGTAAAATTGGATAACCGGAAGTGATACTTTACTTGAAGCCCATAACAGTTTTTAATGAAAAACTATATTAAAATATAATCCAAAACTTTTCAATTTTATTATTTAAGACTTTTGTAACAGGGGGAATAACATAATAGATTTTGGCTAAAATTAATGAACCAGAAGTGTTACTTTACTTGAAGCTCTGAACAGATTTTCGTAAAAAATATATTATGACCCCTGTGGTGCACTCTCCACGCCAGCAATGAGTACCTGTGAGGTGACGCCTGGTAAACGCCCGCACGGTATATATATATATATATATATATATATATATATATATATATATATTCAAAAACTTTTAAAATTTAGTATTTAAGACTTTTATATAAAGAACAACATACATATTAGATTTTGGCTAAAATTGATAATCGGGAAGTGATACTTTACTTGAAGCTCTCAACAGATTTTCGCGAAAAATATATTATGATATATTCCAAAACATTTTAAATTTGGTATTTAAGATTTTTATATTAATGAGAACCACATGTTAGATTTTTTCTAAAATTGATAAACCGGAAGTGATAATTTACTTGAAGCTCAGAACAGATTTTCATAAAAAATATATGATATACGTATTCCAAAACTTGTCAAATTTAGTATTTAAGACATAGGCGCCGACTATGTGGGGGCTTCAGGGCTCGAGCCCCCACACGGAAAAATCTGAGGGGGCTCTGTCGTCACACGGAAAAATCTGAAGGTTGTGCCCCCACACACAAATTATTTTTAATACCAATAAAAAGTACATTTTGAAATATTTTTAATGCATCAATTATTTATACAAAGTAACAATGTAAATAAATTATTTATTTTATAAGATTTCCAATTTGTCATATTGTATTGTGTAAGTAACGCGTGCGAATTAGCAAATAGTACTGCCATTAGTGTTGCCAGATTTAAAATGCAGTGTTGACGGAAATTAATAATAAAATTATCAGATTTTAGTGAAAATTACGGTAGATTTTGTAGACTGCTGAAATAAATTTTATATACTGTAACGTTTTTAATTTATCTGGGTGAAGTGTAAATATTAGACAATTATTACTGATTAAAATTAAGTGTTTATTAAACTATAAAGTTACTATTAATTATATTAAACAATTATTATAAACTAATTAAGATTAAAACTATAATTAACTATATAACACTAACACTATTTAACCAATTAACACTACTATTTATTTCTACGATATTACAAATTATTTATTTCACTACGCGTTCTAATCTTAGACTGCCGGTCTGTTGCAGACTTGTAGATTGTTTTCGCGATATTTATATCACTATATTTATATCACTATATACTTAATCATATTCAACTGTCCGCCTACCGACCTCAACAGCGTCTATATACTCAACTGGCTCAACAGCGTCTGTATATTCAACTGCTCGGACAGAAGTCACCTTTCACCTCAATGTCTATTTATTTATGTAACTCTCTCTCGTCCACAGCCTCAGTATCACCAACTATCTGTATGCCATAATTCTTTAACACCAATGCCGAGTATCCACTCCAACTCGCTGTTACTGTCCTTGTATACCTAGCTTCACAATACTCGTCCACACTGCCGAGTTTTCACAGCTATCCCAATATACCAGTAACTTCCAGACTCGCCGTTACTGTCCTCGTACACTATAGCTTCCTAATACTCGTCAACACTACCGAGTATTCACATCCACAGCTATCCCAATATTACTGAGTTTACATGCAGTTTTCAAACCGTTTTCAAAACGTTTTTAGTTTTGAAAACGCCATGTATACAGTGTCAAAACGGTTTTGAGTTATCTCAAACCAAAACTAAAATTCACGGGTTTGACTTGGAAACTAGTTTCAAAACTACTCATGTAAACACTTAAAATTCAGTTTCGAGATTGCGCATGCGTATATAGCATGACGTTTCTGTCGCCTTGTGTTACTTGGTGTTACTAACCTACAAATAAACTGACAGCTGTATAGTTTTAGTGCGTAGTGCTACAAAGTAGAAAAAATAATTGGAATAATAGCAAAACGAAGAATTTGGAGTGAAGAGGATCTGTTACTTACATCGGTTAAATGCGCATGCTCCGAAACTATTTTCAAATCAATCTGTAAACCTGTTTTGAAAATTTCATGTAAACAGTTTCGCGTAATTTTGACTGAAAACTGAAACTATTCTCAAAACTGCATGTAAACGTAGTAACTAGTAACTTCCCGAGTACCTACTCCAACTGCATACGCTCACCACGATACTGCTGTGCTTCTCCAACTCACTAACACTCTATATGAACATCTCTATTACTAAGTTTACATGCAGTTTTGAAAATGGTTTCAGTTTTCAGTCGAAATTACGCGAAACTGTTTACATGCAATTTTCAAAACAGGTTTACAGATTGATTTGAAAACAGTTTCGGTGCATGCGCATTTGGCTGATGTAAGTAACAAATCCTTTTTACTCCAAATTCTTCGTTTTGCCATTATTCTAATTATTTTTTCTACTTTGTACCACTACGCTCGAAAACTACACAACTGTCAGTTTATTTGTAGGTTAGTAACACCAAATAACACAAAGCGACAGAAACGTTATACCTATGTCCGCATGCGCAATATCGAAACTGAATTTTAAGTGTTTACATGAGTAGTTTTAAAACTAGTTTTCAATTCAAACCCATGAATTTCAGTTTTGGTTTTAGATAACTCAAAACCGTTTTGACACTCTATACATGGCGTTTTCAAAACTAAAAACGGTTTCAAAACGTATTAAAAACTGCATGTAAACTTAGTATATGTCTCTCCATGTAACTAATTAACTGTCGAGCATAGCTACGTCCCTTATATACAGCTGCTATTATTTTCTAGAACAGTCTAGAATATTCGAACACATAATAACAATGAACACAAAAGGTTCAGGCGACCGGAAGTAATTAAACATGTCGCGACCAGTCTGTTTACATCGGCCGGCTACTAGCGCGATTACGTCACCGCTATAAATAGACACTCGCTTACAGTGGCGGCGACGGCGGGCGTCCCATGTTACAATACATATCATATATTTTCAACTTACATACAATTGAAATTTTTGGTGTTGAACCAGTTTCTTAATGTTTTCAAAACTATTTAGTACATGACGTCATAAATGTGGGGATCGCTAAAGTACTGTGTTTTGAACTAATGATGTATAAATTTAAATCTGTCAAATGTAAATTAGACGTTTGAGTTAGTTTGAATTTGTGGTGTACATAAAAACTATTCAAAACAGTGATTAAAAATATTCCTTGGCTGCACTTTATTGTTATTTTCGAAAAGATAAAATATATGTATTTTAATATTTATTTATACGCGTACAAACGTTTTATTTTCACAGATAATAATGGATAACCCAGAATTATTAATTTTTTAACTAATATGTAATGATTTAGAAACGTTTACCGGTGTTCCGTGTTCTTGACGTTTATCCCCTCTATTACGAAATAATTCGAAACTGTTTCAAACCAGCCCAACGGCACTGGTACGACACTACCCTATACGTGTGTATTTGAATTTGGTGACCTTCTACAGGCTCGCTTTACGCGCTAGCATAGGCGTATGTAAGATGTCTGCCTAGGTATCTAAGAGGAAAGATTATTTATTTTGATATCAATAATAATATAATAATTGTTCTAAATTAATAAAACCCCTTAAAAATTACATATAAATTTTAGTGTAACCATAATATACTGAAGCGGTCGATAGAAATGTAAAATAAAATAAATATAATATTTTTCTGGGTCAATCGGTAATCTAAAAAAGCTTTTTACAATTTTTGTTTATCTTTATTAATAATAATATTTTATTCATTCGAAGATCAAATACATGACATAGAATAAGTCAGAAAAAATGTACATACAAAATGAAAGAAGATTAAGACATATTTAAATACTCCTGTACACTATAATAACATTTTTCTATCAAATAAAGTTTCAATTTTCAATATTATTAAATCGACTATCTAAATTATTATATAATTTAACGCCGATTTAGTTAGGATTATTTTCAAATAGTTATTATTATTTAGACAGCCTTTTACACAACAATATATTATACTACCCGACATTATGTCTAGTAGTCTAGTGTGGTAGTCGTAATATTCTTGCGCTGAACCGCCCTACACACGAACGTCGTCACTCTGTCACTGGCAAAACCTGGCGTACTAGAGTACGCCCAATCTCCTTACGTTATCCCTCCTTGGTCCAAGTTCACGCACACATAGCCAAACCACACGGACAGCAATACATACAACAGTGTCGCTTCTGTTGACGTTAGTCATGTATATATTCTGTGCCAGCGGATCGGTTTGAAAACATACGAAACTATTTCAACCAATTTCGTCTTTGACGTCAGCGTTGCGTCGCCAAAATATGTTTTGAAACACTACGAAATAGTTTCAAACCAATCTATCACCAAAAAACGTCTTTATGTTCTATTTGTATTATGTTGAGTTTCGTGGTAAATTTATAAAGAACAAGATTTTTTTTAAATTGGGTAGATATTTTAAGTCATTCGATAAATTCGCATTTTTTGTAAAATTTCATTTAATAATGTACCAACTTTAAGAAATAATGTTTTTATTAGGTAAATATTTTGTTGCCTCTTTTTAGCCCCCACACGAAAATCCAAAAGTCGGCGCCTATGCTGGCTGCAATCTATTTGGTTACATTATTTCATTTTCGAAATATTAAATCTTTTCTGACCAAAGTTCTACTAACAATAACAATTATCTTAAAATTCTGAAATGTCCAGTTAATTTGTGCGATGTGTTCTGACTTTGTCTTGAGCATGAATTACTCTGTAGCTTCGATTTGGGGGCAAAAGTTCGTCGTCCACTTTTTGGTAAATTAATACATACTACACTTTCTTTACATTCCCATATAGTTCGGTAAATAGTCGTCTGTTCAATATATTGATCCCCAAGTAAAAACGTTAACAATTTCATGTTTCGGCTATCTGTCCAACTAACCTATAGATAGATTTGCTTATTTCAAGTTTGGATAATATCTTTAGAAACTTTTTCTCGCAATTTTAACATTAATATTGTATTTATTATGTCCGGTGACAATCATAGGCATTTACGAAAATTCTACCGGTACATACCGCATCTACCGATTGCGTTCGAAAACACGAGTGGTTAATAGTTACCGTGTTCGAAAATTATACCATATCTACCAGATCCATCATTTGTGGATCGAGTAATTCAGCCGGTAAATGCGGTAAATGAAGAATCTAATCTCAAAAAAGGTAGTAATGCCAAGCGAAGCACGCGCGTTAAAAGTGAAAATGTCTTCAATGTTGGAATTGGAAATAGCACTGTGCTCAGTTTGTTGACTACGTGAAATTTCAAATCTGTTTCAAACTTTAAAATATTCTTCATAGGTTAGAAATCTACCCTGTTTACCATTTGCGTTCTTAAAATATCGATTCGGGTAGCTTTAACCTGGTAAACAGCTGTTTACCTATATATACCGGTAACAGCTCACCGGTAGAATTTTCGTAAATGCCTTATGTTAGACCTTATTTAGTAATAATATTTGGAGCGTAAAATTTTCTCAAAACTTTTTTTACATAGGTACGTTATAGTAGAGATCAAAATAAGTAAGTCGAAGTTTCCGAAACTATTTATTTTCGTAGTCACGGGCCACATTCTGAATAATTTATTCTTCGCGGGCTGGACGAAATATTTAAATAAAAAAATTTGATGTGGGCAGCACATTACCTTCCGTTAGTTCTATGTGTTTTGTACAAATTTCATACAGAAAGTTCCTTGCTAAAGATTATATTTCTTGTACTTTACCTTCCAGCAGTTGCATGTATTTTATACAAATTCCATACAGAAAATTTATAGCAAAAGATCCTATATTTCCAGTAAAATTATAAGACAAAATGTCAATTTCACTTGACACTGACATCTTTCAATCAAAATTTTCTTAATATAGTAGCTGTTTCCCTTGCTAATGCTACTTTATGAAATTTAATTTCTTTATAATTTTTTAACTCTATATCCATTTAATATTAAGTATAAAATGTAGTCAAATCGTGTAGAGAATAAAATATTCTTTAATATTTATAATATATATATATATATATATATATATATATATATATATATATATATATATATATATATATATATATATATTATATTAAGGAAATTTTACAATCTATTCATATGAATAATAGGCAAGTTTTTTGACAATAATATAAAATTAAAATAATATCCGTGAAAAGAAAGCCAGTGCTACCTTTTCTTTACATAACAATATACTATAAAAATTAATATTAGAATCTATCTTTTATGTCTAGGGGTGAAAATCTCCTGAGTCTCGTTGTTTGGGTGCTGTTGTCCAACAGATTTACAGCAGTGTAGTTTGGATAGTTTTCCAGTTTCTTTAGGTATTTTTCACTTCTAGTTTTGGCTTCTTCTCTTACAGTTGGAATTTTTAGATCGTTGTGCAGCGTATAGTTAGAAACATACCATGGTGCATTCGTTATTATTCTTAACATTTTTGATATTTATAATAACATTAAATGTGAAAAAATGATGTTTAACGTAGTTTTTTCAAGAAAAACTGTCAAAATCTTCAAATGAAGGTACTTCCGGTTGTCCAATTCTAACCAAAATCTGATCAGCTCTTCACATGGATGTAACGAAGAGAAATATGAAAGAATTATAATTTTTAGAATTGTAGTATGGAAGTTATCGTAGACGAAAATTTTGTTATACACACACACACACACACACAAACACACACACACGCACGCATGCACGCACGCACATACACACACACACACACAGAGAGAGAGAGAGACATACATACACACGCGCATACACACACACACTCACACACACACACACACACACACACACACACACACACACACACACATCATCGTAAAAATAGTAAAATCGTATTGTAGGGATCTTAAAACGTGCTTATTCATCAAAAACTCACCACCGAATTTTTTGACCAAAGACAATACCTACCTTACCTAAAGGTGACGGAAGGTAAAAACCTGAAACATTGAAACGATTTATTTTATTAAATAAAATTTAACTATGAAATTTGTTTAAAGATCTTAAAAGAAACACTAGATGGTATAGGTATTTAAAATATTCTAAAAATAGTTATTTATGTATTAAGGGCAGAATCAAAAGATTGTAGCACGAGGGAATGTTTACAGCTCGACGCGTAGCGGAGAACTTTAATTTTCCCGAGAAGATATCGATTATTCAAAAGAAATATCGAATGAATTTGACGCTGCCCAGAGCAAGTTGGTTCCACCAAAGTGAAAAGACGTATACGAGAAAGGATACGAATAATTTTACGAGCAGCTGTGTTCAAAAAATGTGATTTATCTAATTTATTATGTTGTCTGACATTTATATATAACGTCGATTTTGACGTTTGACTAGCTGTTGCTTGGCAAGTTTATAAGCTCTCGGGCGATAAAATCCAAATTGCGCCCGTTTTTGAGGGCGGAGAAACAAGTTTATGATTCCAAAATAAAATAAAAAATATTATTGGAAAAAACGACAGTTAAAATACGTAATATATTATTTAACCTGAACCCGCGGGCCGCATAATTTCGCCCCGTGGACTGTATGTTGGCCATGTCTGCCCTCGGGTATAGAGTAGTAGTATTTTTAATTTATGTTCAAGTCAACAATTATCTATTAATTTATGTTCAAGTCAACAATTATCTATTAATTAATAGAAAACTGTAATCGCTATCTGGCATTAGAAATTTACGTAACAAAACCTGAAAAGGCAAACTTTGGAAGCTTGTGAGCCCAGTAATAGTATATTACTAACCGAGGTGGAAAGTGTTTCATTGTCGAGGGCGAAGATAGTTAACCAAGGCGCGAAGCGCCGAGGTTAACTATAGCCCGAGACAATGAAACTTTTCACCGAGGTTTGTATACTATTTTATTCACAATCTGAAATAAAAAATTAATATTTAATATTTAAATAATAATAACCTAACATAAATAAACGAATGGTCTGAGATTGTTCATTTGTCACATGAACTGTCAGTATGATTTCTAACCTTAAATATTGATTTCATTCATTACTTGTATTATTTACAAGTTTATTTCATATTTTTATCATATAAATTGTAAAGATGCTTTGTTTATATGTAAATACCCATCATTGATACGCATTGATCTCTCAAAGCGGGGGGCAGCTATTTCCCGCCTCGAGGTTGGAAAGTATAGCGTGAGTATAGCTGAGGTTGGAAAGTGTCAACTTTCCAACCCCAGCTATCTTCACGTTATACTTTCCAACCTCTTGGAATATGAGGTTAACAATAACTAACTTCCCAACTTTTTAAAAGTCAGAAATCGTCATATTACTAACCGATTGTGAATAAAGACACTTTCAGGCCATGTTGGGTACAAATTTTTTATCGGTGATGCTGAAAAGGAATTAATAAAAATATATAGCTATGCATTATTTTATTTTTTATTGCGAGGAAATAAGAAATAAATAAATATGTAAAAGGGATCGGTATAGTAATTAACGTATCAAGGGTGTTATAAGGACAATATATATTTTTTTTTGACTGTTGAATCCAGTGATAAAACTATAACGGCATATAAAAATAGCATTTATGTTCAAGGAACAGTACGATTATTTTATTATACTCCAGGACTCACAATAGATGGCGAACCCAAGAATTTCAATAGAGCGGGGTTGGTGTCCAATGTTATAAAACAAGCAGTAAGCGGCGGTACGCCGCTTTGTCATGATTAGTTTTATTATTGGACCCGACAGTCAAATATTTTTACTATAATGCCTGAGATATCAACAGTGTACTTTCCCAGGGCTTCTGGCCCGAGGTGTGTACGTTGACCGAAGGCATTATTGTCCGTTTAACTCCCGTGGTGCGTTCAACGTTTAATGTCCGACTATAATTTTTTAATCTACGGATTACGGATCAGACAGTTGTAATAAAATTTACGAAGCAGGCTATGAATGCTTAGACTTTATCCCAGTATCAATATCAATTTATTGACAACATTACCATAGCAACAACTCTTAACACGCCCTTGGGTGTTATTTGCTATATAACATACCAGTCGGACGTTATAGTATTTTATGTACCAAGGGCGTTACGATGAAGATAATGCCAGGAGGGCGACGAGGATCTAGCCCGAGGGATAGATGTCGTCCGATGGGCATTATCGTCTTGTAACGCTCGTGGTGCATACAAGATTTTATGTCTCACTAGAATATGTGAAATAAGTTTGCATTTATAATATTGCTAAGGATGTTGTTTAATCGTTTTGTTTATTGTCAACATTTATTTATTTTTAAAACATCAACCTTATAATATCGTTGGAGATGATGGAATGGGTTAATTTGATGTTTCGGAAGATATTTTATCGAAACGGTGTAAAGAAATTTTCTTGAATGCTTCTGCATACTTTGAGTAAGAGAAATACATAAATGTTCCGCTAATTATTCCATTCTCGTCTGTAGAAGATGTAAGTATTATATTTTTACGTTCGTTTTCATATGACAGATCTCAGTTCTTTATTTCTTATGCACTTATTTTTCAATGTTATTATATTTTAGAGAGTTTGTACTGCTTTGGATGTGTCACATGTGAATGTAAATAATATCAAAAATGAATTCAAACGTGGATAAATATCGTCCCCAAAAAAATTAGTGATCCGTCATCCGTCAAAAATCAATGCGAACATTGCAGTCTACAATTCGACGTACTTACTATTTACATGTGTGGTGAAAGTAAATTGCATTTTAATGCCTTTTTCATAATCAATTTTAACTATTATAGTTAAATTTAAAATGATTTCCGTGTTGTGTTTTCAAAGCTGTTTTCTTATTATATTAATTGTTGTAATCAATTAATGTATTAATTGTTGTAATCAATCATTATTATTGTAATGAATTATAATTAGAAAGAAAATAATTATCATTATATACCATTCTTATTATTTCTAATTTAAAGTCTATAAACGATGATCGGATTATAATCCGGGCATAATGAACGATTATGTCATATAATGCCCCGGGTGTTATAGATATGTTTATATACACCGTATCCTAGCAATAAACAGTTCATAATACTTTAGTGAGACATAATAGTATATTATATTATTAGGAGTAGAAAGCGGTCCCTTTATGTTGAACCCAGCTATTGCGGCCGAGGCGCTAGCCGAGGCTAGGCAAGCTGGGTAAAACACAAAAAGGGCGTTCTACTCCGAATGACATATACTATTTTTTCTTCAAGTGTTTTAATAGTATATTAAAGAACGTGTTTTATAAGACATGTTTTTTTCGCACGCGTCAAAATTTAGAAAACGAGCGTTAGCGAGTTTTCTAATTGACAAGTGCGAAAAAAGTCTTATAAAATGAGTTCTTTATACTATTTTTTATATTTTGCACCTTCTACAAACTAAAATATTTTAAAAAAACTGTTAATATTAAACCGAGTTGATTTAGGGAAATTTGTAAGTGATATGTTGTAGTTGGTAACATTGAATTGACCACATTCAATTATTATTTGAAAGTTCATGTCATTTCAATATTTACGAACAAATTTAAGTGAATTTAGTGTAATCATGGAAGATGAAATCAGTTGCACTCCGCCTGAGCTACGTAATATAGCTCATACTACAGGAAATAGTCTACTTCCTAAAAAATCGCGCGAGATTTATGAGAAAAAATTTGCAAATTTTGACACATGGTGTAAAGAAAATAATGTCAAAGGCGTAACAGAGAATGTTTTGATTGCGTATTTTGAAATGCAAAGTAAGACGAAAATATGTATTATTATTATTATATTCATTAAATAAAGTGATTAATTAAGTAAAAGAAATTTTGAGGTTATATTGAAATTTCTTATCTTCCAGCTTTGACGTTTGACAATTTAACCCTTTCAGCCTCAGTGTCCAGGAAATTTTTATTTTTTCTTATATTTGAATTAAAACTTGCTTTAAAATTAATTAAAAATAATTTTCTATCGTTCAAAGGTTCAATCTACAAATTTTTAGTACTACTAAGTCCATCTATGTGGACTAATTCGAACATTATATTAACATTTACTTACTCAATTTGTGATTATATTTGTACATTTTCATGTAAATAATCTTCCCTAAATAAAAAATAATAATAATAACGACATTATATTATTAAAATGAATTGTCAATTAACTAAAAATAAATTAGGTAAAAATGGGTTAAAGAAACGTCATCTAGTACCAACCGTCTAAAACAAAAAATTGCGTATCGAAATGAAGGTCATTACGATACGCAATTGCGTATCGTAATGACTTCATTACGAACGCAAAATATAAAAATAATTTTTTGACATTTTTTGGAATTTTTTTATTTATAAAATTTTTAATTTATGCCAAAGCTGGCTGTGTACACTACAAAACACAAACGATGCAACTGTCAAATAACAATTTTCAATATGATCTGTGTTGCTGTGGTGAAAGCCGCCGTCAGCGGTGAACTAAGAAACTAACAATTTTTTACTAGTACAACAATATCAACATTTTTGTACTAGTAAGACAATGAATATCTTCTATAGCGTGTGTACAGTAGCATAATATGCATATTATAATACGCTTGAAGGAAAAAGTATTTTCCGATCCCTTATAGACAATTTTCCGAGCTAGCTCGGTAAAGAAGCATATTCCGGTCTAAAAAGTGATCAGAAAGAGCTCATTTTCTGGGTGATCGAGAAAAAATAAACAAACCTAGCTTTACAGATACCTAAGTCGTTAACATTTGTTATTTCTTGTTTCAATTCTGTGGCTATCATTAATTTTGGGGTAATTTTCGACATCTTCATTCTACCATACTTAATTTCTGCCATTACAAAGCATGGAAAATTAAGTTTATGAGCTTATTCTGAACAAATCTGTAAGTAATATTAATGGACACGTGTGTTGGACTTTCGTTGAAACATATTAAACAAATAAGAATTTTATTAAAACACTCGGTAAGTATTATAGCTGCGTAAATCTGCAAATAATGAACAAAATCGCAACGAAAGCTGCCACTTTATAATTCAGTATTAATCAACAAAATTAGATGTGTTTTTGTCAGTTTGTTACAGATCTGTAAGATTTACAAATTGTTCAGAATTCGCTTATTACTTTTCAGTTGCAGAATTTAACTTAAAGTATTTAATTAATTAGGGTAGCAGGAAATTACGAAAGTCTGATTTTACATATTAAAGTCCTATGTTCGGGAGTTTTAATCACTGTATACTCGTATTATACCTCCGAGAGAATGCTATTCTTTCTTCGATGCTTTGTAAATACCACCTTTGTAAAAATCATGCATTTTTCTCGGTTTACTATTAATGGTGTTTAAGTATTTAACTAGTATCTAAATACTGCCCAGTTTTGTTTATGTCAATCAAAAAATAAGATAGAATCTATCGTATATTTTGTATTAAATATTCGGGGCTATTCTGTAAGTCAATCATTATTATTTATCGATCATTATCGAGGTAATGATCGATTGCGATTCAAATTGGGATTCTGTAACTCACTTGATCATTAAAATTGGTTAATGATAGTCGATAACACACTGAAATTTATCGATCAGTAATATGCTGTCCATGCTGTCGTTATCATATTAATGATCGATAACAAATGTCAAAATCAGATAAAAGTAGCAGTTAGAATATTATATTACCAGTACTTCAATGCAATATACATAATTGAAATTGAATATACAAGTAAGCATTTTATATTATATAATATAATTCGTACTATTTACATTTTTATGTTATTTATAGATTTAGGTTATGTATTCACAACAAGGCACTAAGAAATGCAAGTGACCCTTTCTCCTTAAGCGATGAAAATTTTAAACAAATCTTTTAAGTAATCAGAGAACTCGCCCAATATTTAATCATAACACTCAGGCCTCATCTGCGAAATGGTATAAGTGACATCCGGGAGCCGGGCCACTGCTATATAGAAACCGCGAGGCCCAGAGCAATTATGATGACATTCAAGGCCCCTTTGAATTCGAAACTATACATTTATAATTTCCACCACAATTTTATTGTATTTTTTCTTCGCAAAATGCTATTATTAAAATATTGATGAAATTTCCTTTGTTGGATTCATTCTTGTAATCAATGAAATATTCGCTGTTGTAATCAATAATTTTACAGTTATAGTTTTCAATATGACAATGCCAGAGAAATATGCGTTTGGAAGGATACTTTTTTTACTTTTTTACCTTCCGTCACCTTTAGGTAAGGAAGGTATTGTCTTTGGTCAAAAAAATCGGTGGTGAGTTTTTGATGAATAAGCACGTTTTAGGGTCCCTAGAATACGATTTTACTATTTTTACGATGATGTCTGTATGTGTGTGTGTGTGTGTGTGTGTGTGTGTGTGTGTGTGTGTGTGTGTATGTATGTGTGTGTGTGTGTGTGTGTGTGTGTGTGTGTCTGTGTGTGACAAAATTTTCTAATGCGATAACTACAATTCCAAAAATTATAATTCTTTCGTATTCCTCTTCGTTATATCCATGTGAAGAGCTGATTAGATTTTGGTTATAATTGGTCAACCGGAAGTACCTTCATTTGAAGATTTTAACAGTTTTTCTTGAAAAAACGGTGTTAAATATCAGTTTTTCACATTTAATGTTATTATAAATATTAAAGAATTATTTATTCTCTATACGATTTTAATGCATCTTATACTTCATATTAAATGGACATAGAGTTAGAAAATTATAAAGAAATTAAATATCATATATATTAGTCAGCTTTGCTATAACTCTGGAAACAGCTGCTACATTAAAAAAATTCTGATTGAAAGGTGTCAGTGTCAAGTGCAGTTGACAGTATGTTTATATTATAATTTTACTGGAAATATAAGATATGTTGCGTCCCTCCGGTGCGAAGGACTAAGTAATAAGGACCTAATGGCTCGGCGGACCAAATGTTCAAACCCTAAACCAGCGAATCCAGTCTAGAAGAACCAAAATGTTTTGATCCTGCTCGCAAGCCCAAATGCGATGTCTCTAGATCAGCGAATCCGGTCTAGAAGCATCAACAATGTGTTTGATGTTAAATTCAATGAATAAAACAAAACTATATGTAAACCAAAATAATTACAACCTTCGATAGCTGGTTCACATCACTGGACTTGGCCAATAAACGGGATAATATTAATTTGTGAAACGTACTAATTAACAACCAACGAAGGACCAGATAGTTTTACGAACTAACAAACGTGCTAAATATAATTGCAACAAAATAACAAACAACTGAAATACAATTCTGAGAGATATGTGATAGCGTATTGAATACAAGTGACATAAACAATAATAAACCAAAGATAGAACAAATACGATATTTGTTGAAATTAACTAAATCATTTAATAAGTGTATGAACAAACAAATGTAGTTAAACAATATTAAGAACTCTAAATGAACTTAATAACAACCAACTAGAATGCAAAACTTGTTGCATTGAATGTACCTAGTCGACAATAACAGCAGATGCGCTGTGAATGACGTCACTCGAACGAGAACGTGTGTAAACAGGTTTACAAAGAAATAATAATAATTTCACCCAAGGAAATATGAATCAAATCCCTAACAACACGAATTCCCGTGAGAAATCAAATTGTACAGTTCGATTTTACAATTGATTCCTGAGATGTGTCTATTAGCTGCATAAATTGGCGTCGGAAAGTATTCGCGGACTATAAAGTACCAAATTAAATGAAAACCGAACGATACTCCTTGAATTAGTCGTGTTAGGCTAATCAAGCTACGCGTACGATAATTAAACAACCAATTACTTTACTGACCATATGAAAATCAGAAAGTTTTATGCAAAATGGTGGACAACCACTCTCGCGGACGACGACGCGATACGTGTTTACCGTTTGCAAGCCAGAGACACTCTGAGTTGGTCGCAGTCGGGCAATGCTGTAGCAGCTGGGCGTGTGGGTGCGCGCGCACTCGCGTGAAGCCAGATGCAATAATATTAATATTAATAAATAGTTTAAGATACTACAGCTATTTCAAACAATACTAAAATTAAACTTAAACACGTAAAAACATATAACTAATTTTTCCAAGTAACAGAAACAGTTATTTCCATTTATTTATTGACTTGTTGAAATAGAGTCAGGGCGGGTTAACCGTTCTATTCCCATGTGCAGCGGGTTGCTATCTCAAGGGGTTAATATTTTCTAATTTCTCTCATTTAAAACATATTAGTTTTAAACAAGATATTTTGTTAGAAACTTTCTGTATGGAATTTGTATAAAATACATACAACTGCCTTAAGGTAATGTACAAGAAATATAATCTTTTGCAAAGAACTTTATGTATGACATTTATATAAAATACATAGAACTGACGGAAGGTAATGTGCTGGCCACATCAGATTTTTCTACTAAATATCAATAGTACGTCAGGGGAATATCGGTGGAAAAGAAAAATACATAAAATCAATCAGCTTTCAAAATGCCACCGTAGTTTTAAATAAATAAAAAATATATGATAGTAAATTATAATTATTCTTTGCAAAATACTATAATTTTTTGTAGGATTAATTTGTGCAATGAGCTTTCTTAAGCAAAAATCAAAATATCATTTGTTGTAATCAATAAAAAATAATAGTATCAAGGGACTCAATAGTTTTTCTTTTTTGAAAAATTTTAGGTAGGTACATTTTATATTGTTAAAACTATATTTTTTTGGCAGTTCTGTGAGTGAATATTTACTTATATACATATGCAATATTACAATACAACGCAATAATTAAAGAATTGAAAAACTTATTGGTAAATGACTGCTAAGTTCATACGGGCGCGAAATGCGTAAAATTTTCAAATAAATGACAAAGAAAATGATTGTAGTTATAGAATACGAAAATTGAGACAATCGATAACTTGATCATTAAAAATAAACGATTGTCATTAATTTAATGATCGATAACAGATAATGATAAAGTTACAGAATAGCACCGATTGTTATAATTTTTTTTTTATTTGTCGGTATTTTTTTGTGCATTTGCTTTACATCTCATATGTATATTTTATGTATGTGTTACAGCAAAAGTGGTGTTGCCAGATAACGTATTAAAAGACTTAATGTGCAATAATTGTAAAACGTACCTGTCACGGGGGCCCGTCTACCAGCAACGAGACGGCACCGCTATATGCAAACAATGTCAGTCCCGGGAGCCCCAGCTGCTGGTCACCCGGAACTTGATGTACGAGTTCGTGGCGACGTTGATGCGGTTTCCATGCCGGTATCAGGAGGTCGGCTGCCCAGCCACAGTGCCCTTCGTGGCTGAGGACGAGCAGGGGCCCGCGCACGAAGCCACCTGTCCGTTTCGTTACCAGGTGCCGTGTGTTCAGTGCTCAGGGACGCCGTCACTCTATGACGTCGAGGATGGCAGGTTGTGTGAAAACTGCTCTCTAAGATGTAAGTTGGTACAAAGCTCGTTTCATACCATTATTAAAATTCAACTCAGGCTATTCCAGCTCAGACGGATTCAGACAAATTAGTAAAAAAATAAATAAATAGAATTTATAATTATAATCAAACGGGGTTCAGATTAAATTACTTATTTTTTAAAAAATCGCAAAATTATGAACATGTGTCAGTAATTTGAACATTTTAATTTTGTGGTTCTATCATAGAAGCATTTACGACAGTTAGGAACATCAGGAATAGCTGTATTTTACACTTTCGTTTTTGTGTTATTACTCATAGGCGCCCACAGGGTGGTCGAAAGGGTCGACTGACCCCCCTTTCATTTATGGACTGTATCCATTTTTAAAAATAAAATTATAATTTTATTTTTTCATTTCAATGTATTATTGTATTTTTTAATAATTATTGGTAATATTTTCTTATATTTTAATCAAAAATTTATTACATACTATCTATTACTAAGTACGAAATAGCTGAAGTGTCAGAATGAGTAAATTATGTTATGTACTGTTATTATATTACATTATCTTCGGTGTTTTATTTTCTTTAATATGCCGTAGTGTATTCTAATCTTTTTATGATCACGTTCTTCTCAAAACTTTCACAATTGTCGATTTTACTGTTATATAGAAATAAAGAAATAGAAAAGTAAATAATGAATAGACATTGCATATTTATTTATATTAAAAGTACGTATGATTAGGGTTGCCGTATTTTGTGAGGAGCGCGATTTAATTAACATTTAATTATTATACATTTTATTTTGAGCAGTTCAATAGAATAATTATATTGTTACTCAGTAATATATTTTAATTTAATGCAAAATTGTATTTTCACATTGTCTGTTTCTGTAGTTATTGCTTATGCTCGCATCATAGTAGAAGGGGCAATTCTACGCTTTTAGAGCGTACATACGCATTTTCGTCATAAAATATTGATTTTAATTTTTTAAGAATTTGTTAAATTTGCTTCATTGTAAAGAACTTATATTATCTTACTTTGCATTACGTTTGACCATGAAAAATTTTAAAAATTCGCCCGCGGCGCATTTTTTTCTTACAACAAAAATTTCGACCCACCTTGTAAAAAAGTCTGCGGGCGCCCATGTTATTACTTATATACTTGTTTATACCTGTACTTGCTGGATACGATTATAGTTGATTTAAAATCATTTTAAAAATAGCACTTACATTCATCTTCATCAATACTGTTTGCAATACATCTCTGATAAGGTTGTGCGAATGTCTACAATTCATAGGTGTTTAAACATAGTGGTAGTTTAGATATACTCCACACCCAATGTGTGATTCGGGTCTAATACACAAGTATATGAGAATTTAACTTAAGAAAAGATTGTATAGACCGGCGGTTGTAATTGGTAGCACACAACAGTACAGATATTGAGATTGTGGGTTCAAATCCCGCCGGCTAGCATTCTTTTCTTTCTTTAGTTGATTTAAAATCATTTACAAAAAATCTGATGTGGCCAGCACATTTTGTATACATGTCATACAGAAAGTTCCTTGCAAAAGATTCTATTTCTTGTACATTACCTTAAGGCAGTTGTATGTATTTTATACAAATTCCATACAGAAAGTTTCATAACTACAAAAGATCCTATATTTCCAGTAAAATTATACTGTCAACTGCACTTGACACTGACACCTTTCAATCAGAATTTTCTTAATATAGCAGCTGTTTCCAGAGCATATAGCATAGCTGGCTAATATATGATATTTAATTTCTTTATAATTTTTTAACTCTATATCCATTTAATATGAAGTATAAAATGCATTCAAATCGTATAGAGAATAAAATATTCTTTAATATTTATAATAACATTAAATGTGAAAAAATGATATTTAACATCGTTTTTCAAGAAAAACTGTAAAAATCTTCAAATGAGGATACTTCCGGTTGACCAATTATAACCAAAATCTAATCAGCTCTTCACATGGATGTAACGAAGAGGCATACGAAAGAATTATAATTTTTGGAATTGTACTATTAGAGTTATTGCATTAGAAAATTTTGTCACACATACACACAAACATACAGACATCATCGTAAAAATAGTAAAATCGTATTCTAGGGACCCTAAAACGTGCTTATTCATCAAAAACTCACCACCGAATTTTTTGACCAAAGACAATACCTTCTTTACCTAATGGTGGCGGAAGGTAAAAAGCGCTTACATTCATCTTCATCAATACTATTTACGATCATAATTACTTTAGTACGTATTATGGGCAGTATGTGCTTCCTACTTGTTGAGGATGATTTTGGAAATCGAGACGAAGGCGAGATCTCCAATACGTCCGATACCGGTAGAAGAGCACTTACTGACTGCAATGTTTATTTGGTTTTTTGCACGATCGGCGGATAAAATTTTTAAAAAAAATAAGATTCGAGATTTATGTTGACATTAAAATATTTGGTTGTCATTTTTAAAGTAAGCAAGCTTTGATCGTTATTTTTATTTACTTACTGCCTCCGCCTCCTGATCGGTAAGTGATCCCTCCATTCTTCATCCATTTCTACATCATCTTTATAAGATTGCGGTTCACCTGCACAGAATCAATAAGCAGAATAAATTTCATAATCATTAAATTTATTTGGTAATTTGATAGTTCTTGTTGCCTAGTATTCCTAAGTGTTTTGATTTGCTGTGCTATCTTCTTCGCTATCACTCGAAGTGTTTTATTTATATGCGTTGTCTTCTTTTTCTTCTTCTATGTAAGGTTGTTTTTCGTTTTCTGGGTGATCTTCTCGAGTAAATGGCATGTATCTGAAATTTGTTTCCTAGAATTTAACGTCACGAGATATGATAATACTATCTATATCTGAATTCCATAGTCTGTATCCATTTTTACTGTAACCGACCATTTCACATTCTACTGATTATGTCTCAAGTTTATCAAGTGACACTGGTAACTTATACGCCCATGCTTTTGAACCAAACACCTTTAATTTCGATAGGTCTACTTTATCTATATATGCTTCTGCTGGTATACCACCTTTTAATGCTGCTGTGGGAGAACGATTTATTTATTGTAAATTTATTTATTTATTGTAAATTCACTCTACAGGATAATATCCCAATTACAGAGGAATTGTTTCACTGAATGTACATAAATTTCGTCGCGTGACGCGCGGGTAGTGACACCTTACAATAAAAATAGAAAAAGTTGAAAAAGTACATATATATATATATATATATATATATATATATATATATATATATATATATATATATATATATATATATATATAAATAAACTATTATTAAATTTAAATGATAAATTATCGGTTCTTGCAAGAAGTATAGCAGACAGTACTTTCTTGAACCTAGAAATGTTGTTAGAAAATATATCTAGTTCTAATAATTTATTTTCATAATAACATAAAATATCTTCTGAAAATTGTATTTTCTATGGCATATTGACAGGTGACAGCTCTTCATGACAATTTCATGATGCTGCGATTTTTTTTAGGAACCAAGGAACACATGATTTTTAATAATTGTACTGTTGTAAAAAATAACGGCCGTGGCTGTTTTGACGCATATATTGGTTAAGCATATAGTACTGTTAAAGTACATTTAACAGTATGGTATTATGAAAATTCATTTACAAATTTGTTGTAAATAATACACATCTGTCTGACAGGTGAACGTAGTTCGTAGTTTGTCCTTGGAGTCGGGTAAGCAAATGTCAATTTAGTGAGATCGAGGAACAAGAAGATTTATTTTAGAGAGGATAGCCGAATCATCTACCGAATTATTGACCAATTTGTATAGATATAAACATGATTGCATTTTGCTACGGTCGTCCAAGGACAGAACTCCGAATTCGATTAGACAGTTATTGTAATTAAATTCACTAGTAGGGTAAACATGATATCGTTTAAAGTAAATATACCTAACAAATTTTCTTTGTAAAACTTCAATAGAATCTATATGTTTATTGTATTGTGAACAATATTCCAGCTTAGATCTAACGAAAGAATAATATAGTCTTTAAAGTATGCTGGTTGTGAAATGAGCGTGTATTTCTAATAATGAAACCGAGGTTTCTATACGAGCTTTTAAGCATACTAGTCATGTGTGGAACAAAACAGCATTTATTATCAAAAAGTATACCCAAATCAGTAACTTGTGTGACACGTTCTAATATATTATTACACATTTGTTTGATATGCAGCACACCTGATTGCTTCACCCCATAACTTCTTGGTTAAATTCGGTCTGCGAATATAATTCTTGTTCTCCTCATTAAGATGTAGTTTGCTGGTTCACTTACCCCGTTTTGTTGCTGTGTATATGGAAGTGTTTGTTCTAATCTAATACCTTTCTGTTTGCAGAAGTTAAATACATTTGAGTTAAATTTTCCACCACAGTTTGTTCTTATTCTGGAGCAACTATATCCATCAGCATTCAATTAGCGTACATAGTTCATTAAATTATTTTCTGCTTCACTTTTTGCTTTTAAAAGATACACTGTCATGAAATGAGTTTTATCGTCAATAATGGTCTGATAATATCGTTCACCTTCCTTTGTTGGAATCTTTACAGATCCGCAGAGATCACGATGCAGAAGTTCTTCTCTTTGTGATCTGGGGAGTTCAATATTCTTAAATGGTAAACGTTTAGCTTTCCCTTGTTCGCAAGAGAGAGGTTTGCACTCTCTGCTGTGCGGAAGATTTATTTTTCTTAAACTTTCATAGTTCAAGTGACCTAATCTTTGGTGCCACAAGTTAGAATTTTCTGTAATTTTACATATTTTAGTTTCATTATTGGGTAGTTTGAAATTGCCGAGTGCTAAGCAATTCATAGAGAAGTTCTTATTATTTGTAATTACCGCTTTTTCATTCTCAAAAATTACTACATTTCTTTGACTGTTTATTTGTCTTACTGATAAACAGTGTTGTGACAGATCAAAGTATAAAGGATCTAGACCAAGATTAAGATCTATATAATTCATATGTTCTAGATCAGATCATAGGTCAATTTCTGCGATCGGATCTATTTTACAGATCAGATCAAGAATTTGAGATCTGTCTTTCTTATATCATAAAAAAGATCAGTAACAATTTTCAAATGCCTTTTATTTCTTTACAAAAAATAAATTAATTACAAAGAATATTCGTAGCCTTATACCGTACACCTAGGAAGAAAAATGAGATACACACTTGGTTTTAATAATACTAAATTAATGAATAAAGTAGAAACAGAAACAATAATAATTTGAAATATTAGAATTGTTGAAATATATTTTTATATCATTCGAACTTATTAATTCTAAAGGCTTTATTTTACCTTTTTTTTAAGATCAGAGATTATATTTTTTAGATCTAGATCCAGATCAATATCTGATTACGTAAAAGAATCTAGATCAGATCAAAAACCATACTTAATGAACTAGATCAATGATTTAGATCAAATGATCTAGATCAGTCACAACACTGCTGATAAAAGATTGTAAGATAGTTTGGGACCTATTACAGACAAATTTATATTTTTACCTGCTGAAAGACGTAACATTCCTTTCTTACTTGCTTTCATTTGATCTCCATTGGCTATTTTAATTATAACTTCTTTGTTGAGATTTTCTACATCCGTCATTAATGCTTCCACATTTTCATTACGAGATGATCTGTTGTTGTCGATGATCATGTAGAGATGAATTCATTGTTAAGGCATCTTCTGTTTCCGTTGCAATAATAGTTATTTATGTTCCAAGTGAGTACAGTATATCTTTTTTCGCGAGAAGGAAAATTTGCCGAACGAGCCGAAGGCGAGTGCGCAAATCCTTCTCGTGAAAAAAGATATAATTTACTCACGAGTTGCATACAAATTTTTTTGTTTGCAATGGAAGCGTGAAAAAGTGCCGTAGCGTTTCATTATTTCACTCCGCAGCGTTAAAAAATGCACTTTTTTCACACTTTCATGTATTTAAAAAGGCATACTTTATAAATCCATTTTTAACAGATGTTAACAAAGATAATTTCCTCATTTTCTTTGGCTACATTAGCATTCTCGTTTTTTCCTCTTCCGCGTCCTATAAATCTTCCTCTACATTGGCTCCTGTAGCGATTTTGTTCAAGTTTGGGACAATCTTTCTCGAAATGCGTTTTGTCGCCACACTCTAACATCCACTCTTATTCTTGTGTGCAGTAAAGGAACAGTCTTTTGGGTTGTCATTGTTCGATGCTTCTTTTATTTTGAGTTCTGCATCAAGAAGTCGGCTCTTGACAAAATCATACGTAATATCTGTTGGCATTGTTTCGAGAGCAGTGATTACGTTTTCATATCTTTCAGGCATTGTTAACAATTGAAAACATGTTTCGTTATTATCATCTAGTTTAGATCCTAACGATTCAAAATCTCTGAGTAAAGTTTCTACCTCTATAAAATGATCTTGTAGATCTCGTTCATGAAATTTGAGTTTAATAACCTTTTCATAACAAATAAATAGCTTCGACAATGGACTTTTTCGCTCGACAATACTTTTCAATGCTTTCATCATATCTGCTGCTGATTTTGCATCTTTGATACATTCAACATGTTTATCTGAAACACACTGTACTATGATAAACCTCGCTTTTCTATCATTGTTTTTAAATACTGCCCTTTCTGCTTGTAATTCGGTTGCAGTTTTATCTAGTACATACCCAACACTTTTATGCAGTAATATTCTTACTCGAAACTTCCAATTCGAAAAATTTGTTCCACTTAATGGACCTTTTACATTTTTATTGCACCCTGACGTCATTTTTCAATGCGCCACGTAGTGAAATTCTTACGAATTAGAGATGAAGAGGCACCATTTTGTCAAGTAAAATGATTAAAAGAATAAGTAATTATTTCCGATGAAAAATTATTTAAACAACACAAAAACATATAATTTTGTCTTTAACTATAAAGAAATAATTAATAATAAAAAAATATATTTAAAAGAAAAACAATTTTATTCTTGTTTATTACTTTCCCAATATCAACCTGGCAACTACACAATTATCTGTCACTTTGTGAGGTGTTTATTTAGCATGTTGTTGAACAAAAACCACTTTTTCTGATTCCATCTCCTCTTCTTCTTGTTTTAAAATATTCATCACATACGCTTTGTGTGAATTTATTTAAGAAAGTTAAGTTTTGCCAGAGTTTTTACTTTCCGCCATTTGTAATTTTATTTAAAATGTAACTGGCCTCCTCAAAGCGCAAACAACCTACTGCGCACTACATATATGTCATTTTTGCCTATCTCTCTCTTTTGATGTAAAAGGTCCATTATGGCAAAGACAACATGTTTGCTGATGCCATGTCTCTACCCTCAACAGATCTCTATTAAGGGTGTGTTAACGTATTGCGGGTCCCATACGCAAAACAGTGTATTTTTTGTCATCATTTTCTCTTTTCTTTGAAATGATATTTCTGTCAAACATATATAATTAAGATACATATTTTTTTGTTTGTAGAATGAAATAATTTTTAGTTTTTTTACGTTATTGTTGACAATAATAAAAAAATTATTTCTCGAATTGAATGATAAAATCGAGCCAAATTTATCTCAAACCATAAAGTATGTCAAATATGTTACTAATACTAAATTTGAACTTTATTGCTGTAATAGATTTTGAGAAAAAGGTGACAATATAGGTGAAATAATTTGCGTCAGTAGCAAAATTTTTAGTGAAATAGTTCACACTATTTTCTATAGGTGTCTATCCTCTAGTGTCGGTATTACAGAGTAAAGCGTGGCGAATTTAAAATGACACAAAATATAATACTTGTAATACAAGATTGATTTATTTTACAATATACGAAATACTTTTTATATTATTAATCTAAAAAATATATGTATTCTACATATAAACTAATATAATTGTAAAAATTATTATATTTATATTATTTCAGAGAAGTTTTTAAAGTCATGTGGGCAAAGAAATCCCAACAATTGTACAGAATCATAATTTTTCTTCATATACGAACAATAATTCATTAGAATGTTTAATTCTTGATCTTTAATTTTTAATTGGCAAAAAGCGAAATATTTTATTTGTTATAAGTAATGAATGTGACTAAAAATATAAATTTGAAATCTCATTGGCATATGAGAGACCCGATTTGTCTATACCTGCCGCATCTATCCTTTTCTTAACTTTCTATTTTTGCGTGGGGATAGGATTATAAGTGTAATAAAGTAAAATGGTTTACTGGCCCTTTGTTCTCGCGTTTCTAAAAATTATATAAAATTCACAATGCATTGGTTGTGCAAAACTATAGTCTTTTAATATCGACAAATGACTTTTAAATTGATATTGGTTTATTTATCCACTTAAAAGTAAAGGCTTGTTGATTTAACAGTTTTATATTATTGTTTGTAATATATAAAATATAAGCATTTTTAATGTTTCTTGTTCTTAAAAATTTATAAAACTCTTTTGATTATAAGGCACGTATAATAATAATATATATAAAATTATTAATTTAAAAATAATATATTTACATTTGCAAATAGAAATACTACTAAATAGCAAAAATATTTCTTGCAAATATTTATTTGATCCAGGGCGGCAATGGTACATTATAGAATTTTATGTACCTCAAGGACAGTGTAAGAAATTGTTTGATATAAAAACATTTTTATTACAATTTTGCATTCATTCCAGGTTCATTTTGACTGTTTTTACCTTCCGTCACCTTTAGGTAAGGAAGGTATTGTCTTTGGTCAAAAAATTCGGTGTGTGTGTGTGTGTGTGTGTGTGTGTGTGTGTGTGTGTGTGTGTGTGTGTGTGTGTGTGTGTGTGTGTGTGTGTGTGTGTGTGTGTGTGTGTGTGTGTGTGTGTGTGTGTGTGTGTGTGTGTGTGTGTGTGTGTGTGTGTGTGTGTGTGTGTGTGTGTGTGTGTGTGTGTGTGTGTGTGTGTGTGTGTGTGTGTGTGTGTGTGTGTGTGTGTGTGTGTGTGTGTGTGTGTGTGTGTGTGTGTGTGTGTGTGTGTGTGTGTGTGTGTGTGTGTGTGTGTGTGTGTGTGTGTGTGTGTGTGTGTGTGTGTGTGTGTGTGTGTGTGTGTGTGTGTGTGTGTGTGTGTGTGTGTGTGTGTGTGTGTGTGTGTGTGTGTGTGTGTGTGTGTGTGTGTGTGTGTGTGTGTGTGTGTGTGTGTGTGTGTGTGTGTGTGTGTGTGTGTGTGTGTGTGTGTGTGTGTGTGTGTGTGTGTGTGTGTGTGTGTGTGTGTGTGTGTGTGTGTGTGTGTGTGTGTGTGTGTGTGTGTGTGTGTGTGTGTGTGTGTGTGTGTGTGTGTGTGTGTGTGTGTGTGTGTGTGTGTGTGTGTGTGTGTGTGTGTGTGTGTGTGTGTGTGTGTGTGTGTGTGTGTGTGTGTGTGTGTGTGTGTGTGTGTGTGTGTGTGTGTGTGTGTGTGTGTGTGTGTGTGTGTGTGTGTGTGTGTGTGTGTGTGTGTGTGTGTGTGTGTGTGTGTGTGTGTGTGTGTGTGTGTGTGTGTGTGTGTGTGTGTGTGTGTGTGTGTGTGTGTGTGTGTGTGTGTGTGTGTGTGTGTGTGTGTGTGTGTGTGTGTGTGTGTGTGTGTGTGTGTGTGTGTGTGTGTGTGTGTGTGTGTGTGTGTGTGTGTGTGTGTGGTATGTGTGTGTGGTATGTGTGTGTGGTATGTGTGTGTGGTATGTGTGTGTGGTATGTGTGTGTGTGTGTGTGTGTGTGCGCGCGTGCGCGTGCGCGTGTGCGTGTGCGTGTGCGTGCGCGGGTGTGTGTGTGTGTGTGTGTGTAACAAAATTTTCGTCTGCGATAACTCTAATACTACAGTTACAAAAATTACAATTTTTTCGTATACTTCTTCGTTACATCCATATGAAGAGCTGGTTAGATTTTGGTTACAATTGGTCAACCGGAAGTACCATTATTTGAAGATTTTAACAGTTTTTCTTGAAAAAACTATGTTAAATATAATTTTTTCACATTTGATGTTATTATAAATATTAAAGAATATTTTATTCTCTATACGATTTGACTGCAATTTAAACTTAATATTAAATGGATATAGAGTTAAAAAATTATAAAGAAATTAAATTTCATAAAGTAGCCATAGCTATGGAAACAGCTACTATATTAAGAAAATTCTGATTGAAAGATGTCAGTGTCAAGTGAAATTGAGATAGTGTGTTTGTCTTATAATTTTACGGGAAATATAGGATCTTTTGCTTTCTGTATGGAATTTGTATAAAATACATATACAACTGCTTTAAGGTAATGTACAAGAAATAATAATAATAAATCTTTTATTTCTGCAGATACATTACACTGTATATAGAAAACGTCACAAAATAATAATTTTCTGTATGAAATTTGCATAAAATACATGCAACTGCCGGAAGGTAATGTACAAGAAATAGAATATTTAATTTAGCAAGGAACTTTCTGTATGAAATTTGTACAAAATACATAGAACTGACGGAAGGTAATGTGCTGGCCACATCAGATTTTTTATGTTAATACAATTATTGTAGAGTTTTCTATATTTGTTTCCAATTATTTCAATTGTCACTACATCAATACATATAACTTATCAGATAATTTTTTATAAGGGAAAAAATAACCAAGATCTGAGTGTCCATATATCTAGTAGAATAGAATATTATTTTTATAAATTACTCGTGTGTTTTAAGTTCAATTGTTTTTATTTATTTTTCATTAATATGGCTGGATAAAATAATGCTGCTTTGCTTTATCTCTTCAAATACAGAAATTTTAACGAAGAATCATTTAATTGAATCACTTGTATTTTGTATGTTTATTTATTTGAGGATTAATATCTCTATTTATATTTATACTGAATTAAGAAATTGAAATCATGATATCCCGACTTTTAATTATTTTTATAACTACGCTGTAGAATGAAGAACGTTAGTTAATCACGATTCGCATTTGTTAGTTTTGTTGTTTTTTTCATCTTCTTTTTAAATTGTAAATATGAAATTAATAATTTTTATTCAGTAATTTTATTTTTATTATCATTTAATATTTAAAAATACCGCATTAGGACGTGTTAATACACCTACTTCCAAAATTTATAAAGAAATTAATAATTTTTCCTTCAAAATAGCTATTTTCTTTGTAGCTTAATAAATTGAAAATCTGGTCACCATCTGACCAAGACGAACTTTGGACGAAAGTTGTAAAAATTAGCGGTCGGCTTATCTCACTTAAGAAAATTCGCTCTGTCGCCTTGCAGGTAGACAACGAAAAATACCGTTATGTTAGTATGGATCAGAACCTTATTTTGCCATCTATTCGGCATATTTGTATATATACAGGAAAGTAGTTGTACGTTAAAGCGCTACTACATCATGGCGCTGTTTCGAAAACGCACCCTTAAACAGTAATCAATTTACACGTAAATTATGAGCTCAAATGCGAATTCGGGGTATATAACCTGTCAGATTTGTTGCTTACTGTTTGTTGATTACTGGATAAGAAATAGATTACTTTATATTTGAACAATATGCTTTTTTATTGTCTCAACAAATACAACTGTATGTGTGTCATGAATGTAGTAACAGGGAACTGAACTTGGTTGCACACCAGTTCTTGGCGGACAAATACAAAAATAATTCTAACAAGCTTTTACACAAGTCTTGCAAAATTTTATAAAGGTTTACCACCTATGAAATCAGATATTTAATGTTAATATAGAGCAAAACTTTTGTATAAGACTGCCTTATTAGAATCACCTCAAATTTCAATTTCTTTAAGGGCATACAAAAACATAAATACGAAGCCAAATTAGTTGAAATTTTAATATGTCATTCACAAAATCCTTCCGAAACAAACCAAAAGTAAACGAACAGTAACGTAGAATCCCATAATTCTATTGAATAGGGACTCTAGTTGTTAAAGAATGATACATTTTTAAATAAAAATGTGTATTACTGTTTCAGAATTAGAATGACATATTTGAGCACGCTTATTGATAGTAGAAGCACAGTATAGAGAATATGCAGTAGCGACACTTCGCTGATTTTCGTTCCAACCTGCGCGGGTTAAAGGGGGAATAATGAGGAGCGGGATTTTGAATCAGATTTAAACAATATATTACGTACAGATTCATTGTATTTGTAATAATTATCATGTATTTGTTATAATTTTATTAAATATATATATATATATATATATATATATATATATATATATATATATATATATATATATTAATACTATGTACAGGTCTCGGAAGTAAGTTCATTCTATCATAAATTTAAAATATTGTCCGGTACAATATGTAACAAATAGCTTTATTTATTATAAATATGAACAATAACAAAAACCTTGTGTACAATACGTAGGAAAAGTATATTTTTCCTTACGGTACAAATATGTCATCATCATTACCGATATCTGCGTACAAAGCAGATTGGCACACCCAGCAATGGTTAATATGCCGTGATGATATTTATTTTTTTATTATTTTTATTTACACAAATAACTATTTTTATAATATATATTTTTATCTTGGTTATAAAAATATATTTTTTTAAATAAAAAAGTTTACTTCTTACTTGTTTACACATGCACCTAAAGTGAGAAAAAAGTACAGAAGAACGAAAACGTATAACAATTGAAGATTTGGAAGCAACAATATACTTGGTTATTGTTTATATTTATTACTTTGATACGAATATTTTTGTAAATATGTAATATTTATAATAATTATTTTTTGTTTAGTACAATGGATTTGATTTATAAAACTTATTTACATATTTGTTATTGGTTATTATTTATATTTATTAGTATTTATTAATATTTGTTACTTGTTTATTATTTAAATATTTATTGCTTCAATACGAATTTTTTTATGTTTAGTACTAAGAATGGATTTATTATTACTGTAATACTAGTATTTTTATAAATGTATAATTATTTATAATATTTTTTTTTTTTTTTTTTTTTTTTTTTTTTTTTATTTCCTTGGACACAGTACATAGTGTATGGAAAAAGTCGATATAAAAGAACACAGAAAAGTTACATGTTAAGAAACTCAGATAGTTTATAAAAATTTTTGTTAGTTAGAAACAATTTTAAATCTTTTTTAAAAATATGAACATTCCTTGCAGATTTGATAGAAACCGGTAGCTTATTGTAAACTTCCAAACCAAGTCTTTGAGGGCAAGTTTTAATTATATTTAATTTCGAGCTGGGAATATAAAATTGGTCTTTGTGCCTTGTATGATAATTATGTTTATCTGCAACTAAAGAGAAAGAATTTTTGTTTATGTGTATGAAAAGACATGTTTCAAAAATAATAATAATAATTTGGATTTGATATATCGGGTATCTGGAGTGGAGATTTGAAGACTTATTGAAAAACGTCATGAAATATAAAAATGTATTATGTAATATAAAATGAATGTATGTTAGTTTAAATAAAAATAATACAACAATTGGTAGCAGAGCGTAGTTGTAGCAGTTGGAGGAAATCGACATAGTAAAAAAAATAAGAAAAACGGTATAGCTAGATAAAACGGCGCAGTTTGAGAAAAACGAAATAAAAGAAGAATAGAATAATAAAATAGAGACAGTTATAATGGATATGATAAAAATAGAGCAGTTAAACAATAGTAACTACTCAATCTGGAGTATTAAAATGGAAGCATTATTAGATAGCAAGGGACTATATGATGATATACTACAGGAAGAAGAACCTATAATAAATGAAGATGATGGAGAAACATTAGTAAAATACAACGAATGGAAAAAGAAAAATAAAGAAGCTTACAGTTACATTATCTTGAATTTATCTGCAGAACTGGCTATAGCATTTAAGGGAATGAAGAAAGCGAAACAATTATGGGAAGCAATCAAAGAAAGATTTGAAGGAGCTAGAGAAGAAAAAACAATTGATTTAATGCTGGAACTCGCAAAAATTAAAATGAAAGATAAAGAAAATATTGAAGACTATTTAACAAGAGCTCAAGGTTTATCAAGACAAATAATAGATTATGGAAAAGCAGTTTCTGAAAGAGAACTAGTTAGATATATAGTAGAAGGTTTACCGCAAAATTATGAAACAATAGCAGTTAATAGAGGAATAAGTTTTACGGAATTGAGGCAATCATTATTAAATTATGAAAAGAAATTAAAAATAGAAAAAGTGACAGATGTCAGTGCATACAGAACGAATTTTAAATCAAAAGAAAATAAGAAGATATGTTTTTACTGTAAAAAACCTGGACACATTTCAAGATATTGCTGGACAAGGAAAAATAAAGAAGAATTAAATAATAAAAATTACGGCAACAGAAAAACATTTACTACATTTAGAAAAGAAAAAGCAAACATTACTGAAGAAGCTAAATCAAACGAATTTGCATTGACAGTTTATATTGAAAATAGAGAAGAGGATGAACAAAAATGGTTCCTGGATTCAGCCTGCACATCACACATGACATCATCTGAAGTATAGATGGAAGAAATTATTGCAGAAGATAAAAAAATAAATGTTGCAGAAAATGAGCGAAGTATAGAAGCAGTATCAAGTGGTATCATTAGAGCAAATACAGAAAATAGAAAAGTAAGATTAGAAAACGTTTTACATGTTCCAAAATTAAGAGATAATTTGTTATCAATACCAAGTTTAGTACAAAAAGGAAATTCTGTCACCTTAAATAAAGAAGGGGCATTTATTTATGCAAACGATGGTACTTTGATATGTAAAGGAAAATTTTCGGAAAATATGTTCAGAATTAAATTAAACAAAAATGAAGAGAAAGAAGGAAACAAAGAAGACTGTTTTCAAATATTAGAAAACACAAGAGAAATATGGCACAAAAGATTAGGCCACTTAAACGAAGAATATTTAAACCAAATAGGGGATAAACAACTAGTAAGAAATATAGGTAAATTGAAAGGAAAATTAAATTTATGTAGTTCTTGCGTTATTGGGAAAATGACAAGAAATAGGTACGTCGAAACTTACGGTGATACTACATCAAGACCGCTGGAGCGACTACATATTGACATTTGCGGCCCAATGAAGACTTCGACGATCGGAGGCAAAAAATATATACTTTTGGTCGTGGATGAATATTCCAGATGTTTCTTCGTTGAACTTTTAGCACACAAATTTGAAGCAACAAACAAATTGATGGAAATAATACAAAAAATAGAAAATCAACAAAAATCCAGGGTAAAAATTATAAGAACAGATAACGGAAGAGAGTTCATCAATGAAATATTAATAAATTATTTGAAAAATAAAGGGATAAAACATGAAAAAACAATATATTATTCTCCAAGGAGTAATGGAATAGCTGAGAGAGGAAATAGAACATTACTGGATAAAACAAGAAGTTTATTGGCCGATGGAAATTTACCTGCAAAATTCTGGGGAGAAGCGATAGTTACAGCTTCATATCTGCATAACATAACACCTACGAAAAGTAAACAGTTTAAAACACCGTATGAATTATGGAAAGGTAAAAAACCATCCGTCAGCCATCTTCGTATTTATGGATGTTTTTATTCATTTTAATTCGTGCTTTCCAGCGTTGAATTTTTACAAAAATTGGTACAATTCATGTTGAATGGTAGTAGATAATATTATACATAATACATCATACATTATTTCATTTTATTGCTTCCCTCTTCTTCTTAAGTGTCTTGGCCCATGACTCTCCGCTACCCCATTCGTCCAGGACGTTGAACAGACTACATGTTTGTCTTGTGAGTTCCCTGCAATGGTAAAGTAAGTGTATTATGTTTTCTTGGTCTTCATTGCACAGGCGGCAGGTTCGTTCTTCTTCTTTCTTCCAGTATTTGTTCTCATTCTCTTCATTCCCACATCTCAGCCTGGCTACTAGTTTTATTGATTTCCCCGTCTTGTTTTCTAGGTAGTGGGGCGTTGCTATGGGTCGAATTCGTTTATATATTTTATTGTACTTCGAATCTTTTATTTTGTTGTCTTGGTCCTGTTTTTGTGTATCTTGATCTCTTCTGCATAATTCCCCATTGATGTCCATGTTTTCTTCTCGTTTCCGTTCTACTTCTGAAGGTGCATAGCCGTTTCTTTCGTAGTATCTGGTCCTGTGGACCTCCCAGTTATTTTGTGGTAATCTCTTTTCTTCTTTCTTCTGTATTTCCCTCCAGCATTGGTAAAGTATTCTATTTGGATCGCATTTCCTGATTTTCTCTTCGTATTTTGTTGCTCTTAGACCTGCTGCTATTCTTAATTTATTTCTGTTTGTTTCTTCTAAGACAATGTAGTGCGGTGTATTCGTATCTAATCCCAGAGTCCATTTTAAGTATTTTAGCTGAAGTTTTTCTAGCGATTCTTGTTCTCTCCAACCCCAAATTTCGGATCCGTTTCTTTCCGCTAAACTCCATATTTCTTTCATTATAAAGTTAGCTTTCTTCGATAGCTGTTCTATGTGTTTCTCTTCGCTGTTGCTTTGTTTGAAAGTGTACCCTAAATACTTAAAATCTTTAACTCTTTCTATTTTTTGTCCTTTCCAATTCCAGATTACTTCTTTCTCTCTTCCTCCTCCTTTTTTGAATTTCATAATCTTCGACTTCTCAACGTTTAACTGTAATTTTTTCCTGTCTAAATAACTGTTTAGTCTTTTGATCATCGATTTCATTTCATCTTCTGACTTGGCTAGAAGTACTAAGTCATCTGCATACGCGAGCGACCAGAATTTTGCCTTCCCTACCGTAACTCCTCCTGTTTGTCCCCTACTGAAATGCTCTTCGATATCCGATATATATATATATATTGAAAACAGGGTTGGGCTTAATGGGCAGCCTTGTCTCAGTCCTATTACCGTCCAGAATTCCCGTGTACAATTTTCCTCCACCCTGACTACATTCACTGTTTTTTTATATATTTGTTTAATTTTTTCCGTTAAATGTGGGTCTATATTTTTCTTATTCATTATTTTTATTAGGATATCTCTATCGATGGAGTCAAACGCAGCTTTTAAGTCCACAAAGAAAGCATATAATTTACCTCTTTCTTTTAGTAACTCTTGTTCAGTTATGTAATTTAGAATATATACATTATCCATAGTGCTTCTATGTTTCCTAAATCCTGCCTGTGTGTCCGGTAATATCTGCTTCAGTTCAAGTTCTTCTTGTAGACGTTGATTTAGTATCGATGCATATATTTTATATATAGTATTTAATAGGGTGATGCCCCGATAATTACTCGTAAGATTCTTTTTCCCTTTTTTGTAGATAGGAGTTATTACTCCTTTTGTCCATTGTTTGGGGAAACAAGATCTAAATTGGAACCAAAAGCGAAAAAGGGGATATTTATAGGATATTCAAGAGAAAGAAGAGCTTATAGAATTTACGATGAAGAAGAACAACAAGTACATGAAACGTCAGATGTTCAGTTTGTCGAATCAAAGAAAGGAATAAGATTCAGCAGAGCAGAAAAAAAAGAAACAGAAGAAAATAATTCGAACTATATGTTTTTGCATTATGAAGAGAACAAAAATGAACCAGAAAATGAAAAAACAACAAATGAAAGAACACACGAAGACGACCAGATAAAAAATGGAAGAAGATCAAGAAGAATCATAAAATTACCAGAAAAGCTGAAAGATTATGTGGTAAATGCTACAAAAGAAGAAGAACCAAATTCATTTAACGCTGCAATAGAGTCATCGCACAAAAATGAATGGAAGAAAGCCATGGATGAAGAGATAGATAATATGGTGCAATATAACGTATGGGAGAAAATAAAACGACCAAAAAACGCTAAAGTAATAAAATGTAAATGGGTATTTAAAATTAAAGCTAATCCAGGCAACAATGAAAAAATATTTAAAGCAAGGTTGGTGGCAATGGGAGCTGGACAGAGAATGGGTGTGGATTATTTCGATTCCTACAGCCCAGTAATAAAATGGGAATCAGTAAGAACTCTTTTGACCTTATCAGCCATGAAGAAAAGCGTTAGAAGATTTTATGACGTAAAATCTGCATATTTAAATGGAAATCTGCAAGAAACCGTATATATGGAATTACCCCCCGGCTACGACGATGGAAAAGACAATGTTTACTGGCTTAAGAAAAGTCTTTACGGTCTGCCACAATCTGGAAGATGTTGGAATACTAAATTGAATGAAGTAATGAAAAATTCTGGATTTACACAATTAAAAACCGATCTTTGTGTTTTTATCAAGAAAGACGAAAGAAAATATGTAATTATCGGCGTATACGTAGATGATATCTTAGCAATTGGAGATAGTGAAGATACAATCGAAGAATTTATGAAAAAGGTAAAAGAAGAAATACAAATAAAAGAAACTACAGATAAAAAATTATTTCTTGGTATCGAAATTAAGGAAGATGAAAGTAATATTTATTTATCGCAGGAAAATTATATTAAAAAAATCTTACATAAATTTGACATGACTGACAGTAAACCTGTCAAAACACCAGGAGTGATTGGACAAAAACTTGATGATTATCAACATTCAAAGACATTCAACCAAGAGAAATATCAAGAAGCAGTAGGATCGCTTATGTACCTGACAAGAGGCACAAGACCAGATATTGCATACTCTGTAAGTAAGTTATCGCAATATTGTAAAGATCCAAGAGAAATACATTGGATAGCAATAAAAAGAGTAATGAGGTATTTACAAGGAACAAAACAGAAATATTTAAAAATTTCATCGGACAATGAAAAAGTGAAAATATACACAGACTCAGGATGGTGTACAACCAGCGACGGAAAATCTTACAGCGGATTCATAACCAAACTAGGTAGAAACATAATAAACTGGAAAAGCGCAAAACAGAAGTTAGTAACTTTGTCGACAATGGAAGCTGAGATACTTGCCGTTTGTGATGGAGCGTGTGAAGCCGCATGGATTATAAATTTATTAGAAGAATTAGGAGAAGAAAATTACATTAAGAAACCAGTAGAAATTTATACAGATAGTATGGCAGTAATTGATTGGATAAAAAATTCAGGACAAAATTCGAGAACAAAACATATAAACCGAAAATACCATTTTGTAAGAGATGAAGTAGAAAATAAAAATATTACGGTAAATTATATAAATACTGAAGACCAGCCAGCGGACATAATGACAAAAGACGTAAACGAAGAAAAATTATGTAAACATTTGGAACAACTGGGAGTATTGAAAAAATAATTTAATTAAAGGGGGGAATTGAAGTAGGCTAATAAAATTATTTTTATAAAATAAAAAATCAAGTAATTATAGAGAACAAGTTTAGAGTGGAGATTTGAAGACTAATGCTGAATTTATACAGCGTAAACCGTAACGTAACGTACCGTGCCGTAACGTAACGTAAAGAATAAATCAATGCATACTTATGTGATAATTTATACAGACGTAAGCCGTAACGTGACGTACCGTGCCGTAACGTGTCAAAAACCCAAAGATCGCGAACTTTTAACTTTCTACGTTACGGCACGTTACGTTACGTTGCGATATTACGAAAATTATTGCTTACCTGCGCTATAGTCTGTTTTTGTGTGCCTAATTATGTCAAAGTTGGAATTAATAAATTAAATGGATATAATTATAAAAAATACTACATTACGAATAGTCTGTCTTGTGTGACTTTGACTGACACAAGTGACATGTGTCATGTGTCAAAGTTTGGATTAATATATTAAATGGAAATATATATGAAATATAGTGCATTGCGAATAAACTAACAAACCTGATAAATACAAATCTAATGTACACTACATTTGTATCGACAGAGCATTAGTATACTTTTTACGAAAATGTACCGTAAAAGTTCTGTATAAAATAGCTTAGAAAAATCACGCGTTACGATACGTTACAGTACGCCACGGCACGGTACGTTACGTTACGGCTTACGCTGTATAAACCCAGCATTATTGAAAAACGTCATGAAATATAAAAATGTATTATGTAATATAAAATGAATGTATGTTAGTTTAAATAAAAATAATACAACACACTTCACTCGGATGTGTAATTTCGAAGACAAAAAATCTAGCTTAAATGATATTCGAGAAAAGACGTCTTAAAATTGACCAATCAGAGACCTACACCTTTAACGTGTGTTTGCCGTAATTATACGTTACTAGGGTTTTATACAAATCAAATATTCTTTAAAATGTGTGGGCGACTGTAGTTTTCGAAAAATGTCAGTGTCAAATTAAATTTAGAACCACCATTTGTTGTTTTAATCTCAAAGAATTCAAATAACAATAATATTTTCGTTTAACACATTTTACACAGCTGCTACAACACGTTGCACTGTACGCTATAAATGATGATCTCGGATGACACCTTCGCTAACCTATATTTGTTGACAGTGAAAAGTCAACTATAAAGTGTCAATATTACAGTAAGTCAAACAAATTTTGTAACTCGCTAGTAGTATTTTTAAAGCTAGCAACCAGTTTTATTTTGTAATAATATTATCACACCTCAAGATATCCTTTCGGGATTGGTGCATTAAAAAGTCTTGTAACTCCGTTATGCAAGCAGCCGCAAATTATTTTCTTCTATTTGTTGGCAACCTATTGTCGTCGGCAAGTGTCAGTTTCGCCTGGGGCGCGAGTTGTGAGACATTCTGTATAATATTATTACTATTTAATTATTTATTATTTTTTTTACATATTTATATTTCACTATTTTCTATTTTTACCATATCACACTTTATCATTGGATATTAAATAACAAATATTAAATATATATTTTTATGTTTTCTTCAAATTTCGCGCTCCTCATTATTACCTCCTGCACGCCGAGCAGCTTGGAACGAAACATCCAAGGAGGATCGAAACATCAAAGGTTCCGACAAGAGTGTTGCTACTGCTTGTATTCTCTATACTGTGGTAGAAGGAATTTCATTTTTAAACGATTTTTAGTGACATTTTGTTATTTGGGATTGGTATGACCGTACTAAATACACAAAATATCTTGGCTACGGACAGGATAAAAACACAAACCACTGTAACCAACCTAAATATTCTGTCAGAAACTTTCCTTAATGAAAATTGTCAAATATATTTATATATAAATAATGATTAATGTAAATAAAAACCGAAACAAAAAAAGGTATAAAAGAATCATTACAGAAGGCTACTCGTTCGTTCGTACACTCGTACTCGCTGCTCGCGCTCGAATTTCAAACTCTTGCATGAATAGATTGCCTTCTGTTATAGTATTATTCACGAAAAATGACTATTCAATGTCATTTATGAACCGTCTGATATATTACTTGCAGATAACTTCACTGCATTTCGTATCCATAGGCGTGGAACGCGAAATATTCATGGATACATTTCAACAAAAAATAAATGTACTTTATTTAAAAATTTTGTTTCTATTAAAATAATATTTTTCTCAAAGTTTTATCTTCTTCTCCTACGTTTTTGTTTAGAACAAAAATATAGACTTGACGTAAACAATCAAATAATAATTTGATTATATCTTCTACATTCTTCGTGTATTTCTGATGATGGCATCACTGTCGAAATACGTATAAGGTATTAAAGATTATTATTTTGAAACTTATAACCAAGTGTTTTATTATAACCTTTATTTAAAATGTTTCAACGAGTGCCTACAGCAACTTCAATTAATATTAAAGAATAATTTGATTTAAATGTCAACGTCACTGGATAAACATTAGTACAGATGACAGTGTCGTAGATAATTACATGTCCGTAAGTCTACGACATACGTCACTGCTATTTTTAGTGTGTTAGAAAGTAATGGCACCATTTACGTATATCTGTCACACCACATAAATTAAATAGACATACGTTAACTAATATTTGTCTCTGCAATACAAAATGTTGCTAAGCTACTGTTATAAAGTGCTGTATATTTTTTCTTCGAACAAATGTCCTTTCGTGAATAATAGTTTACTTATGTTTTAATAAACTATTATTTTTATTTCAAGTACATCAATTGAATTTTAATTTTTTTTCAATGAAGCAAAACGTCGACAATTTGGTATCTCCAACACAATATTATAAAAAGTAGTTTCACTCCGCAGCGGAGCATTTGATTTAGCGATTCGACAGCACACCGGCTAAGCTCCGCCTTCTGGTTTACAGACATGAAATAATAAATGATAAAAATATACGCTCTATTAAACGTTTACAAACGAGGTGTGCAGGTAGATGAAAAATTAACTGTCTTCGAAAGTTTTACCATCTTATGAAGAGCTGTTAAACTAAAATTTATACATCAAGACAAAGACGTGGAGCTAACACATTAGAGGTCGAATATTTCGGTAACCAAATATATATGGGGAGTGCAACTATTGTTTATATTTATATTGTGCCTCCACTGCCTCCAGTCTGTTCTTCCGGTGAAGGAGACGACAGGTATTTAAAAAAGGTATATTTTCGCTTTTTTTTACTAATTTCTCTTAATTAATAAATACAACTCGTACCATGTTCCGTTATATAATTATATAAGTTTATTACCTGTTAATGTAGATATTATTTGTACAAAAATTGTTGTTGATCAAAATTCTATTTATATATTCAATGTTTATTTACCTTCTTCTTTGAACTCGGATTCTTATGGAAATATTTTTGAATTTTTTGAGTCACTTCCGTTTTTATATTGCAGTAATTTTGTTATACTGGGAGATTTTAATATACCTGCTCTAGTAACAAATCCGAATTCAACGGTAGTAAAACTATTTCAAATTTTTTTAAATTATTTTGAATACAATTTAATAATATTAAGAACACTGAAAACCGCTTACTAGACCTAGTAATTTCTAATAATACCTGTACTGTAATTAAGGATAATTCAATTTTTGATAAGGAGTACTCTCACCATCCCACGCTAAACATTTCACTTGATATTAACCAGTCTGGTTTCAACTACGAAATTCCTACATCGATTTCCAAAAAGTATAATTTCAAGAAAGCGAATTATCCTAAATTATATGAGTTAATAGGAAATGTTAACTGGAGTGCACTTGAAAATTTCTCTGACGTTGATTCCGCTCTGTCTTATTTTTATTCAGTTTTGTACAGTATATTCGATGAATGTGTACCACAACAAACTAGTACTAAATTACACTATCCCGTCTGGTTTACGAAACAAACTATTGGCGATATAAAGAGGAAAAATCATTATTTTAAAATGCGTAAAAGGTTTCCAAATAATATATTTTATTATGAAAAATTCAATTATTTTAGAAGCAAAATTAAAACTAGTATAAAAATATCATACTCTAATTACATAAAATCTTGTGAAACCTCTATTATATCTAATCCGAAACAACTTTAGAATTTTATGAACACTAAAAGACATTGCAATTGTTATCCGAATACCATGACTCACAACAATAGAACTATTGAAACTTCTGATGAGGTTGCACATGAATTTTCAAATTATTTTCAAAGCGTATACATACCACCCAGTAGTAAATCTGTATCAACCATCCAATCAGTATCTAATAACGTAATTTCTTGTATTCATATAACAAAGAAAGATATCGAAACAGCTATTAAAAAAATAATTTATCTCACGGTCCCGATTTAATTCCTAACTTTATAGTTAAAGATTGTTATTATTCATTCACAAATGCTTTATACGTTATACTTAATTTATCTATTACTACTTGTAAATTTCCCACGTCTTGGAAACTAGGAAGAATTATTCCAATATTCAAATCAGGAGACAAAAACAACATTAAAAATTACAGACCGATTACTATTTTATCTAATCTTAGTAAAATTTACGAAAGTATTATTTATAATTCAATTTATCCTAATATCCATAACATGCTTTCTTTCTTGCAACATGGCTTCATGCGTAAGAGGTGTACGTCAACGAATCTCTCTTATTTTACACACTATATCTCCTCTATACTAGATAAAAAAGGTCAAATAGATACTATTTACACTGATTTCTCGAAAGCCTTCGACAAAATAGACCATAGCATACTCATTCAGAAGTTGCATACTTTCGGGTTATCTATCGCTTTAATTTCTTTACTTTCATCTTATCTAGAAGCACGTCAATTCTTCGTCTCTTACCAAAATTCTCAATCTCCACCGTTTTATGCAAGCTCTGGTGTTCCGCAAGGTTCTAACCTCGGCCCTCTTTTATTTCTTTTATTTATAGATGATATTAACGGAGTCATTAGTAGTGAACGATTATTATTTGCAGATGACCTTAAAATTTTCCGAACAATAACAAACATAAATGATTGTACCCTACTCCAGTCTGATCTCAATAAAATCAATTTATGGTGTAATGAAAATAATCTAGAACTAAATTTTTCAAAATGTAAGGTTTTATCTTTTACTAGAAAACAGGAACCGATTTCTTTCAATTACTCGTTAAACAATTCCTCCCTCTCACGTTGTAATCAAATTAAAGATCTCGGTGTTATATTTGACAAGGACCTAAGTTTTATTTATCATGTCGATGATATTGCGTCAGCCAGTTGTAAAATGCTTGGATTCATTATTCGTAATACAAAATCTTTTACAAATATAGCCGCAATATTTACACTTTATTACTCATTTATTAGATCCAAGCTAGAATACTGTTCTGTTGTATGGAATCCTATATATCAAAATCCAAGTAAAATAATCGATTCAATTCAAAGAAAATTCTTAAAATATATTTACTATAAAATCATGTCCTCCTATCCACCACAACACTTACCATACGCAACTCTTTGTGAAATATTTCAGTGTCAGTCACTTGAGGAAAGACAAATTTCATGTTCTTTAAATCATTTACGAAATCTTATTTCTGGGCATATTGATGATCCGATTTCACTTTCTTATCTAAACTTCCATATTCCTTCCAAATTTAATAGAAACCATCGTTTATTTTATTTGCCTTCTGCTCGCACTAACCTTTTCTTTAAATCACCACTTCATCGAATGTGCACTTACTTTGATAATGCCGAGTTAAATATAGCTATAGATATTTTCTTATAGACATTTGCAACTTATACTTACTTTCTTTGCTAATGCACTTACAGTTAATACTTCTTACAGCTAACTATTGTATAATGCTACATTATTTACCATTTCACTTACAGTATTAGAGAGTTAAGGCAACGTCAGAAACGTATACGTATCTGTGAAAATCGGCAAGTACGCTTGCGCAGTAAAGGTTTGGGATGCGAATGCAGATACGATCGACGTAACCTAGCGGTTCTTTGCGTTGACCCTACACGTAACCGTATCGAGGCGAAGCGTGCCGATTTAACACGAAAGATCTATTCGTGTTGGTGTTTTTTCACGCCTTGTGCAACTTTCCTAACCTCAAACTCAGGGTTTTGTGTTTTGTTGTGGATTATAAGTTCACAATGACTCTGGGAAATCAAAAAAGAACTTTTTTTTCAACGAATGATGACCTTTATTTGCTAAGAGAAGTTGTTGGTCAAAACCCCTTTGAAGATCCAAATAGATGGAATACTATCCAAATGAATATCATGCAGATTTCTGGCAAATATATCAATACCCATCATCGTTCTCATCATCACTCGCAAAAATTGCAAAATTTAAGATTTCTTCCATAATTTGTATGTAATATGTAATAACTATTAACTAATATACTACAAACTACAAGGAATACAAAAAAACACAGAAAAAGTGAGGTTATGGTTAAACGAAACCTTTACGTTGATAAACCGCCTTAACTCTGTTTGACTGCGTTGACCGTAACACATCATTTCTACGTTTACGTCAAATTGGTGCGTTTACGTGCGTCGAGTGCCTTAACTCTCTAGTCTTGTTTACTATATTTTGTATTTTGTACTATGTACTTTTGCATACTATGTTACAGTTAATTTTGTTTATTATATTTATATTCCTGCCCTATTTTAGACCAAGTCTGTTGGGTAGATGTACTTAAAATAAAAATAAAATTCGATTGAGCTGAAATAGCCTATTTGAGCAGGTCGTCGAAGCTGATTTGAATCTAACGTGATAAGTAAAGCAGACATATGTTACAATTTACAATAACTTGGCTGCAAAAACATTACAATCGTACTTCTTATGTTTCATGGCTTGGTAGACAAAATTCTAAATCACCCTCGTGCATAATTTGTTTAAAGATATAATTGTTTTCTTCTATTTCTAGGATACCAATAATCGTGAGAAGTAATCGGCATGGAACGTGTCCAGACATGCCCACTTATGACTTGTTTATAATGGATGTGAACGGTAATTTATTCCGACTGTAATATAAACTGCGTTTATATACAGTTCTTTTTGTAAAAAATTGTTATGGCGACCAATTGAAGTATAATAACGAAGAAAGATTTTTGTGAAAAATTCATGGTCTTCAGTGTGATTTGAACCCAGGACTCTCCTTGGTCTGGTAGATGCTCTACCAACTGATATTTGTATCATATTTGCTAGAGCATCCTGCTGGTAATTTATTCTGATTAAACATTGGTATGGGATTCTCAGTTGCAACGGATAGTGAATTGGCTGAAAACCGGATACTTGATATTCGTCTTGTTTTTTAGCCGGATAGCACAATATTCGGCGGCCGGAAATATATTAAGTTTGTACATACAGTGTTGTTTCGCTTATAACGAATTCTTGCTTATAATGTACCAGGTTTAAAGACATGAAAGAAACTGTCATAAGTTCAATATATTTTTTCCGCCCACAACGAACCCGGATTTCACGAACTTTTGTATACAGGCTGTTAATGAATACGTGTTACAAATTTATAGGATTAGTAGGGGATGCAAAATTGACTAACTTTTACTTATAAACTCATATCCGGAAATACACCGTTTTCGAGCTACAGGATCTCAAAACAGTAATTTTCTACCTCCCTTAATTTTAGGCACTTCAGTTATTACTTTTGTGTATTGTAGCATTAGCACCGAATAGTAAAAAATGCATTGAATGAGCACACTGTTCACAATTAATTTGTGGCAAAGCTCGTTGTAGTGGTATGTCTGATCGCCGTCGCTGGTACGATATACGAGTACAGTAGGTATCGAAAAATGCTTTGAAGGTGAAATGTTCGCATAGAAGTAGGTGGTCATCATTTTGAGAAATTTATAATACGTTGTGACAAAATCGAGGAAAACTGTACCTATCTTCTGTCAAACAAAATTTACGGCAGCTCTGAAATGTAACGGGAGCTACGGGAGTGGGTTCGGAAGAACCCAACGAGGCCAGACCTACGCCCGACTTTTAAAGTAAAAAAAAAATGACAAGAAAAAAATCAACGGAAGTAAAATTTAAACTTGGAATGGCCTCGGTGGTTCCTCCAGGCGCCACCCCAGAAAGGGGAGAAGCTGGAGTAGGGCGCTCCAGCGAAGCAATAGAAAAATAAGATTTGAAGCAGAGTTTATTACAATAACATAAAACAATTTACTTACAAGTTTTGAGCTACTAATGGCACCGCAGAGTCCTAAGCAGAGAAATAGAGGTGGGGAGAATGATCTTGTAACCTGCGCGAGAATACAAGAATTGAAGGACGCCATTTTGCAGAAATAGAGGCGGCAATTTTAAATGTATAATTAACAAAATAATTATGAAATAAATTTATTTGCATTCAACATACTTTTGCAGGAATAGAATTTCAGTACAATATAATTATGAAATAATGTAGAAAAATTTATTGATATGTTTAACATACATACATATGAAATAATTCGTAGCAACTACTGGTGGTGAAATAATATTAATTTATTTAATTTCAGTACAATATAATTATGAAATAATGTAGAAAAATTGACTGATATGTTAACATACATACATATTAAATAATACGTAGCAACTACTGGTGGTGAAATAATATTAATTTATTTACTTCTCTCCTTACTAATTTCCCTTGTATAACCTCTGTATATCTTTTTGAGAGATTAAAAAACCTAATTCTAGTATAACAATAAATGATGTCTTTTACTAAAATAAAACCATGATTTTGCTTTATCAGTGTGTCTTTCAAAAAATGTACATGTAGATTAGGAAAAAGATCGTAAATGTCTATATAAAATAATTGTGCTACGGCTGTAAGTAAGTAAAACTTAATGTTAAAGTCGTATTTAAGGATACATTTGTTTCAGAAGTATTCATACTAATTGGTACTGCGTCCGTTTTTAAATACACTTTCGAACCTTTTACAATATCTTCTGGACGAAAATGTCGCGAACAAATTACTTTATTTTTTGACCATGTCCAAGTATTTTCATCTTTTCCGCAGACCTTCAACCATGATTTTTGTAATTCTCCTCTTGGAAAACTAAAGAAATTAACAATCTATTAAAAAATTTGTTTACAACTCAATTTGGTTTACTACTTACATGTAAAAATAAATTCCTTTTGGCTTAAATCTTGTATTATTAGAACATCCTGGCATTGCACACGACGACATATTAAAAAATGTAACGTTTCAAACAACACAAGAACAAAAAGATTATGCTGACCGCGTGTTTACAAAGCAAGTTGACAGTTTTATCTGCAAAATGGCTACCTCCAGTTTGTACATCGAAAATTGGATGCGCAGTCGTCGAAGCGCTTTCTCCCCACCTCTATTTCTCTGGTCCTAAGCTATCTAAGGATGGTCTTCTTGTGCCTCGAGGCCTGGTATCCGGCGCTCGGGGAATTCTGCCCTGGCCAAGTGTGACGGCGTAGGCTCGCGGAGCTTCGTATCGACTTCGTGTCCATTGGCAGGACTTTAGGTACTCCCGGCGGCTCACCAGTGTAAAGACGGTGTATTTCCGACGGTTACTCGTCAGTTCGTCGGTTTCCTGGCTGCTCGTAAACTTCTCCGACTAGCTGGAACTGCAGGGCCCTGCCAGAGGCCAGAATTCGGCCGAGCAGCGAGTCCCAGGCCCACCGGTCACTCCTAATTTTCCTGTAAAGATAAATGAACAGCAATACTGCCTCAACAGTTTACAGTGAGCCTGAAGGGTCTGGGTGCTTTACAATTTTAAGTACTATGCTCAGCGGATACTCAAAAAGTAGAAAAAAAAATATTTTTTTTGAACTCTGCTTTTACACAACTACTAGAAATAATACAAAGATTTACAAACGTTCTTAACTAGGGAAACTGCAGTAAACAGGACTAAGGAAAAAGAAAACGGGGACCTAAAAAAATATTTCCGAGCTTCACCAAAAAATTTTATACCCCAAAATTTAATCCCAAAAAATTCAGCTCTGGTAAGTTACCAAAAAATTAACTAATTCCGGGTCAAAACGAGGGACGAAAATTTTTACAAAAAAATTCTTAAACCCAAAAAACTAAACGTTACGCAATACAAAAAAAAATTTGAATCCGAAATCAACCGGTACGCAAGCGGAACTCGTCCGAACCAGAGTCTAGTCACAAAAAAAAATCCCCAGTCCGCACATTCACACCCACACTGGGAAAGGGAACAGGAAGGATGGATTCTCGATGAACCCGTTACGCAGAATGACTATAAAAATGGCTACAGCAAAACTTCGAAGGTGCCCTCGGGCACCGGAAATAACCGGAAGTTCCAAGGTAACGGAACTTGCTAAAATTTAAACTGAACTACTTAAAAGGAAAGAAAACAAAATTGAAGGAGCCGAGCTCCGGGGGACTGGAGGTCGAAGGTAAACGACCTCGGAAAATAATAAACTGAACTACTCACGTGGTAAAACCTCAAAAATTCTATAAAAATTTTGACACACAAAAAAAGACTACATTTACTGACCAAAAATAAAATTAGGTGAATTTTGATGCTATAAAAACTAGGGATCGACCGATATGATTTTTTGTGGCCGATACCGATATCGGCCGATACCGATATACTCATAACCGATATCGGCCGATACCGATATATCGGCCATAAAATTTTGTCGTAAATTTTTTGCTGTATAAATGAGGTAAAAGTGATTTATAATGATATACTGTTACCGTTACACGCATTAACCATAAATAAATCACAAAAAAATGCAGAGCAAATGCAAAAAAAGACATATTTTTTCAAACGTCGTAGAAATGCCATTTTTGTGACTTAATTCACAAGGTAGAAGCTTTATTTCTACGCCGTTGGAAATTTCTACGCCAGCGGCGGAGAAATAAAATAAATAAATATCCATAGAAACTACATAGAATTAGCGAATAAAAAGAAAAGTAGTGCGTTTTAAATAAAAAATTAATGTGTCATTCGGAATAAAAGTGTCTTTGTGTGCCTCGCATGCAATTGTCCGACTCGCTTCGCTCGTCGTGCAAACTTCCATGCTCGCCACACAAAGTATCACTTTTACTCCTAATAACACAATATACTATTTTCCATTGATGTACAAAGTTGCAATAATATATTTAGCACCACCGCCAAGTAGTGTTGCTAGTGAACAGCTATTTTCTTCAGCTGGGAATGTTTATGAAAGCGCAAGAAATCGTCTAACTCCGGAAAAAGTAGAAAGCTTAATTTTGTTACAACTTGCCCAAACTTAACTTTAAATATTAATTTGTTTAACTAAGTGTGTAACTTTACTTCTACATTTTTAATGACTTTTTTGCTAAATTTTGAATAAGAATAAACTTGATTTGTTTTTTATTTAGTATTTCTGTTTTAATTTCCTTTAAAAAATCCTTAGCAACTGAAATATTAAGCATTTTATATTTTTTTAGGCCGATATCGTAGTTTACATATCGGCCGGTACCGATATCGGCCAAGAAGACCGATATGGCCGATATACCGATACCGATATCGGTATCGGTCGATCCCTCATAAAAACCCTAGCCGAAATTTATACTAGAACTCAAATAAAAATTTAATTATGGTCGTCGTGACCAAGCCAAACTGGAGGATTAGAAAAATGTAGTTTGTTGTGTAGACTCTTGCTTCCCTTTGGAAAATGATTTAGGAGATAGACTTCTTTCGGCTTTTTTGGGAAGAATTTCTTCTTTCACAAATTCTCGCCAATTAAAAAAAATATTTTTTTTTTCAATTTTCAAGTAATTCTACACAAATTAATGTAAAATATAACACAAAATACATCAAGCACTGATCCCTCAAAAAACAAATATAATGGAGGTGATCACACTGATGATGTCATTTAAGTTTGGATTCATGACGGAGCTTTATGGGCAAAACATATCCAAAACACAATGAAAACTAAAATGTAAAATTGTTAAGAATTATAGATATTGTACTTTCCCGCCAAATGCTCAGTTGTTCAGGAGCGCCCCGAAAATGTCTGTAACCACAGCAATGGCAGAGATGCTCATTTCATGTGTTCACATTGCATTGTCCTTGTTTATAAATTATAATAAACGTATTTAGCAAAGTGTGTGTGTATTATTTTTATACAAGAATAGGTAACAAAAACCATATTCTCAAACATATTAGATTTGCTGAAGATGAAGGCCATTGGGCTTTCGAAATGTCCAAAAATTGTAAAGAAGTAAATTCAACGATAAATTCTTCTCAAAAAAGCCGAAAGAAGTCTATCTCCTATATTAGAAAAATGAATAAAATTACGTAATTCAATTCTACAAGTTAAAATAAACAGGTCATAGCCACCTAAAATTACTCTTTTAAGAGCCTGAAGCTCGAAAATGGTTATTTTTAAATTATTTTATTAAAATATAAGAGCGTTAGTAGTATAAAAATTTTATAGCACAAAGAACTCGAAATATTACAATATCAAAAACACAAATAATTGCTTGGAACGTGACAAAACAAGGTTGATCCTATGAGCTCAAACTCATATTAATTGGGCCGGTTTACATTTTCAACAAATTATAAAATCTACACAAATTGTTTGAAAACTGTGGGCCGAATGACTGGTGATAGTAGTTCAACCGGTATTTTAAAGGTCATCTTCTAGTCCAGATTTAGCTTCTACGAAAACCCTGTACTTTTGGCACAATGAAAAGCAACTTTGTAAAAATTCAGTGCGTACAGTAAAATCTACCTTGCAAGACATATGGGACAATACTCACAGTAAAATGTGCAGGACTTACGGATCCAATCCCTAATAGAATTAAAACTGGTATTAGTAATAGAGGCAATGCAACGACCACATATATACTAGACAAAACATGCCCTATACGTCACTATTGTTTGTTATGTTCTCGGCTGGACAGAAAGAGACAACTAGAGATAGAGATATATAAAGTCTACTCTAAAGTTTGTCGAGAGATGTCTCTACGGTCCATATAATGTATTTGTTACATTTTGCTTCTTTGTTTGGAATTTGTGAAGTCGTTCGGGCCTAGATTTTGTAATTTTAAATTCTGTCTGATTTCAAATTCTGTCAGAATTGGGTTTACCCCACTACAAATTCTACTGCTCCAGACTAGTAGAATTTGAAATCTATCCGGAGAAAGAATTGGGGAAATCTAAATTCCGTCATTTCAAATTCTACTGGTCTGGAGCAGTAGAATTCGTTGTGGGGAAAACCCAATTCCAACAGATTTTGAAATCAGACAGAATTTAACTTAAAGTTAAAAAATCGAGGATGGCTTTTTCAAAGTTTTCTGGTTTCATTGTTCTCTATAAATTTTAAAAACCCTTATTCATTAAAAAACAGTTAATTAATACTACCATGAGAAATTTATATCATCACGGTATATTACCTATTTAAAATTCAAAAAATATTTGGCGTCGGTCGGGATCGAACCCGGTTCCCCAGATTCGCGACCAGACACGCAGGCACGCAGCCACGAGATCCCATCAGAAAATTACCTACGGGAATTTCGGTCGGACTGTATTCATAACGTTTTCCTGGATCACGATCCATTAAATAATCATGGCATTCAATTACTCAATTTAATTTTAGACATTTATTTGAAAATCCGGATCCACCATGAAACAAAAATAAATTTAGAAAAAAACTACAAATAGAATAAGAAGTAAGTATATAAAAACAACATTGTTTAAAAATCAATAGAATAAAATAAATAATTATATACAATTATTTTTACCTTTTCTTAATACTAATAACAATTTGTTTCATGCATTTTATAATTGGTTTTCGTTAATAATAATTAAAATGTTTCAAATATAGTACAGTTCATTTTTATAAAAAAAAGCAGACATCTAGCGAATACTCCGTGAGGGGACTTTACATATCTCTATCCTTAGTTGTCTCTTTCTGTCCAGCCGAAAACAAAACAAATGCTATGAAGTTATATCTAGTGTATTTGTGATCGTTGAGGCAATGTAACCCAATATTAAATGGCGGAATACTTGAATAACAAATTCAGTTTTTGAAAGTTTAAAATCCATATTTTAAACTATATAGTTGAAAGAAATTTGTAGAAATTTCTCACCATTCGCGTAGGTTTTATAATTTGTTTGTTGAAAATGTATTTTCCCAAACAAATTAATAACAATTTGTTAAATGGGGTATGTGACCATATTCCAATGTCAATATATATGTCATAAAATATAAAAACTGTAATAAATATTAACAAACAACTAGCGGTTTCTTTCTAAAATTATATTTTATTTTTCTCAGTATTATATTTTTACACTTCACCTTTTTTGGCATGTCATACAAAAAAAATGTAAAAGTGTTACAACGCCAATGAAATCTTCAACCGAAACCGAAGAATGCGATTTCAACGTGGATAATCTACCCTATCAAGAACTAATTGATAGTCTATTATATCTGGCTCACGCAAGTAGACCTGACATTAACTTTTCAACAACTTACCTTAGCCAATTTTGGTCAAAATTCGCGAATAAAATCACCGGTGGCGGCGCTGTTATCAACCAAGATGTCGGATGATTGTCGTACTATCATTTTCAAACGTGCTTGTTTATTAAAATATTTAGGCAGGCTTTATTTTACCGACTGATAAGTTTGAAGATTAAGTTTCAATGTTATTATTTCAATTTTGTGCATGGACATTTCAAAATTTGTATATTTGCAGGTAATATGACAATGTTCTTGTGAAATAATCTTCACCTCTTATAAAGCGAATTATTTAAATTTTTAAATTCCAATAATTCTTCAAGGAATTTTAAGTAGAAAATTGAGTAAATGAAGAAAAAATCAGGAAACTAACAGTCTTTAAATAGGAAAGTGTAAAACAGGTTAAGGATGAAACAGATTTAAACTGGAAAGTTGTCTTCAAAAAGCCTGATTTTAGTCAATACCTATGTATTGAAGTAGTGAATGAGCACGTAAAATAGAAATAATAAAACAAAAGCTTACTGTTCACAAACAACAACCAAATAAAATAACACTAGCCCAAATAGCGTTTTCAGTGAAGTACGACAACAAATAGTTCTTATTTTGCCACTAGATGGCTACGGCTTAATTTTATTCGCGAATATACCAAACAACATTGGCAATTAGCTAAACACATCCTACGCTATTATATCTACAAGGGACGAAGAATATAGGAATTTTATATAAAAGAACTGGTAAGCCAATAATATGTTATAGTGATGCCAGCTGGAACAACAAAGAAGATGGAAAAGGATATTCGGGATATATATTAACCTTAGCAAGTGGAACTATTTGCTGGTCTTGTAAAAAACAAGAAACTGTAGCACTGAGTACATGCGAGAACGAATTTCTAGCACTGACAGAAGCAGTAAAGGAAATTATTTGGATTAAAAAATTATTTGACGAACTAAAATTTGAACATTATCTAGAGCCGTCGATTACGTTAAATGTTGATAACCAAACAGCTATCCAGTTATGTAACAACAACATGTATCATTCCAGGACCAAACAAATCCAACGAAAATATTTCTTCTTGAGAGATGAAATAAAAAGATATAAAATATATTGAGTCAAGAAGTATGTTAGCAGATTTTTTGACAAAACCTATTGCAAAAGTGATCTTGGATAATTGTAAAAATAGTTTAAATATTGTTAGTATGCCACATGCCAAAAAAGGCGAAGTGTAGAAATATAATACTGAGAAAAATAAAATATAATTTTAGAAAGAAACCGCTAGTTATTTATTAATATTTATTACAAAAACTAACCACTGTAGCTTCTCATTATAATAATAAAAACTAAACATTAATCTTGTTATTAACAATGTAATGTTTTGGAGAAGGGATATATGCCGAAGTATGTTAGAATCGTGGACGAAGACAGACAGACTGCGGGAAGGAAAGAGACAGTTATAAATCAGCCTATCAGCGTCGCGTTATGTTGTGGTAGGTGTGGCAGGGTATGCCATGTTCACATCTGGCTATAACTATCTCTTTCCCTCCCAGTCTAAACGTCTTTTTTCACACTTCTACCATTGTCACGTCACAAATCCCTTCCCCAAATTTTTAATAATTATTTTCTCTTAAAGTGCGAATAATTAATCGATGTAAAAAATACGAGTGTTTTATTTTTTTGTATAGTATCATATTATGTAAAAAATTTGGTCACATACCCCATTATGAACCACATAATGACTGAATAAACATTGAGGTTTTCAATATCAAATTATGTAAATATTGAATCCAATAAATATCTAAATCATAGTTGACATTATTTTTAGGAATTAGATTTTATATTTATGTGAAATAAACCGAAATGCGCAATCCGACACAGCCTCATGATTATGAACCAAGTACTAATACATCTTACATTATTAAGTTTACATCCATTATAAACAACTCAACGAAAATTGATATGTTGGCTCTGTATAATTGGTGAGGGGCTTAAATTACTTTATATTAGATGTACCAGATGCAGATACGTTCCCAAGCAACACAACATCGACGAGTCGATGGATGACGTTTAGGCGACGTATTTGTAACGTAAAATTTTCGACGTTTCTGGTCGATGCGACGTCGTTACTTGACGTCATTATTTTGACGTTGAAAAAACGTTCGACACAAGTATAATATTGATTTGTCAATGTTCACGTTATAGAAACGTTCAGCGACCATCTCAGTCATTTGTATATTATAGGTATAGCTGTTTTAACCAAAAGAAATATTTTAATATATTTGATAATTACCTTTCTGTTTCTTGAATCTGAAAGCAATGATAAAAGTTTTAAAAAAAATTGTAAAATGTACTAAATCTTCCTTGAATATTGTGTCACGTATGTAATCTTCGTCTATGTAACGTCTATAAACGACGTCAAATTTTCGTCGTTAAACCACGTCGATTCGACCCACGCATAATTGTTTTTGTGACGTCAACAAATTGCGTCATATATCCGTCGATATCGCGTCATTTGGTTGCTTGGGTTTCTATTATATTATTTATTTTCATAGTTATTGAACTTCACCATTTCTTATGGAATATATGTATAATTTTTAAGGCAAAACACGAAATTATCGACAGTAAACAATTGCAAGATTTATTATTTAGAATTAATGGATATGCACATAAAATTATTTATATCTTTTTCCTAGAACTATTTACTCTAATTTATGTATCAATATGACTAAATAAAAACATACCTATCAACTAGTTATTTATTTTTATTTATATATTGAACGTTTTATTATTAACGCCAAAGGATTGGAACAATCGTTAGATCAAAATACCGTCCTATTTAAAACTGTCATCATTGGAAACTTGGAAACGATAAAAATCACAATAAAAATGGGGTTATCTTTGTAGAAATTGTATGTAGTACGTAAAGGGTTATACATCAAGAACAATATTACCGACCGAGTTGATTGTCAGATTGCTATGATCAGCCATTGTTTTTGTAGGAAATCAGTTCGTTGTATGTATTTCTCTAACAATAAATGTCTTTTCGATTAAAAGTTTACGAAATAAAGTGTGTAAGTGTTTCCCTTACTCACAAATCCAACAGTTATCCCAAAAAAGTATTTTTTTATGCATCGAAGATTTATCTCATACATACATCACATACATAGGGTGACCAGACGTCCCGATTTTCCGGGATTCGTCCATGTTTTGAGTTATATGTCCCGGTGTCCCGATGAACATCTTCGGGACACGTAATTCTCTATCATCTATCGACTAATATATTTATTTTATTACTAAATTTTTAATTGTTTTATATATTCTAATTTTAATTCTTGCATTTTAAAGTAAGTACGCTTCTGTGCAAATCGTAAATTAAGGTAGTGTGCACTATCTGCGTGCGGCGTGCGTGTAATTCACAATAGACCATATTACTATCTTAATGCGCATGCTCAGAATGCACCAATCATCTGCTTTGGAGTACAGCTGAAATGAAACCAATGTTATCTTATGGGAAAAATTGTATTTTTAAAGCAAAATATTATTTTATGTGGACGTAAATGAACGATAATTTTTTTCTTGCAAGTTTCATGTTTTTAACTACTGGATTCTGCCCTTATAGACCGGGAGCCCAACTATCAAAAGTCACGTGATAAGGTACAAAAGGTTTGACCTTAGTGTAGGGTGCGGTTCGGCTCCTCATAAAAAAATAATCGTGTCTTACAAGTTCGACCGGTGGCTTTACGATATGGTCGTATTTTCAAAATTTAAAAAATCTGATGTGGCCAGCACATAACCTCTCGCCAGATATTTTACTTGTTGTACGCATTAAACGAAAAATATTTTTAAATACAAATACATATATTCAAGTCTCACTACAAAATAATTCTCACATATATTTGCAAAATCTATGGGATATTTTAATATAAATTGTGTGCAATACATACATTTTCTTTATATTCAATATCCTGAAATTTTCTTTTTCCACTTTCCTTTTCTTTTTCTTTATATTCGTCATTTTTTCGCAAATTCCTTTTATATTCTTTTTTACGTATATTCTTTTGCGTTGTTGACTTATTATTATTTTCATAATCTTCATAATGATGTACAAATATTTTTGACAGTGGCATACAAATATTTTTGACAGTAACATTTATGTGTCATTTACAAACATTTGAATTTCTTGCCTTGAAGTAGTTTGATCTGAGAATTATTACATCAAATTATTTTATATGCATTTCTTTATCTCTAAATCTATAGAAGATATAATAATGAATTTATAATTATCGAATAAAGAATGTAACGTTCTTTAATATAAGTATTTACATAAATTTTCGATAAATAATATTTAGATGATTTTTTTCTTGTAACTACTACTTCCGGTTGTCCAATTGTTACCAAAACTTAATCAACTCTTCCCATTATTGTTAGATTGAGGAATCCGTAGTTAAAAATGTCTTAAGTCTTATAGAATTTGAGAAATCAACGCACGCACGCACGTACACGCACACGCGCGCACACACACACACACACACACACACACACACACACACGCACGTACAGACATCATCGTAAAAATAGTTAAATCGTATTCTAGGGACTCTAAAACGTGCTTATTCATCAAAAACTGACCACCGAATTTTTTGACCAAAGACATTACCTTCCTTACCTACAGGTGACGGAAGGTAAAAAGGACCGAAAATTAAGTGATAAGGTACATTCAAACTTTTTACGGTATTTTATGCAACATTATCCAAAGATCATGAATACACTTTGTAAGACATAAAAATCGGGGGCTTAATGCATTTAAGACACCCAAAAGTCAAAATGCTGTTCAAAACTACATGATAAGGTACATTAAATTTTTTGTGTCAATCGACACGGGTATTTGCCTAGTTTGTTAAAATTTATTTTACGACGTAGAAATCAGGGGCTTTTGACTTTTAAGATACGAACCCAAATTTGAAAAAGGGCCGAAAATTACGTGATAAGGTACATTCAAACTTTTTGCTGTATTTTATGCACCATTATCCAAAGATCACGAATAGACGTTTTAAGACATAAAAACGAAGGCTTAATGCATTTAAGACAACCAAAAGTCAGAATGGTGTCCATAACTATATGATATACATTAAAACTTTTTGTGGCAATCGACGCGGGTATTTGCCTAGTTTGCTAAAATTCATTTTAAGACATAGAAATCGGGGGCTTTTGACTTTTAAGATACAAAATTCATCTGAGATTTTCTTGTAGTACCCAGAGATATATGTAAGTGCGTCTTGATACACGCTGTTTTGTGACACAAGTAAAATCTCAGATGAAGTATCTACATAAGTCATTGGAACGGGTTATATGTGAAATTTATGGACAAAAAACTTGTGAAGATCTCAACAAAGCTCGTCTAAACATCTTCAAATCTAGTATACCAAAGAGCCCAGATAAGCCATTCCAAGATATCAAAATACCCTGCTTTATTTCCTCCATGTAAAAGCGTGTTTGAACAAAAATTGTTAAGGTGCAAGTATGTCTGCAAAATGAGAAATAATGCAAATAATACCAACACTTTACCTTTAGTAACTCCAGAGAGTAATGGCTGGATTTTGGCAGGAGATGGGATAGTAAAGACTCTCTGCCGCAGTCACTAAGCGAAATCGAAGAATGTGCAATAATCGAATCTGATGAAGAAGAAAAGGCTCAATCCGAGTTCAATGACGAATTATTCGACGATATGTAATATAAATATTGATTTCATTGTATTTGGAAAATTAGGCATCAACAATTTTTAATTCATCTCATATTGGGTAATTTTCCACATGAATTCTTTTTTGTTTGTCTTAAAAGCAAAAGCCCTTTATCCTGTCTTTAAAAAGTCTTCATAGTGCATAAAGGACCGCAAAAATATTGAATTTAAAATTTTGGTTCATGTGTTAAAAGTCATAAGCCCCTGATTTATGTTTTAAAATGAATTTTAGCAAACTAGGCAAATATACACGTCGATTGATACAAAAAGTTTTAATGTACCTCATCATGTAGTTTTAGACACCATTTTGACTTTCGGTTGTCTTACAAGCATTAAGCCCCCGATTTTTATGCCTTACAAAGTATATTCGTGATCTTTGGATAATGGTGCATAAAATACCGTAAAAAGTTTGAATGTAACTTATCACGTAATTTTCGGCCTTTTTTTGAAATTTTCTTTCTTGTCTTAAATGTCAAAAACCCCGGTTTTGATGTCTTACAAGATATATTAACAAACTAGACACAAGCCCGCATTGAATGGCACAAAAAAATTTAATGTACCTCATCACGTAATTTTTGGCCCTTTTTTAAATTTTGAAAATACTACCATGGCCTAAAGCCCCGTCCGACTTGTAAGACACGATTATTTTTGTGTGGGGAGCCAATTCGCACCCTACCCCAAGGTCAAACCTTTTGTACTTTATCACGTGACTTTTGATAGCTGGGCTCGCCGTCTATAAATATCGTACAGCTCATGATAACAGTGTCATGGAAGAAATGATGTTTGGCAATATGGCAATTCATAAATAACATCAGTGACTACTTTGAGAATGTCAAAACTTTTGCATCGAAGCACTTCTGAAAATATATAACGCAACATTAGCAACAGAGAAACATTGAAAAATAATATGTATCTGCATACCTACATATATAATAACACTGGAAACATTACCAAATATCACACGTACATAAACTCTCTGCGTAAACAGCACGTAAAAAATTGTTTTGCTCCAAAAATCTGTTGAGTAGAGGTTTTGGTTAAAATATGTTCGTATTACAATTTGTAACATAGATGACTCCGTAATATGCTTAATTTAAAACAATTTTAGATGACAGGCATGTTCAAATAAAATTTGGTATGTTACGTGTAAATTCTCCTAATTTGCTTTCAATAGATGTTTACAACTAACGTAACAAAAGATGCCACAAGGAGTTCTTCATATGTTTCATACGGAAACAACGGGCCCTCCACTATTTTTTAAAACAATGAACTTCGCTAATAATTGATTTTTAATTTGATATACTTTAAAATATAAATAACTTTCGTGGTCAATAACTGGTAGATGAGTTGAAAGCAGAAAGAATTTGGAATGTGTCACATACACATTAAAAGTAATAAAAACTTAAATATTTTAAAAACTATTAACTTTTTAAACTTTGATAGTTCCTATCATACAATTTTAAGCTGTATTTTCACTATAAATAACCCATTTTTTAATGTATTACCACAGGGTTTGATAAGTTTGCCGCTTGATGGCTACGGGTCACGGGCGTCACGGCACAGTACTGTGGTCACGGGTTAATATTAATTTCAGTAGTTTAGTTGCACTCGCAGGTTGCAGTTATTGCAGTTTAGTTGAGTCACGAATACGATCGTTGTATGTGTTGGGTGTTATTATTGCATGTTTCATACTGCCCTGGTTCATCGTAGTTATTTCACATGTAAGTAGTATAATTTTAATAAATTATGTAATTTAAAACAATTATATTATAACTGTATAATAGGAAATACTTGTTGAAACCTATTCTTTTCCTGCAATGCTCGTAATTTGGTATACCTCTACTTCAAATCATAACAATGTTGTCTAATACTTAGGTCTTATCGTTGTCGTGGTATTTCATATGAGTCATTCATTTTGATTATCTGAATATGCGTTTCACGTATATTATACTAAATTGTAATTATCTGATATGCTAATAATAATAAATAGTGTGAATGATTCAAACACATTTAATTGTGTTTGGAAAACATAAACTAAACAAAGCTATAGTTATTAATAATTGATTATTTAGCCGGTAAATTAAATACGTGTACCAATCATATTCAATATTTATTTGTTTCAGTGTAGGTCGCACAATGAAATATTTTTATTACACAACATTTTATCTAAACTATGTTTATTAAAAGTAATGTGAAATTATTTCTGTTTTGTTGTACATATAATTTTTTACACAATAAAAAGCGTGAAAACGCGCAATTTTTAAACGCAAACAGGTGAAAAAATGAAACAAGACTATATTTATGTTATAAAGATGTAACGTCAATTATTATGGTACTACGAGTAGCCGTGAAGATTATCAAGCAAGGTGTACGTACCATATGATTAGATACGATCCGTATTACATACAAAATTTTATTTGCTAGCGTAAATCAATGAAAAAACAAAATTAAATTAATCTGAAAAATCAGGTATACTGTTTTTGATTTGTATATAAACATTATCTTTACTCGCGAATAAAATATTTTCGTCAATATATTTATTTTTATTCAATTCTGACTTTTAAACCCACCTAGGGTAGTTTAGTAATTACGTCATATGTGGCGCGCTTCATTTAAACCAGTGTCCTACCGGTAAACTCGTCTTTCAAAGTGAACCTTATTGCCGCAGCAAATAAGAAAGAACTATAATTTTAAGCAGTTCATTTCGTTGCAAATATCTTAATTAAGAAAAGTTAGCTATTTAAGTTGTCATTCAGTTAAGTTTGAATATTACCCTTTCAATTCAACAAAACATTTTATCCTAATTTGTAATAATTATTCTATTCAAGTTTTATTATTTTTTTTTTGCATGGAACTAGATGTTCGATTAATCTTAAAAATATTCGTGAAACATCGCGTGAAGCGGCCTGAAGAGAGCCCGTTTGAAAGACAAGCGAGCCATTTTTAGGTTACACTACCCTATATGACGTATTAGTCCGGTTGTTAAGGGCGAAATTTTGCCTCCACCCTGCATTTTGTGATGCAAGCAAGCCATTTGGGTCATATGTCACTGGGACCATACCCTACCGATTAAGAGATGTAGCCACCCGGAAATGCCCCGGAGGCATAAGTTATTGCGGGTTGTATACCTCATTGGCGCAGTTTTCTTAAAGTCGCCGTGGTGCGCAAACCATTGGGTCTTCAGAGTTGAATTGTTCTAATAATAAAAACCATGGAACGGTCGTTGATGTTGCAGTGCAAAAAATATTTGGTTACATATAACGTATACATTTGCCTCTTGAATTTAGCACATTGTGTTTTTTTGAAGAAAATTTTGGCTTCCTTGGCCGATTGCGCAAGAACGCTACGTCATACTAGAAAATAACCCGAATAAAAATTATAGCTCATTCAAAGAGCTATCGATGTAGGGCTTAGTGGCGTGTCGGTAACGTTCAGAGACCCACCGACACGGAAGTTTCTAAAGAGACACGTGGGTGAGCCGAGCTGCCCTGTGCAAGATAGACCATTGTTACGTCAATTGGAGCAAGGCGTTTAGTTTATATGTTGCTTGGTCAATACTCTACCGATTAAGAAATGTAGCCACCCGGAAAGGTTGCACAGGCTCTGTGTATTGAGGGTTGTATACTTCATTGGCGCGTTTTTTTTAAAAGTAGCAGTGATGTGCAAACCATTGGGTCTACAGAGCTGGTTTTATTTTTATATTACTTGTAATGATAAGGTCTTTGATGCTGCCGCGCAATAAAATTGAGTTTGGTTACATATAACGTATTCATGTTTCTCTTGAATTTAGCACATTGTGATTTTTTGGAGTACATTTTGGCTTCTTTGGCCGATTGCGTAAGAACTCTACGTTATAACGGAAAATAACCCAAATAAAAGTTGTAGCGCATTCAAAGAGGTATCGATATAGGGCTCAGCGCCATGTCTGTGGCTATCAGAGGTCAGCCGACATGGAAGTTTCTAAAGGAAGGCGTAGGTGCACAGAGTCGCCCTGTGCGAGTGAGAACATTGATGTGTCAGTTCGAGTAGCCGTTTGGTTCATAAGTAACTGGGACCAAACCCTACCGATTAAAAGGTGTAGCCATCCGGAAATGCCGTGTAGGCTTTGTATATTGCGGGTTGTATACCTCATTGGCACGTCTTTTCTTATTAAAGTCGCCGTGGTTCGCAAACCATTGGACCTACAGAGCTGATTTTTTATATATATTAATTGTAATGATAAGACCTTTGATGCTGCAGAGCAAAAAATGAAGTTTCATTACTTATAACGTATCCATTTTCCTCTTGAACAGAGCACATTGTGGTTTTTTGGAGAAAATTTTGGCTTCCTTGGCCGATTTCGGTTATACCGGAAAAAAACCCTAATAAAAGTTGTAGCGCGTTCCAAAAGCTATCGATATAGAGCTCAGAGGTGTGTCTTTGGCTATCAGAGGCCCGCCGACACGGAAGTTTCTAAAGAGTCGAGTACGTGCGCCGAGTTGCCCTACGTGAAAGAGAACATTGTTGCATCAATTAGAGCAAACCATCCGGTTCGTATGTTGGTGGGACCATACCCTATCGTTTATGAGGTGTAGCCACCCGGTAATGCCCCGCAGTCACTGTATATTTCGGGTTATATATCTCATTGGCACGTGTTTTCTTATTAAAATCGCAGTGGTGCGCAAACCATTCGAACTACAGAGCTGATATGTTTTTTGTATATATTATAATGAAAACGTCTTTGATGCAGCAGTGCCACAAAGGAGTTTGATTACATATATCGTGTCCATTATCCTCTTATACAGAGCTTTTTAAAAGTTTTTTTGGAGAAAGTTTTTGCTTCTTTGGCCAATTTTGCTAGAACGCTACGTTATACAACAGAACAATGCTAATATAAGTTAAAGCGCGTTTAAAGAGCTATCGATAGAGAACTTAGCGGCTTGTCGGTGGCTATCAGCGGACCGCCGACACGGAAATTTCTAAATGGACGCGTAGGTTCTCTCGTACAGGGCGGCTCGGCGCACCCACGTTTCCATTTGGAAACTTTCGTGTCTTCGAACCGCTGATAGCCACAGACACGCAGCTAAGTTCTCCATCGACCGCTCTTTAAACGCGCTACAACTTTTATTAGTGTTGTTTTCTTGTATAACGCAGCGTTCTAGCAAAATCGGGCAAAGTAGCCAAAATTTTCTCCACAAAAACCCACAAAATGCTCTGTTCAAGAGGATAGTGGATACGATATATGTAACCAAACTTCTTTTTTGCACTGCTGCATCAAAGACGTTTTCATTACAATTTATACAAAAAAACATATCAGCTCTGTAGGTCGAATGGTTTGCGCACCACTGCGATTTTAATAAGAAAACACGTGCCAGTGAGATGTATAACCCGCAATATACCGTGACTGCGGGGCATTTCCGGGTGGCTACACCTCATAAACGATAGGGTATGGTCCCACCAACATACAAACCGGATGGTTTGCTCTAATTGATGCAACAATGTTCTCTTTCGCGGAGGGCAACTCGGCGCACGTACTCGACTCTTTAGAAACTTCCGTGTCGGCGGGCCTCTGATAGCCAAAGACACACCTCTGAGCTCTATATCGATAGCTTTTGGAACGCGCTACAACTTTTATTAGGGGTTTTTTTTTCCGGTATAACCTAGGGTTCTTGCGAAATCGGCCAAGGAAGCCAAAATTTTCTCCAAAAAAACACAATGTGCTCTGTTCAAGAGGACAATGAATACGTTATAAGTAATGAAACTTCATTTTTTGCTCTGCAGCATCAAAGGTCTTATCATTACAATTAATATATATATAAAATCAGCTTTGTAGGTCCAATGGTTTGCGTACCACGGCGACTTTAATAAGAAAAGACGCGCCAATGAGGTATACAACCCGCAATATATAAAGCCTACACGGCATTTCCGGATAGCTACACCTTTTAATCGGTAGGGTTTGGTCCCAGTTACTTATGAACCAAACGCCTACTCGAACTGACACATCAATGTTCTCACTCGCACAGGGCGGCTCTGTGCACCTACGCCTCCCTTTAGAAACTTCCATGTCGGCTGACCTCTGATAGCCACAGACATGGCGCTGAGCCCTATATCGATACCTCTTTGAATGCGCTACAACTTTTATTTGGGTTATTTTCCGTTATAACGTAGAGTTCTTACGCAATCGGCCAAAGAAGCCAAAATGTACTCCAAAAAATCACAATGTGCTAAATTCAAGAGAAACATGAATACGTTATATGTAACCAAACTCAATTTTTTGCGCGGCAGCATCAAAGACCTTATCATTATAAGTAATATAAAAATAAAACCAGCTCTGTAGATCCAATGGTTTGCACACCACTGCTACTTAAAGAAAAACGCGCCAATGAAGTATACAACCCTCAATACACAGAGCCCAAGCAACATATAAACTAAACGCCTTGCTCCAATTGACGTAACAATGGTCTATCTTGCACAGGGCAGCTCGGCTCACCTACGTGTCTCTTTAGAAACTTCCGTGTCGGTGGGCCTCTGAACGTTACCGACACGCCACTAAGCCCTACATCGATAGCTCTTTGAACGAGCTATAATTTTTATTCGGGTTATTTTCTAGTATGACGTAGCGTTCTTGCGCAATCGGCCAAGGAAGCCAAAATTTTCTTCAAAAAACACAATGTGCTAAATTCAAGAGGAAAATGTATACGTTATATGTAACCAAATATTTTTTTGCACTGCAGCATCAACGACCGTTCCATGGTTTTTATTATTAGAACAATTCAACTCTGAAGACCCAATGGTTTGCGCACCACGGCGACTTTAAGAAAACTGCGCCAATGAGGTATACAACCCGCAATAACTTGTGCCTCCGGGGCATTTCCGGGTGGCTACATCTCTTAATCGGTAGGGTATGGTCCCAGTGACAAATGACCCAAACGGCTTGCTTGCATCAGAAAATGCAGGGTAAACTCCCTAAACATCCGGACTATATTAATATATTAATGTGGAGAGACAGAGTTATTTACGTACCTTAAACTTAAAAAGAAGAAAACTGAAGACCTGAAAAGAAGTGAGTTAAAACACCTAAAAATGCCAACAAAATCTCAGTTGGTATGTCAGTACATTCTCGGATATGTTTGAAGCTACATAGTTCAGAATGTGCAGAAATGGTGCAGAGTTGATTTCAGTTTGAAATAAAACCATTGTTATATATTAATGTGTATATATTGTATTACAAAGTAATAGAAAAATGTTTTTAATTTGATGTTATTAATATATTCAAATAGTTACAGAAGTCCTCTCAACTGTATCGCCCAACATAAGTGCTAATGACTTTTCCTTTAAACGTTTGGGAAAAGCTAATAATAATAATTCTAAACCAAGGTTAGTGAAGGTATGCTTTAAAAGTTCTAATTTCGTAATCCAAACTTTTAAAAATATTAAAAGTCTAAAAAATAATACAAAATTCGCCAAAGTATCCATCACCAACGACAAAACTGTCCGTCAACGTGAGCATTTTGCCTTGCTTAAAGAAGAGCTTAACAAATTAAATAGTGACGGCAATAAAAATTATATTATAAAATATGTGAAGGGTGTTCCTACCATATTAAAAGCAAAAAACTAAGTAGTAACAGTGTATTAGCCAATCAGATAAGTGTCTACTATCAAAATTTGTGTGGCTTAAACACAAAGATATCTCAACTTTATCGAAATGTGTTGACTATGAATTATGACGTGTTAATGTTCAGTGAAACTTGGCTCAAGGACAATGTTTTTGATGCCGAATTAATTGATCGTCGCTACCTGATATTCCGCAGCGACAGAGACCAGGTGAGAACGATGAAGACGAGAGGGGGAGGAGTACTCATTGAAGCTAAGTCCACACTGACTCCAACAACTTTTTTCATTCCATGTATTTTGCCAAATATTGAATTGTTAGGTGTCAAACTGTCCTCTCACATTCTTAGTTCACCGGTGTATTTAATATGTATTTATATTCTTCCCGATGCCAATTCTGAAACTTATGAATGCTTGTATGATACTCTTGTTGCTCTTCCATTTATTCATCGGTGTAAAACAGTAATTGTTGGTGATTTCAACTTAACTAAACTAAGCGATGTTTATAATGACAATACAATTTTTGATATTAATATATTTAATTTTATTAATAGTTTAAAATTATTAAATATAAAACAATACAATCACATACATAATAATTATGGGCGTTTACTCGATGTTGTAGTATCTAATTTTGTTTGTAATATTGCACGTTGTATTGAACCAGTTTTACCAGAAGATCTTCATCACCCAGCATTAATTTTTGATTTATCTATTATGTTTAATGCTAATTCAAAATCTTGTTTCAAATCTGATACTTATTATCAATTTAAAAATGGTAATTATGAACTTTTGTATGATATGTTGAGTCACACAGATTGGAATTGTTTACTTGAGTGTACAGATGTTGATTCTGCTGTTAATTCTTTTTATAATATACTTTTTAATGTATTTGATTCCACTGTTCCAAAAATTAAAAGGCGTAAGAGTAAATATCCGACATGGTTTAATGGTGAACTTATATCATTGATTAAAACTAAAGAATCTCATAGAAAACTCTATAGCAGAACAAATCTGTCATTTCACTATGATCATTTTAAATCTACCCGCAGTAAATGTAAAGCACTCTCTCATACTCTATACAAGAACTATATTAATGAAATGGAAAATAATATTCTGTCTAATAATAATCCCTCTAATTTTTGGAACTTTGTGAAAAGTAAAAAATGTAATAACGGTATACCCACAACAATGTTTTGTAATGATGTAACTTGTACTGGCGGTTCTGAAATTTCTGAAGGCTTTGCTACTTTTTTCAAAAGTGTATTTACTTCTGATGATGATACTAGTGTTCGTTATGATTTCACTTCTTTTGATAATACTTTTATTTCGTTAAATGTCATTACTCCTACTGATGTAATTGATGCTATAAAAGAACAAAGTAATTCAAGGTCAGTTGGGCCAGACAACGTACCAATATTTATAGTTAAGGGTTGTGCTGAATTATTTTCACAAGTACTTTGCGATCTTTTCAATTTATGTATCAAGTTTCAATCATTTCCTGATCAATGGAAAATTGCTAAAATATGCCCTATTTTTAAGTCAGGTGACAAAACTCAATTCTGTAATTATAGACCTATCTCGTGTTTGAGTATTTTTGCAAAAAAATTTGAGCACATATTATTTAAAAACATTCAATATCAAACAACACATCTTATTAGTATTTATCAACATGGGTTTGTTCCGGGGCGGTCAACAGTTTCCAATTTAACAACGTTTACGCAATACGTATCAAACGCTTTTGCAACGAAGAATCAAGTAGATTGTATTTTCACTGACTTCGCTAAAGCGTTTGATACTGTTTCACACAATATACTTATTTTAAAACTGTTTCGTCTTGGTTTTAGCACAAATTTTCTAAATTTAATTGCATCTTATTTACATCTTAGAAAGCAATATGTATTTGTTGACGGGTTCACTTCTAATTATTACTATGCTACATCAGGTGTACCCCAGGGCTCAATCCTTGGGCCCATGCTTTTCTTATTATTTGTCAATGACATTGTTGATGTTATTAGATAATCCAATGTCTACTATTTGCTGACGTTTCATGAAGTTTGCAGTATCAATGATTGTCATGAATTACAAAATGACCTTGATAAAATTTTTGAATGGAGTTTAGTTAACAAATTATATTTCAATTCAAATAAGTGTGAAACAATGACATTCTCCAGAAAATTATGTTCAATTGATTTTAACTATTCTCTTGGGGGCATTTCTCTGTCAAGGGTTAATACCAAAAAAGACCTAGGTGTAACATTTGATATGAAAATGACTTTTTCTCCTCGTGTTACTCAAATTGTATCTTCTGCATATAGAATCATTGGCTTTATTTTGCGTACAACTTATGATTTCAATAACAAACAATGCTTATATAACTTATATATCTCATTGGTCTGAAGCAAACTTGAGTATTGTTGTGTTGTCTGGAATCCATTTCTTAAATATATCATTTTCAATTTAGAAAACGTACAAAAAAAGTTTTGCAAGCACTGGTATCATCGTTTAATCCGTGCCTGGCCCGATCTCGAATATGAATGTTTGTTGTCTCTGTTCAGCTTGGAATCGCTTGAGACACGTCGCATCAAACAGCAATTATATTTTTTATACAAATTAATCAACAACAATATCAATGATCCGAATTTGCTGTCTCAAATAAATTTCTTTGTGCGACCTTGTAATACTAGAACTTCAGCTACCTTTCTTTTAAACTTTTCACGAACTAATTATCATTTCAATTCGCCAATACATAGTATTTGTAACAGTTTTAATATCTACGGTGACAATTTGGATTTTTCTGATAGTTTTTTAATGTTTAAAAGAAAACTCGCTGAAGTATTGCCTAGCAATTTATGATGTACGTTTGCTTTACTCAGTTTTCTTATATTTTGCGTTATGTATTTGAATAACTTCATTTACCTCTTTATCATATTTAAATTTATATTTATATTATACTTATATACTTATACTATTTATATTCTACTCTATATTACTCGTATTTATTATTGTTTAATGGTTTAAATACATTTGGGAATATTTGTTACATTTCTATATACTCTCTGTATATTATTACTTGTTTATATTATTATTCTGTAATTGGGAACCAGTTCCTGTTGAATAATTACAATAAATAAATAAATAAATATCAAAGTTATCTTCTTCAGAATAACAATAACATCAGCATCAAATTACAAGCCTTTAAATTTTGACCCTTCTGTGTTCTGTCAATAGAGTCTATTTTGAAAGTATAGTTTTTACTTAGGACATTGCTTCATATTTCGCGTCACACTATTCTACCCTTTACTCCATTTGGAAAGTTGAAGGTTATGACAGATGTCAAGATGTGAAGTATGAAAAGGTACTATTTACTATAGTATGGAGAAAAGGGTCAAGGCAGAGGCGTTTCGTCGCGACCACGGTTACTAGTTTATCCGTATTAATTCTGCATAATTGTATAATGGGTTAAACTTTAGCATAAGGTCCCAGTTGTGCAATGCCAATGACTTCGAAAGAGACAGTAATGCATAGTATATAATGTAGATCGACCCTAATAGATAAATAAATAAACTCCATAGCAACTATTACAAGTAACTAATTATTTCCTAATGAATGAAAAAAAAAGTCACTCGCACAGATTTTTAACTCACTCTGCAATAAATAATGCATTTAAAATAATATCAGGCACGAAGATAACACTTTCACCTTATCACAGAGATAAGACATATTCATGATTTTTCACGATACAAATGACAGAAAATAAAGCCTGTTTATAATTTATAAATAAACGATGAGTGAATGAAAGTTTAAATTATGTTATCCAACACCGAATCATAATATACTTGTTACTATGGTTATTTGAAATGACTAATGTACATTAGTCACTCCGTGTGAGAATATTTTAGAAGTCACGGAGGAATTATTACTGATTTTTGTGTTTTTTAAAATATAAATAGAAGTAATTTCACAAAATTATTTTATTATTGAAATAATTTAACATTATGAAACTTATTTATTTAAATTAAAATTAATATTTATGCTAAAATAGGTTACTTATCTTGACACAATGACAGCCGTCATGTACGGCTGATGAAATGAATCGAAAACGAGAAACGAATTAGTGGTTACTTGTTTCGGAATTAAATTCAAACATGCTGCTTGTGCTTCTAAGTGAATACGTTTTAAAGGAAGGTCCTCATTTTCACCCATTTTAATGTATTTTTCTTTCAAATAATTCCCAATGACACACTAATCATTACAGGAATTTTTTTTTCAATACCTAACAATATATCAAAACCATAACAACCATTTAATGGCTACTTTGTAATTTAAAATACATCAATTGACTTGTCAGTGCCAAATGATGAATGAAAACATAAAAATGATTTAAGAAGTTTTTAAAAAAGTGTTGGATAAAACGTTGTATTACATTCGCGTGGAATGTATATTAGTCACTAAAGAAAACTAGCCACTCGCCCTGCGGGCTGCGGGGCTAAACTTTTTCTTTCGTGACTAATATTATACATTCCACACTAACTATTATAGATGCGGTTTCTTTTCACATTCTGGTGTGTTACGTATCCATTCAAATACAGGACTAGAAAATACCTACATTAGCATAAATTGGTCAAAATAGATGAGTGACTACGGTACCTGCAGGATAAGCAAGATGGCAGAATAACAAGACAAGGGCTAATTTAAAATATTTCATCATTCATAGTCATCCATTTATTTTGGGCAATATATACTAGTGTATTTCTAGGATTTCCTAGTCCGGTATTTGAATGGGTACTTGCAAATTCTCATACCTGAATGTGAAAAGAAACCGCATCTATAAAATAATTTAAACGTCAACTTTCATTCTCTAGTTATACTATACTAAGAGATGAAATATTTTAAATTCACCTTAGTGCTCTTATTCTGCTATGGTGCAGATACCTTTATCATCCAACTATTTAGAGAAAAATTTGATAAAGCCGCAGTCACAGCCCGAAATTCGGTGAAATTCGTGGAGTTTGTCTTACGGCAACGTGTACTTGTGTAGCAGTCTCGCCTATAATCTAGTCTACTGCTACATGGCCCTCCCGACCAGGAAAACTAATAGAGTTACGATAACGATAATTTGTTTTGGAGTTCAGTTGTTAAAGTTTCCAAACAATAAATTTGACGTTTAAATATTTTGTGTTTTTTTATATTTTACAATTTAAGAGTTTCTTGTTCTATTTTTACAAAGTGTGGCTGCAGAGTGGCCCGCCACGCTGGAGGTAGTAGCGACTATAATTTTTATATTTTTGCGTTAGCTACTATAATTCATATCACGTCACTCTGCAGCCACGCTTTGTAAAAATTGAACAAGAAACTCTTAAATTGTAAAATATAAAAAACACAAAATATTTAAACGTCATATTTCTATCGGTTAATGCAGCAATTAATTAAAAATCCCTTGTATCATTAAGAGTAGGGTTTATACTAAATATTGCAACCCTTTTCATAAGGTTGATCTAGAGCAATTAATTCTAATACCCTATTTTTTTTATCTGCGCGCACTATGCTGCTGTATTAATGCTTCTAGTTCAGTTTATTTGCAGCAATTAATTAAAAATCCCTTGTATAATTAATAGTGGGGGTTTTACTAAACAGTGCAACCCTTTTCATTAGGTTGAGCTAGAGCAATTAATTCTAATACCCTATTTTTTATTCTATGCGAACTATGCTGATGTATTAATGCTTCTAGTTCAGTTTATTTGCAGCAATTAATTAAAAATCCCTTGTATCATTAAGAGTAGGGGTTATACTAAATAGTGCAACCCTTTTCATTAGGTTGAGCTAGAGCAATTAATTCTAATACACTATTTTTTATTCTATGCAAACTGTGCTGCTGTATTAATGCTTCTAGTTCAGTTTATTTGCAGCAATTAATTAAAAATCCCTTGTATCAATAAGAGTAAAGGTTCTACTAAACAGTGCAACTCTTTTTATTAGGTTTAGCTAAAGCAATCAATTCCAATACCCCATTTTTTATTCTACGCACACTTTTCTGTATTAGTTACAAAAAAGACGAATATTTTTGGATCTGTCTTTCTTATTTAAAATTTTAAATAATTTTATAGATAGTCCTGTTATTTTAAATAAATTTTCTTTACGGATATCTCATCATTCTACTCGATTATCTGATTTGTTTTTTGTTAAGCACTGTAGAACAAACTCTGCAATGAATTCACCGCTAGTTAGATTAGTACATGCTTACAATAATTTAGCTTCTGTACCAAATGTACCTAATTTATTTTGTTGTAGTTTACGTACATTCAAAATATTTCTTAAATTTTATTTGAGTTATTTGTATACTATTTAATACTGACTTTCTTTCTTATTCATTTTTATTTTATACCACTGTTTTTATATGTTTATTATTAATATTTTGCCTCGACTTCGCAATTTGTAATGTTTGATGTTGTTAGTGCTGCACTGTTATTGAGACTTGTCCTGTTGTGTAGCCCTTCTTTGTAAAAATAAAATATAAAATAAAATGCTGTTCTCTCATAATGATATTAATCCTTTTAGTTTATTTTATTTGTATCAATTATCAAAATGAAAAAAAAAAAAATCTCACCATGAGTAAATCCTGATTATAGATTAGGTTCACTCATGCCTTAGTGGTATTCAAACCCGGGAACCGAAACGTCAAGCGTTCTCATGAGTAAGAGCCGTTGCTCTAACTCTCTAACTATTGAGTCACTGGAGCCCACAATCATTATTTTATCAGATATGAGCTCTCAATTTATTTTTCTAGGTTCAAATGTGGAGTAATTAATGTTGAGCTATTTCGTACGTGCATATTTGTATATCAAGTTTTAATTAGGGATAACTTTTGGGCATATGTTATAATTTTTGTAATAGAAATATGGTTTACAATGAGCAATTAAATAGCAATTAATTTGGCAAGGTAAATTCACACCGAAAGTGCCCGTATTTTTTTTGGCTGAGCCAGCATATGATTTACGCCAGCTCAGCCATAATTTTTTTTTTTAAGTCAAGCAATAAATTTTTAATTAACGCAATTAATTAGCTCTATATTATTATGTATATCTTTTCTTGTTGAGCTGTGATGGCTATGCCACCTTAATAGAGCTATCTACTCAATTAATTCATGTTTATTTCCACTTTTCTTCAAACCCCGGCATTCTAACCATCTTTTCAACTGTAAGACTGAATGATATCAATGTTTTTAAACACAAATCATGCCCGCCGGTACATCATTTGTGTTAATCTCATTATTTATTTGTGAACTTGGTTTTTTAGAGATATTTCATATTCCAAGAACACTACACTTTAGTACAAGAGATAATTAATAACAGAAACTACACAAAATAACATAACCAAACTTTGCTGACTAAATAACAAAGAAATTGTAGGATCAACGAGGCGAAGTGCTGAAGGGAAGAGCATGCAATTGAGTCAATTGAATTGACTCAGCCATGGTATATCACCTCGCTTTTTCTAAAAATTTGTTGTCCTTTTCTAAATTGTGTGGAGGGAGGTCCGCCGCCGATCCGCCGCGGGTGACGTCAAATTTATAAATCCTCATTACGCGGTTGATGTAACCTATTGTGTTTGAGTTTTTATCTGGAATACTACGTTTACATGCAGTTTTGAAAATGGTTTCAGTTTTCAGTCAAAATTACGAGAAACTGTTTACATGCAATTTTTAAAACAGGTTTACAAATTGATTTGAAAAGAGTTTCGGCGCATGCGCATTTGGCTGATGTAAGTGACAGATTCTCTTCACTCCATATTCTTCGTTCTGCCATTATTCTAATTACTTTCTCTACTTTGTACCACTACGCACTAAATCTAGACAACTCTCAATTTATTTATAAGTTACTAACACCAAATAACACGAAACGACAGAAACGTTTTGCAATGTACGCATGCGCAATATCGAAACTGAATTTTAAGTGTTTACATGAGTAGTTTTGAAGCTAGTTTTCAAGTCAAACCCATGAAATTTAGTTTCGGTTTGTGAGAACTCAAAACCGTTTTGACACTGTGTACATGGCGTTTTCAAAACTAAAAATGTTTTGAAAACGGTCTGAAAACTGCATGTAAACTCAGTAAGTGTTACAGTAAGTTCTCGAATACAAATGCCGGAGTATATAAGCACTGTTAGCGAAGGCATTGGACAGTCTGATATAAATAAGCGTCGCGTATTGAATAGTTGGTGATATAAACAGATAGTCGACAAGTGGTTGTATAAATAAATAAGCGATCTATATATTGTTTAAATAAATAATCATAGTGTTTAAGTGTTTTATAATTTTTTTAGTCTTAATTAGTGTTTAATATTTGTTTAATCGTAGTGTTAATTATATTTATCATCTTTTAATTATATTTTATATCTGTTTATCGTTATAATAAACTTATTTTAATTAATAATAATTGACTAATATTTACACTTCACCCAAATAAATATAAAAACGTTACATTACGATAAAATTTAATTATCTATTCGAAAATAATAATTCTCATTTTTTAAAGAAAAATCAAGTATGGGTTCCATATAATAGATATTTATACACCAAGTGAGTTAAGAAGATAATATAATGTTTATTCATCAAGAAAGTTAATTTCTTCGAGTAATGTTATGTGTACTATGCTAAATAATAACCGAATAATGTAAAAAATCTGGTGTGGCCAACACAATACTTCCCGCCATGTACCGCCCGAGTCACAAAAAAGATTAAGCTAATCCTTATTTTTGGATTAGCGAAATTTACTCTAATTTTCGCAGTTTATTTCTTAAAATATAATCTAATCTAATCCAAATAACTACCTTTTTTGATAATAAAATGAAGATTAAATTTTAAATACCGGGATGAAATAGAATTCACTAATCCAACAATGAGAATTAGCTTAAACGTTTTTGCGAATCGTAAATTTTCATTAATCTACATATGTTGGAAACTGTGTTGATTTCCCTTTCTATTGTTCTATTTACTTTTTTCTTTTTAAAACGTTACTATTATTAATTTAAAATTACTAGTTCTTTGACAATGATATTTATCTGTCAGTTACATACATTTGAATAACTACGCAACCAAGGAGTTTTGTTTATTTAAAGCGTAGGCTCCGGGATTTAAATTATAAATCATTTTATAAATTTATCCATAAAATATATAGAATTCAAATTTGTAGAAAATTTAAAAATCTTTAATTTTTATAATAACATTAATGTCGAAAAAATAACATTTAAAGATATTTTTCGAAGAAAAACTATTTTGAGCCTCTATAGTAAAGTGCCATTTCCGGTTATCCGATTTACACCAAAATCTAATGGGCTCTTTCCATTACTAGTCCGGATGTTAAGGGAGTTTACCCTGCATTTTGTGATGCAAGCAAGCCGTTTGGTTCATATGTCACTGGGACCATACCCTACCGATTAAGACATGTAGCCACCCGGAAATGCCCCGGAGGCACAAGTTATTGCGGGTTGTATACCTCATTGGCGCAGTTTTCTCAAAGTCGCCGTGGTGCACAAACCATGGGATCTTCAGAGTTGAATTTTTCTAATAATAAAAACAATGGAAAGGTCGTTGATGCTGCAGTGCAAAAAAAATATTTGGTTACATATAACGTATACATTTTCCTCTTGAATTTAGCACATTGTGTTTTTTTGAAGAAAATTTTGGCTTCCTTGTCCGATTGCGCAAGAACGCTACGTCCTACTAGAAAATAACCCGAATAAAAACTGTAGCGCGTTCAAAGAGCTATCGATATAGGGCTTAGTGGCCCACGGACACGGAAGTTTCTAAAGAGACACGTAAGTGAGCCGAGCCGCCCTGTGCAAGATAGACCATTGTTACGTCAATTGGAGCAAGGCATTTAGTTTATATGTTGCTTGGACAATACTCTACCGATTAAGAAATGTAGCCACCCGGAAAGGTTGCACAGGCTCTGTGTATTGAGGGTTGTATACTTCATTGGCGCGTTTTTCTTAAAGTAGCAGTGGTGTGCAAACCATTGGGTCTACAGAGCTGATTTTATTTTTATATTACTTGTAATGATAAGGTCTTTGATGCTGCCGTGCAAAAAAATTGAGTTTGGTTAACGTATTCATGTTTCTCTTGAATTCAGCACATTGTGATTTTTAGGAGTACATTTTGGCTTCCTTGGCCGATTGCGTAAGAACTCTACGTTATAACGGAAAATAACCCAAATAAAAGTTGTAGCACATTCAAAGAGCTATCGATATAGGGCTCAGCGCCATGTCTCTGGCTATCAGAGGTCAGCCGACATGGAATTTTCTAAAGGGAGGCGTAGGTGCACAGAGCCGCCATGTGCGAGAGAGAACATTGATGTGTCAGTTCGAGTAGCCGTTTGGTTCATAAGTAGCTGGGACCAAACCCTACCGATTAAAAGGTGTAGCCATCCGGAAATGCCGCGTAGGCTTTGTATATTGCGGGTTGTATACCTCATTGGCGCATCTTTTCTTATTAAAGTCGCCGTGGTACGCAAACCATTGGACCTACAGAGCTGATTTTTTATATATATTAATTGTAATGATAAGACCTTTGATGCTGCAGAGCAAAAAATGAAGTTTCATTACTTATAACGTATCCATTTTCCTCTTGAACAGAGCATATTGTGGTTTTTTGGAGAAAATTTTGGCTTCCTTGGCCGATTTCACAAGAACCCTACGTTATACCGGAAAACGACCCTAATAAAAATTGTAGCGCGTTCCAAAAGCTATCGATATAGAGCTCAGAGGCGTGTTTGTGGCTATCAGAGGCCCGCCGACACGGAAGTTTCTAAAGAGTCGCGTACGTGCGCCGAGTTTCCCTACGCGAAAGAGAACATTGTTGCATCAATTAGAGCAAACCGTTTGATTTGCATGTTGGTGGGACCATACTCTATAATTTATGAGGTGTAGCCACCCGGAAATGCCCCGCAGTCACTGTATATTGCGGTTTATATATCTCATTGGCATGTGTTTTCTTATTAAAATCGCAGTGGTGCGCAAACCATTCGACCTACAGAGCTGATATTTTTCTTGTATAAATTGTAATGACAGCGTATTTGATGCTGCAGTGCAAAAAAGGAGTTTGGTTACATATATCGTATCCACTATCATCTTGAACAGAGCATTTTGAGGGTTTTTTTGGAGAAAATTTTGGCTACTTTGGTCGATTTTGCTAGAACGCTGCGTTATACAAGAAAACGACACTAATAAAAGTAGTAGCGCGTTTAAAGAGCTATCGATAGAGAGCTTAGCGGCGTGTCTGTGGCTATCAGCGGTTCGAAGACACGAAAGTTTCTAAATGGCCACGTAGGTGCGCCGAGCCGCCCTGTACGAGATAGAACCTACGCGTCCATTTAGAAACTTCCGTGTCGGCGGACCGCTGATAGCCACAGACAAGCCGCTAAGCTCTTTATTGATAGCTCTTTCAACGCACTTTAACTTTTATTAGTATTGTTCTGTTGTATAACGTAGCGTTCTAGCAAAATCGGCCAAAGAAGCAAAAATTTTCTCCAAAAAAAACCCAAAAAAAGCTCTGGCTAAGAGGATAATGGATACGGTATATGTAACCAAACTCCATCTTTGCACTGCAGCATCAAATACGCTTTCATTACAATTTATACAAAAAACATATCAGCTCTGTAGGTAGAATGGTTTGCGCACCACTGCGATTTTAATAAGAATGCCAATGAGACATATAAACCGCAATATACAGTGACTGCGGGGCATTTCCGGGTGGCTACACCTCATAAATTATAGGGTATGGTCCCACCAACACGCAAATCAAACGGTTTTCTCTAATTGATGCAACAATGTTCTCTTTCGCGTAGGGAAACTCGGCGCACGTACGCGACTCTTTAGAAACTTCCGTGTCGGCGGGCCTCTGATAGCCACAAACACGCCTCTGAGCTCTATGTCGATAGCTTTTGGAACGCGCTACAACTTTTATTAGGGTTGTTTTCCGGTATAACGTAGGGTTCTTGCGAAATCGGCCAAGGAAGCTAAAATTTTCTCCAAAAAACCACAATGTGCTCTGTTCAAGAGGAAAATGAATACGTTATAAGTAACGAAACTTCATTTTTTGCTCTGCAGCATCAAAGGTCTTATCATTACAATTAATATATATAAAAAATCAGCTCTGTAGGTCCAATGGTTTGCGTACCACGGCGACTTTAATAAGAAAAGATGCGCCAATGAGGTATACAACCCGCAATATACAAAGCCTACGCGGCATTTCCGGATGGTTACACCTTTTAATCGGTAGGGTTTGGTCCCAGCTACTTATGAACCAAACGGCTACTCGAACTGACATATCAATGTTCTCTCTCGCACATGGCGGCTCTGTGCACCTACGCCTAGAGGTGGGCGCGTGAGTAACTTTTTGTTCACGATCACGCACGCTCACGGAACTAAAAATGTAATCACGACCAATCACGCACGACTTTTTATGTTTGATTCACGATCACTCACGCTCACGATTTTATTTTGGCTCTCACGCCCGATCACGCCCGGGGGGTCACGTTCGTGTCACGTAATTGTTTCTATGTACATTTAAGCCTGTTTAACACAGTCATAAGTTGTTATCAAAATTGTTAACAAATTGGTAATAAATTAGGTAACAGATTGGTTTCATTGGAAACGAATGTTTATGGACAAATATGTTATTCTATTCCATCACAAATATCATTATAAATTTGGTAACAAATTTGTTAACAAAATTATGATCGTGTTAAACGGGCTTAAAGATTTATATATCTTTAGTGAAATCGGAGCAACTGTGTATACAATTTTGGGTACAACAATAACACTATTTTTTTGTAAAAAAATACTTTTGATGACATATTCGGACAACAAAAACGTAAAGTAAAAGATGGAAATTGACAATTTTTTAAATAAAAAATAGAAGAAAACTTGTATTCACGCCCGATTAAATTTCAATCACGCCTAATCACGCACGATAATTTTTTAGTGCCTCACGCTCACGTCCAATCACGACGCAAAATTTAAATTATATTCACGATCACGCGGGTCACGTCGTGACCCATCGTGACCCGACAAAATCACGACCCGCGCCCACCTCTACCTACGCCTCCCTTTAGAAACTTCCATGTCGGCTGACCTCTGATAGCCACAGACATGGCGCTGAGCCCTATATCGATAGCTCTTTTACGTGTCTCTTTAGAAACTTGCGTGTCCGTGGGCCTCTGAACGTCACAGACACGCCAATAAGCCCTATATCGATAGCTCTTTGAACGCGCTGCAATTTTTATTCGGGTTATTTTCTAGTTTGACGTAGCGTTCTTGCGCAATCGGCCAAGGAAGCCAAAATTTTCTTCAAATAAACACTATGTGCTAAATTCAAGAGGAAAATGTATACGTTATATGTAACCAAACGTTTTTTTAGCACTGCAGTATCAAAGACCTTTCCATTGTTATTATTATTAGAAAAATTTAAGTCTAAAGATCCAATGGTTTGCGAACCACGGCGACTTTAAGAAACCTGCGCCAATGATGTATACAACCCGCAATAACTTATGCCTCCGGGGCATTTCCGGGTGGCTACATCTCTTAATCGGTAGGGTATAGTTTCAGTAACATATGACCCAAACGGCTTGCTTGCATCACAAAATGCAGGGTGGAGGCAAAATTTCGCCCTTAACAACCGGACTATACAGAAAAAGTTCGAAATACAAGGTTTCAAAATTGTCTGAATGATAGTATTTGAGTTAGAGTGGAGGATCCACACACACATACACACAGACATCATCGTGAAAATGTTAAAATTGGATTCTAGGGATCTTAAAACGTGGTCATTTACCAAAATTTCGATATGTGATTTTTAGCACGATCCCTATACCTCCCTTGCCAAGGGTAGCGGGAGGTAAAAAATCAAAATTATTTTTTTCTAACGTCAGTTTTCTTCTAATTTATTTTGGCGATAACGGGGTTGGCCTAATTTAAATCATGATTTAAATCAACAGATTTATTTTAAAAAATCTGGTGTGGCCAACACAATACCTCCCGCAATTTGCAGCCCAAGTCACGAAAAAGATTAACTTAATCTTTATTTTTGAATTAGCGAATTTTACTCTAATTTTAACAGTTTATTTCTTAAAATATAGTCTAATCTGATCCAAGTAACTACCTTTTTTTTAAACCCCTCAACAAGATTAAATCCCAATTACAGAGTGGGTTCACATTCACACACATGCATGCCTTAGAGGGATTTGAATCCAGAGCCCCGAGCGCATTCATGACATGAGGCGTTGGGCGGAGTTTAGAATAGGGTCCAGCTTTAAAATGCATTTTTTTTCTATTGGACTCTATTCTCTTGTATGTAAATTATAATATAAAAATATGGAAATGGAGTACGAAAACATGTTTTAATAGTTTTTTTAAATAAAAAAATGAGTTCTTGACAAGTTAACCTCTTTGGATGTGTTATGCAAATTACTATCAAAGATTTGCAAATTAAATAGACAAATTTGTCACTGACCTTAAAAATCCCCAGTCGTCACGTTATAGGCAAACAATACTTTAGACACACAACAAATAACACTGAACAAAGCTAGAAAAAATTATATGAAAGCACATTTGACAGACAGTACACTGAATTTATCACAGATTACTACCTGTCTTGCCGACATGCCATCTACATAAAAATCGCGCGAAATTTAAATTTTCAAAATAACGACTATACAACAGTAAACTTTATTTTAACCAAAATTTAAATAATAATGTATCTATTTTAATAACAATTAATTACGTATTACATATTTTTAAACACACAAAACTCTTCAGTTCTATTTAACTTGAGCTATGCCCATTTCTTGTAGAAGATAAACTTGTCTAAATTGCTAGGTATATGTGCTTTCTTCCGTCCCGAAGAACTCGTTTACGCTTTAGCAGCCTTGCATGATGAGTCGATGCTGTTGGTATGAGCACCGGTTGTCAGGATCCTTGAAGTAACCGAATGGTTTACCTTCAGGTGATGTACCCAAGGCTATCAAGGCACTTGTAGGCTCTCCAAAAATCCGACACTATCGTGGTGCCCGGTTCGATCCATTTCTTAATCAGAGGAATGAGGGTACCCGCCCCACTGAAATAAATAAATAATAAAATATACAATTATTAATTTTACAAATCAAATTTTATACGATTTTATTTTTTCGCGCTACTACATTTAACAATTAAATTTTATTAGATTTTAAATGCTACAAAATTTACCACTGTGGTGCACTCTCTACGTCAGCTATAAGTGCCCATGAGGTGACGCCTGGTCAACGCCCCCATGGTACAAATATGTCATTATCATTACCGAAATCTGTGTACAAGCAGATTGGCATACCCAGCAATACGTAAAAACCGTGATGATATATTTATTTATTTTATACGATTTTATTTTTCACGCCACGCCCACTCGCTATTTCATTTACGAATTAAATTTTATTCGATTTTCTTTTTCGCGCGCGTACCTGCAATCACAAGCGCCATCCATTTACGAATTAAATTTTATTCGATTTTTTTGCGCCGCGCTCATGCCCTACGGCGCGCGCACGCGCCTTCGCCATCCAATTACGAATTAAATTTTATTTGATTTGATTTTTCGCGTCGCGCTCGTGTCCTCCGCCTTCGAACACACTCATTTACGAATTAAATTTTATTCGATTTTATTTTATACGATTTTATTTCGAGAGGTAATGGTCCTCGCATAACGTCAGGTTGTCACCAAATATGCGATATTGAAGCCAACGCTGGTTCAAATTCCACTCTTGCAATGAACCCACTCCGTAAAAAGGTTTACTTTTTTTTCTCATTAATATAAAAGTCTTAAATAACAAATTTGAAAAGTTTTGGATTGTGTCAATATATTTTTCACAAAAATATGTTCAGAACTTCAAATAAAGTATCACTTCCGGTTTATCAATTTTAACCAAAATCGAATATGTAACTCTCCTTCATATAAAAGTCTTAAATACCAAATTTGACAAGTTTTGGAATATATCATATTTTTCACGAAAATCTGTTCGGAGCTTCAAGTTAAGTATCACTTCCGGTATATCAATTTTAGAAAAAATGTAATATGTCCTTGAAAAATTTTGGTATATATCATAAAATACTTTTCACGAAAATATATTCAAAGCATCAAGTAAAATATCATTTCCGGTTTATCAGCTTTAGAAAAAATCTAATATATCGTTAATCTAAAAGTCTTAAATACCAAATTTGACAAGTTTTGGAATATATAATATATTTTTCACGAAAATCTATTCAGAGCTTCAAGTAAAGTATCACTTCCGATTTATTAATTTTAGCCAAAATCTAATATATTATTATTCTTGACATGAAAGTCTTGAATACTAAAATTGAAAATTTTTCATTAAAAACTGTTATGGGCTTCAAGTAGAGATGAGTCAATTCCCGGAATTTAAAGATACGGGAATTTTTTAAAGAAATTTCCCGAGGAATTTCCTGCGAAATATCCTTCGGGAATATTCATAAAACCTTAAATATGTAATTCAAAAGCATCGTACTAAATTTCACAAGTACTTATATTTACTTAAATAACCAGAATAACAATTTATTTTGAAGGAAAGTTAAATTATTCAAAAAAAATTAACAATGTTACTTATTTAATAATTGCACCAAACGTCGAGTCCAAAATATTTTAAAATTTACGGAAAATTTGAAAAAAATATATTCAAGGGATATTTTCAAAAAATTCCGGAAAAAGGGTAACAAAATTTCTGCCCGAAAATCACGGACGAGGGAATTTCCGGGAATTTTCCCGGGGAAAAACTAATTCCCGGCGGGAATTTTTTGGCGGCACATCACTAGCTTCTGGTAAAATATCATTTACGGTAGTCCAATTTTACCCAAAATCTCATCAACTCTTTATTTGAATGTAAAACGCTTAAAAACGGAAAATAGAAATTTTTGGAAGTTTGTTGTAGGGGTTATCGTGGAGGAACAAATCGTCACACACAGACACACACACATACACACAGACATCATCGTAAAAATAGTAAAAACGTGTTGTGGGGACCCTAATTCGTGCTTATTTACTGAAAACTCTCCATCGAATTTTTGGACCGATAACATTACCTCCCTTACCTACGGTATGACGGGAGGTAAAAATATGAATGTAAGCACAACACACTTCAACATTTCAATTTATACACTGCTAAAAGGGGGAATGGCATTACTACGTAGTTTTTGAAAAATTAAAATATCAAGTTTATAGCAATAATGTTCTTCTGTTCTATGGCTATATTTCAAAGCTAAAAAACATTGAGACTATGATCCTTATTACATTGGAAGTTTGTACAAAAAATTCTACCGTATTTAATGTACATGACGCATACCTGAACTCATTTAAAATGCGACATTTTCCCTTTTTGTAGTGTGATCTGCATATTATGTAAGTCATAACTTTTAAACTTTTTATATTTTATAAAAGGATGAGATCAAAAGTAGGATTTTTAACTATAATAGAATAATAAGGTCGTAGTGTCTAATTATACCTTTATTTACAATTTTAATTTTACTGTATTCAATAAATTTACTATATAATTTATGACTATTGCCTTATCAGCTATCTTTAGTGGAAAGTTTTATAATGACACATAAGGTGCCATGATTAAGAACAATATTATTGTAAAAGACACGGAGGCACGTACATTCCGCTTCACCAATATTTTGCAATATTATTGTTTTTGTCATATTATAGGATGTAATTCTATTTCTTTATTTACAATGTTTGTTTTACATTTAAACATTCCTTTCTTCTTAATAATTATTCTTACTGCTATTGTTAATAACATTATTATAATTATAGTATACATAATATAAGAATGATGATTGGATTTCTGTAGATTAATATTTTCTATTAATCGGGGTTCTTCTGAGATTTCTTTAAATTTATTAATTTTGTTGAAGTTAATGATTCCAATAATTTTTATTTGGTTATTTTCCAAATTACCTAATACTGTTGAATTGTAATTCTTTATATGATTGTCTTATATTGAATGTGTTTCTATTTATTTGACATTATTTATTTAATTTGAATTTGTAAATTCCTTTTATTTCTTCTTGGTTATTTTCAAATTTGCAGTTTATATGAATCTTTTGTTTTTGAGGACTAATGATTAGTAATTCATTTGTATTTTGTATTTGTTCAAAGGTGTTGTCCATTTGAAGTTTGTGATAATCGCATTCATCAATCTTTTCCTTATTAATTATATTTTCTTGGCAATTACTTATCTTAAAATATTGGGTATTACAAATACATATTTTGTTGACGTTTACACTATCATTAAGTAAATAATGAATATTATTATAAAAGTATAAATTTTGTCGTTAATTTAACATGATCAGATTTTGATTAGAATAGGTTGGTAAAGGGGTAAATTGGTATATTGGGTAAGTGTTCTGTGTGAAGATTGGTAGTGTCAAAATAATATGTAGCATTTTGTTTTCTAATTGACAATGAGTTTTTATTAATTCGTTTATATTCCAAATGTTTTCATCTAAGCTTAATCTTTTCAGACTCTCTATTGATATAATGACAGGGTCTAGTTCTAGTTTATGAATTGAACAGAAAGTTAGGCTTACTTCTAGCTGTTTTATTATATTATTTAAATATGTTATTAATGATATTAATTCTTGGAATTGCATTGTTATCTCTACCGTTTCTTGCCAGTTTGCTTTATCTTTTAATATTGTTGAAACCGTGTTTAATCCAGCTTGTAATATTTTTTTATTATGCTCCGTTTTCTAACTGTTTATTAAAATGATTCATGTTCCTCACGTAGTGGACATTTTGCACGTTTTGTTTTTGTAGCGTGTTTTGATTGAAATTTACTTGTTCAAATATTTTCATATACTTTTCGTCATCGGATGCGTCAAGGTTGCCAGATATGCGTTTTATCATACTTCCTAATCCATTTATTAAACCTCTTTTGTTTCTTTTATTGCTAAAGAATCCCTTTTGGATTTGTTCGTCTAGATCATTATAGTTATATTCTAATATGTGTATTTGATTTTTGAATAGGTTTTCGTGAGTTTTAATTTTGTTTTGTTAATTGTTTTGGTATTAACAATATTTGACCAATTTTCTAAACAAGCACAAATATGCCAGCTACCTGAGAAAAACGGAAGGACTATTTTAAATCATTTAATTAAATACTTTCAAACATATAAAGTACCAGAAAAAATTATATTCGATCACGGAACAGAGAGTTTAAAAATAACATGATACAAGAATTATTTAAATTATATAATATAGACAGTCATGTAATATGTGTAAATAACCACAAAAGTAACGCTATAGAAAGACTCCATTCCACACTAATAGAACACTTAAGAATTTTAAATAATTCAACGAAATTCAAAGAAAAACCATTATTAAAAAGATTAGAACTAGTAATACTGACCTATAACAATACAAAACATAGTTTCACAAAATTAACACCCAATGAAATATTATATGGAAAAAATAATCAAATACCATCTAGAACAATACTCTTGATTCAAGATGAAATAATTCAAAATTACAGACAAGAACAAATAGATTTAAATAAACTATTAACTAATAAAACTGAACAAGAAAAGATGAAAAGATATCATGAAAATGACAATTCATTAACAATTAAAAATCAAGTATTTATTAAACAAGGATTAAGAAGAATAAATAAATTTCAAAAACCATTATTCAAAAAAATAAAAGTTGAAAAATATGATCCCATATTAGGAAAAATACAAATCCAGAATAAACATAGATTTAAAAATATACGAACAGATAAAATAAAACAATAAAATCTATTATAGAGTATTGGGACAACTCCAAAATATATCACATAACAATGGATTTCACCTAATCGAATTAGGAACCTCCAAATAATACAATCCGAGAAATTAATAAATATATATTGATTTATTTATTTATTTATTAGCAACCACTCAACAGGATACCGAAAAGTATCCCAATTACTGAGGACGAAAGTATTTTTGAAAAGATAAGATCTAATTTTTCTTCGAAGATTGCGTAATATTTTATTTTTGGGACTATGTAGTTTTTTTTTATAAAGTTTATCATTTCTTCTCGAAGATTGTTTTTGTCAAATTTGCATATTATTCTAAGTTTCTTTTGTCCGAATAATTTTTTTATTTCAATTTCGGTTTCTAAGTCATGAGTTCTTATTATTAGCTGATTATTTGCTATGTTTAATGTATCTTCTACGAATTTAAGGCCGTTGACTAAATTTTCCTGGTCTGAGTGTACTGTATTTCTGTTACTATTGGAATCTGAATCTGCGGATTCTAAATAGTTGTTTTCTGGTAATGTGTATATTTTAATTTGTATATTTGAGCCTTCGAATATTTTAAATATTTTTTCTTTTACCTTAATCCATTCTAGTTTGTGTTTTCCACAGCCTATTTTGGGTAAATTTATTTCATTTAATATTAGGTATAGTCTCTTAATTCTTTTAAAGGACAATCTAAATTTTTTATTGTGGGTTTGTCGTAATGTTTTAGTTTTGTCTCCAATTTTTTCTATTTTTTATCATTTTAATTTTTGTCTAGAAAGGTTGTCTGCTGTTATGTTAATTTTTCCCTGTAAATAATTTATTTCAAAATTGTATTCATTGAGTTCTATTTTCTAGCGCATTAATTTTTGATTTGGGTTTCTCATATTGAATAACTATACTAGTGGTCTATGATCGGTTTTAATAAATTTTCTGCCGAATAAATATGGTCTAAATTTTTTTATAGATTGGACTATTGCTAACAATTCTTTTTCTATTGTGCTGTAATTTTGTTCCGCATTATTGAGTGTTTTGGAGAAATATGCTATAGGCATTTCTTTTCCGTTTTCATCTTTTTGTAATAGTACTGATCCTAATGCATAATCTGATGCGTCTGTTGTTAATATAAATTCGTTATTGAAATTCGGGAATTGCAATATCGGAGATGTGGTTAATATTTGCTTGCATTCTTCGAAACATTTCCTATAATTTTCATTGTAAATTTCTATTGTTTGTCTATTTTTTAAACATTATGTAAGAGGTTTAGTAGTTTTGGCAAAATTAGATATGAATTTTCCATACCATCCTATGGTTCCAAGGAATGGTTTTATTTCCTTTTTTGTTTCGGAATGTTCAAATTACTTATGTTCTCGACTTTAGAGGGGTCAGTTTTTAAGCCTTCTTGAGTAATTATGTATCCTATATATTTTGCTGTACTTTTGTTCTAAAGTTTTTCCGAAAATAATTATGTCATCCAGATTTTATTTACTAATTCGCCTAGTCATAATACGTTGAAACGTTGCTGGGGCATTTTTTAGTCCAAATGGCATTCGTGTAAATTCATAATGACATGAAGGTGTAAATGGGGTGATGGGGTCTCGTGGCCGCGTACCTGAGTGTCTGGTCGCGAGATCCCGAGCGACGCCAAATATTTCGAATTTTAAATGGCACAAAATTGACCCCTGTGGTGCACTCTCCACGCCAGAAATGAGTGCCCGTGAGGTGACGCCTGGTAAACGCCCGCATGGTACAAATATGTCATCATCATTACCGATATCTGCGTACAAAGCAGATTGGCACACCCAGCAATGGGTAATATGCCGTGATGATATATTTATTTATTTATTTATCTGAAGATGTAGCAAATGCTGTTTTTTCTATGTCTTTTTAATTCATTGTTATTTGAATCCTGAATGTTAAGGCCTGTGTCCACGATCGTAGAAATCGATCCGAGTTGTCGAATATAGTTCGCAATTCGATATCTCGGATCGTGGACACTACCAACTCAGACGCAAAAATCGAATAGAAAACTAGAATGGAAAAATGCGTTCTATCCCATTTTTTCGTACAAGTTGCTAATTTCATTTAACTGTTACCAATTTAAAATCTTGACATTTGATGTTTGATTAGTTTGAAAATGATAAGGTTATAAAATATTACATAATTTTACTCATTTTTGATATTGATTATAAATAATTACTTATAAATAAATTATTATATTCTTTGTAAAATTTTAATTTACTTACTGCCGGGATAATTTTTATTTTTATTACTTTTTAGTATTGGTAGAAATGACTGAAATTAACTTCATAAATTCGACCAACCTGACATCTGTAGTCATACAAGTTCAATATTTATGATCAAAAAATGTGAATGAGAACTCGAAACGATTTCTAGCATCGTGGACACAGGCCTTAAGTCTAGTATAGCAAAGTATTTGGAGTATCCTATATGGTCTAATAATGTGTCTATATTAGGAATTAGGTATTTGTCATCTTTAGTTTTTGTATTTAATTTTCTGAAGTCAATTACTAATCTAGTTTTTCGTTTACCGGAAGCGTCTGTCTTTTTTGGAACTATACATGTTTAAAACTAATATGTTTTAAATGAGAGGGATTGGAAAATATTAACCCCTTGAGGTAGCAACCCGCTGCACATGGGAATAGAACGGGTAACCCGCCCTGACTCTATTTAAGTAAGTCAATAAATAAATAGAAATAACTGTTTCTGTTACTTGGAAAAATTAGTTATATATTTTCTACGTGTTTAAGTTTAATTTTAGAATTGTTTGAAATAGCTGTAGTATCTTAAACTAATTATTAATATTAATATACGACTGCGACCTAGCTTCACGCGAGTGCGCGCGCAACCCCACGCCAAGCGCTGGGCAGCTACAGCACTGATCGACCGCGAGGAGACCAGAATGTGTCTGGCTTGCATGCGGGATAGACGTATCGCATCGTCGTCCGCGAGAGTGGTTTTCCACCATTTTGCATTAACTTTCTGATTTTCATATGGTCAGCAACGTAATTTGTTGTTTAATTATCGTTCGCGTAACTTGATTAGCCTAGCACGACTAATTCAAGGAGTTATCGTTCGGTTTTCATTTAATTTGGTACTTTATAGTCCGTGAATACTTTCCGGCGCCAATGGGGTATTCCGGTGATATGGAAATAATGCAAAATAATAACTTATTTCTATAGTTTACATCTTCATAAAGTAGGAAAATATAATAAAACATGTTTAATAAAAACTTTTAATTCATAATTTAATGTTAGAAAATTGGAAATTTTACAGCTCTAGAAACGTCCTTGAAATTTGTGACGTGAAATTGATAATTTGTTGCTCATTTCACAGTAGATATTTACGTTTAGAATCATAGATGGTGCCAGTAGTTAACACGTGCGTATATTTCTTGTTTAACATTTCGTCCACTTTATTTTCAGCAATTTTCGAACAAAACATACCTTCGGCTTTTAACATTACGTATTTCTGCACTCACGTATTGTGAGTTATGGAGAAAATAATTATTTACCATGGCAGAATCCACACCAGGTAAATTACCAGAATCAGCCTTTTTATAGTCAGGTTCCATACTTATGAAATATTACTCGTATCTTTACCACAAACAAACACGGAACAAACACTGTAATACACGCTGCTACTGAAACCACGTGTAAAAAAGCAAATTTCTGTCATGAACATGCGGATTTAGACGCTGAAGTTTGTTGCAGATGTCACTATCGATTTGACGTCATAAGCGCGCCAATGATAAGAAAATTTGAAATGTGATGAAATTTTTAAAAATTCATATCTCACGTGATATATCCATTTTCTTACTCAAAATAAGATATTCAGAGTCCTACTGGTATGTACTAATGAAAAAAAAATATTTTTAAAAAATGTCGGAATACCCCATTTATGCAGCTAATAGACACATCTCAGGAATCAATTGTAAAATCGAACTGTACAATTTGATTTCTCACGGAATCTCGTGTTGTTAGGGATATGATTCATATTTCCTTGGGTGAAATTATTATTATTTCTTTGTAAACCTGTTTGTACAAGTTCACGTTCGAGTGACGTCATCCACAGCACACCTGCTGTTATTGTCGAATAGGTACAGTCAATGCAACAAGTTTTGCTTTCTAGTTGGTTGTTATTAAGTTCATTTAGAGTTCTTAATATTGTTTAACTAAATTTGTGTGGTCATATACTTATTAAATGATTTAGTTAATTTCTACAAATATCGTATTTGTTCTATCTTTGGTTTATTATTGTTTATGTTACTTGTATTCAATACGCTATCACATATCTATCAGAATTGTTTTTCAGTTGTTTGCTATTTTGTTGCAATTATACTTAGCACGTTTGTTAATTCGTAAAACTAGCTGGTCCTTCGTTCGTTGTTAATTAGTACGTTTCACAAATTAATATTATCCCGTGTATTGGCCAAGTCCAGTAATGTGAACCAGCTATCGAAGGTTGTAATTAATTTGGTTTACATATAGTTTTGTTTTATTCATTGAATTTAACATCAAACACATTGTTGGTGCTTCTAGACCGGATTCGCTGATCTAGAGACATCACATTTGGGCTTGCGAGCAGGATCAAAACATTTTGGTTCTTCTAGGCCGGATTCGCTGGTTTAGGGGTTGAACATTTGGTCCTTCGAGCCACTAGGTCCTTATTACTTAGTCCTTCGCACCGGAGGGACGCAACGATACATATGGGGGAATTCCAAGGGGAATAAGACTTTTGTATTACTTTTTCTTTTAGCAAGTTTTGTATATGTTCTTCGATATCATTTTCATAAATTTGGGGAAGTCTGTAATTTTTTGTGTGAATTGGTTTATCATCATCCAAAATTATTTTAGTCCAGTAAACAGAGGTCGAAAAAGGGGGTTACCTTGCAAAAGGTCGGGTAGTTCTGAATTTTTGATACGTTGTATAGGTGGTTGGTTAATGAAAAATCCAAATTTCCACAAATCCCCTCCCTCCGCCATCTTGTAAAAACCATCATAAATCGGCACTTTTTTCAGTTTTTCGTCTATAACTTCTATCTTGTGAATTTTAGCGAAAAGAAAGTTATTTGCCGACTTGTAGAGGAAGAAATTTCCTAAAAATTTGATACGAAAAGTTTTTTCCACGATTCATAGCAACGGAGCTATGAAGCTCCCAAAAAAGGCAACAATTGCGCACTTAGCAAAATTTTGAGTTTCTTTCCATTTTACATCGCAATCTCCGTAACACTTCATTTTAGCGTAAAAGCCCTCATAATGCGTCTTGTAGAGAATTTAATTACGTACAAAATCCATATATTAATTTCTTTTTACGACCAGTGCAACAGAGTAGGGGTAAATTTACAAAAAAACGAAAAAGTGTGTTTTTTTACAAGATTAGTGCAGCAACAGTCTTTGGTTCGTTATTTCTAATTATGCAACTATTATTTCAAACAGAGTATCCTATATTGATTCAAAATAATCGTAATTATGTGTTGGTGAACGTCAGTGAAGTCTTGTGGGACTACTAGAAAAAAATTGTTATAAAATAGCACTTACTTCTTTTATTTGCCTGCAAGATCTTTCTAGTGCTCTTAACTCGACATGGGACATTTGCCGTATATTATATATACAAGTATAGTGTCAAAAATCGGAGACAACGTTGCTAGACTAAAGTAAAAAAACACTTTTTCGTTTTTTTTTGTAAGTTTACCCAAACTCCGTTGCATTGGTAATAAAAAAAATTGACACAAGGATATTATACGTAATTAAATTCTCTAGATTGATTATAATGACTTTTACGCTAAAATGAAGTGTAACGAAGTTATTGAGATGTAAAGTGGAAAGAAATTAAAAATCTTGCTAAGTACGCAATTTTAGCCTTTTTTGGGAGCTTCATAGCTCCGTTGCTATTAATCGGACCAAAAAATTTCACATGCAAAATTTACAGGAAATTTTGTCCTCTGAAAGTCGACAAATAACATTTTTCGCGCTAACATTCATCAAAAAGAAGTTATAAACGAAAAACTGAAAAAAAGTACCAAATTTTGGTTGTTAAAATATGCATAAAGAAAATATGAAAATGGATGTTTCGCGGTAATCTGTGTATTCTATATTTTCTCCATTTTCTAACGATAGAGCTGAGTAGAGCAACTAAACCTATATAATGAAATTTTATGATAATGATATATTTATAGCTATGAAAAATGGCAAAACCTCAATATTTTTCTAAGATCGCTACTTTTGCCTTGTTGAGAGCGGAGCAGATCCACCACTATTGGTTTGACAAAAGACATAATATAGCAAAGTTTTATAAAATTGAGTCTTAGAATATATATATAATATACGGCAAATGTCCCATGTCGAGTTAAGAGCACTAGAAAGATCTTGCAGGCAAATAAAAGAAGTAGGTGCTGTTTTAAAACAGTTTTTTCTAGTAGTCCCACAAGACTTCACTGACTCATAATTACGGTTATTTTGAATCAATATAGGATATTCTGTTTGAAATAATAGTTGTATAATTAGAAATAACGAGCCAAAGACTGTTGCTGCACTAAACTTGTAAAAAAACACACTTTTTCGTTTTTTTGTAAATTTACCCCTACTCTGATGCATTGGTAGTAAAAAGAAATTAATAAATGGATTTTGTAGGTAATTAAATTCTCTACAAGATTCATTATGAGGACTTTTACGCTAAAATGAAGTGTTACAGAGTTATTGCGATGTAAAATGGAAAGAAACTCAAAATTATGCTAAGTGCGCAATTGTTGCCGTTTTTGGGAGCTTGATAGCTCCGTTGCTATGAATCGTGGAAAAAACTTTTCGTATCAAATTTTTAGGAAATTTCATTCTCTACAAGTCGGAAAACTGGAAAAAGTGCCGATTTATGGTGGTTTTTAAAAGATGGCGGAGGGAGCGGAGGAAGGGGATTTGTGGAAATTTGAACTTTTCATTACCCATCTATCCAATACATCTCAAAAATTCAGAACTACCTGACTTTTTGTAGGGTAAAATCCTTCATTTATTAGACTATGTTTGGTGATATTTGTACTGGATAATCGTTAGTTTTTATTTGGGAAAAGATCAGTATATTTTTTTATTAAATTATTTAGTTTTTGTTTTTCGAATTCGCTTAGGTGTTTGTTTCTAATCTCAATATTATTTATTTCGTTATGGAGATTCTTGTTTAAATTTGTTAATTCGTAGAATTTATTTTCCATATTAATTGTGTTTTTGTGTATATTTAGTGTTTTAAATGCTTCTATTCCGAATAAGAGATTATAATTTTTATGAAAGTTATATACATGGCATTTTATCGGTTTCTCATTTAAGTATATTGTTGTGTATTTGGTAGATTTTGACTTTCCATTTACTGTTTTAAAAGTTAATAATTTATCATAGAATTTTTTTCACTAGTTTGGGGTGTATAAAATTTATTGATGGGCCTGTATCGAATAATATTGTAAAGGGTCCTTTTGTTAGAGTGGATAATTCATTTACGATAGATGACATTACGTATCGTTCTCTGACTCTGTGTGACTTATTTCTAAGAAATTGTCTTCTGATTCGTTATATTTTTTGATAATAAATGCTTTTTGATAATAAATGCTGTTTTGTTCCACACATCACTATTATGCTTAAAAGCTCGCATAGAAACCTAAGTTTCATTATTAGAAATACACGCTCATTTCACAATCAGCATACTTTAAAGACTTTATATTATTCTTTCGTTAGATCTAAGCTGGAATATTGTTCACAAATATGGAGCCCAACCTACAATAAACATATAGATTCTATTGAAGTTTTACAAAGAAAATTTGTTAGGTATATTTACTTTAAACGATATCATGTTTACCCTACTAATGAATTTAATTACAATAACTGTCTAATCGAATTCGGAGTTCTGTCCTTGGACGACCGTAGAAAAATGCAATCATGTTTATATCTATACAAATTGGTCAATAATTCGGTAGATGATTCGGCTATCCTCTCTAAAATAAATCTTCTTGTTCCTCGATCTCGAACTAAATTGACATTTACTTACCCGACTCCAAGGACAAACTACGAACTACGTTCACCTGTCAGACAGATGTGTATTATTTACAACAAATTTGTAATTGAATTATTAGAACTAGATATATTTTCTAACAGCATTTATAGGTTCAAGAAAGTACTGTCTGCGGGAATGTCTTCAACGCCCGAATATTCAAAATCAGAATATTCATAACCAGAATATTCATACACAGAATCATTCAAACCCCGAATATTCAAAACCAGAATATTCAAAACCAGAATATGTATACACAGAATCATTCAAATCCCGAATATTCAAACACAGAATCACGCATTGACCGAAAATGCATCAACAGAATCGCCCATACACAGAATCGCGCAAAACCCGAAAGCTCTTTGCCCGAATCATTCAATAACCGAATAAGTGGGCGTGACCAGGTTAGGCTACCTATCACTAGATGTCACTATGAAAGTTAGTTCAACGCATGTCCACCGATGGTTAAATGTATGAATTGTCGATAATCTAGTGTGTTTTAATTTGGTCAAAAGAAAATAATAGTAGACATACGTCTTCATTCAACTGAACTGTCAAAAATGACAGCTTGTTACTGAGTGTAATTTATCTCAATGAATACTTATTTTCGTAATAAGGCTGAGAAGTCAGTGATTACGGTACGAATGAGAGAAGTTTAAGGAATTTTGAAATGTGTGCCGTAATACTATTTCACGGCCGTATGAAATATACTTTTGGTGCGTTCGGCTTGCTAACGCTTTTCACTCTTTTGACTCCACGTGTTCCTATAACCGTTCGGGTATGTACGATGGAGTAAATAGATCTCACTCCTTGATCGTTCGGGTACACGGAGTGGAGTTAAAAGAGTTAACTCCATTTACTCTACCTCTTTGCATGGGATTCAAGGAGTGCACACGCGTATTAGGTTATTTTTTGGCGGCTAATAGAAAGTTTGAGTATTAATTTTACAGGGTTCTGTGTTAATCATGCTAATTGTGATGTGTGCCTCAGTGCCTTGTTTGTTTAGCTATTTTTCTTTGCGGTATTGTGGTTGTATTTTAAAAAAATAGATATTCATGCTGAGAAATTAGGGAAGAGTGATTTATTATTATTATTATTTTTAATTTTTATATATAATTCATATGTTATCTGGATTATAAAATAAATAAATAGGTAATTTTTAAATATTTTATTATTTAAATGTACAATTCTCTTTTTGTAAATTTAAAATGACAGCTGACAGTTTATCTACCACACTCCTGTGCAAGCCGAACGCTTCTATATGCTCCGAAAGATCTGAGGTCACGTGACAACGCTCCGTGCTCCACTCCAACTCCATTAGAGTTAACAAGCAGAACGCACCATTTATTTCATACAGTCTGCGTGTTTTAATTTTTTTTATTAATTCATCATCTCTGAATTTATAACATTAGGTGTGTATTTGTTTTATTTGTATTGTTTGTCTTAATTATCATAAATGACAGCTGAATATTCTTTTGAAAGTGTGTTTTTTAAAATAAATATACCAAAAATTGAAATTCCCGTTTCTTTTTGTTCAAAATAAACAGCCAGGGAAATGTTTTTAGACAACACTTCTCGGAGTGGAATTCATAAACTACGCTATGATAGCGTAGCGATAAATAACACTTTGTTTCCCTAACAGCCGTGGAAGTTAATAAGGAAACGACATGTTATTTATTGCTACGCTATGATAGCGTAGCCAAAAATACCCCTTACGTTTCACCTACCTTTCCCTATTAACTTCCACGGTTGTTAGGGAAACGAAGTGTTTTGTCGCTACGCTATCATGGCGTAGCCTTGGGATCCCACCACTCGTACTGTAATGTGCTATTTCTCGGACTCAAATTAACAATGAAATGTAGTATACAGTGGACAGTATGAAATAAAATAATATACGTTTTCAATTTTCAAAAATAACATCTTCATCAATAATTAGATATAGGATCTGATGTGAAATATTAATATAACTTAATTCTAGATATTAGGAATGTACAATACCAAGCATGCCGACGGAAAATATGGAGAACGTAATAACTACATATTAAAATATATTTTTAATGTAAAACCATTTAATAAATAAACAATCAGAATTAATTTTTTTTAATACCTGAAGATAAATTTATTAAAGACACGAAGTGTCAATATTAAATAAAGCATGTATATTATAATAAGACTAAATAAATGTTTGATCATAAAAGATTTCGTGAGCGCCGCAACACCTACTGCAAAGTTCCTAACAAACGTCGATGATTATGATCTACGTCTATATGATAATATACAAAATCGCCCAGGTGTCGTACAAACCTATAATCTGACATCTTTTATTTTCGCTCTTTTCATAGAAAATTTGTGCTCTGAATTAAATTCAAACAACGTGGATAATCTAAAAAAACTAGAAATGTCCAGCCCGTTATATTTTTAATGATTTTAATATTATGACTTCATGATGTAGTAACAATTCCTAAATTTTAGAAAATGCCAAATCAGCAAATTTCTCATATTTCATCCACTACTCCGACACCGTTAAAGACATATTATACCGCGGTTTGAATTTAAATTCGACATGCATTTTTCTTTGCCATCATGTACTTGCACGATTGTTGCTGAAGAGTGACTAGTAGATTTGACGTTTAAAGATGTTCAATATATGTATTACAGAAATTTCTTTGAAATGATATTTGTTTTATTTATGTGAGAGTGGCGAATAAAAAAAGAGTATTGAGCCGATTTGAATATGTGTATAAGTCGCAAGTACTTAATCTTTATAATACATTTGAAAATCTTTTGGAAACCATTGACAAAAATGTTGCAAGGAATAATATTAATAATTCCAAGCAATTATTTAAAATTATAATTGATGCATGGAAACCTATAAACCATAAAATCATTCATAATTTACTTAATTCGATGCAACAATAAATGCAATCTATAATAAATAATTATTAAAGTATTAAATATGTAACATCGTTTACTTTTTATCTAATTTAAATTTGTTTATAAAAAATAAATATGATTCTTACACTCGCTCTATTTTTGTCGCACCTCACATATTCAAATAAAGTGCTTGTAAAATTTAGTACGATACTTTTAAATTACTTAAGGTCCATCAGGTTTTATGAATATGTCACCTTTACATTATATAAATATATTGAATAATTAAAATATGGGGGAGTATTTTAAGTACCGACGGAATCGCTCTATTTATGTCCGATACAGAATATTTAACCAAATTAAGACTTTATCCATTATTATTAAATTATTATAAATAAATAGTAGGTATTACGTCAAATTATTTATTATAAATTTTAAAACAGCGCCTGCCTGTAGGAGTGTACCAAAAAAAAATACATCTGTATTTTAATCATAGATCTTATAGTAGTACATACTAGATGTAATCAAGCATATGCTTTTACGTGCAAGCGAAGGGAACGCTTAGGATTAAGCAAGAAAGAAATATACGACATCGTAAGAGGAACGAAGATAAAGTTAATAAGACCGGAACTACTGCGCATATAGCTTGCGCATGGCCGGAGCGGGGAGACTTGAGGAGCTCGTCTCGACCATTCGTGAATAAAATCACCGGTGGCGGCGCTGTTATTAACCAAGATGTCGGATGATTGTCGTACTGTCATTTTCAAACGTACTTGTTTACATGTTAAAAACACAGTTTTCAAGAGTGTTTTATTCTATTATTAAAATATTTAGGCAGGTTTTATTTTACTTACTGATAAGTTTGAAGATTAAGTTTCAATGTTATTATTTCAATTTTGTGCATGGACGTTTCAAAATTTGTTTATTTGCAGATAAATATGGCAATGTTCTTGGAAAATAATTTTCACCTCTCATAAAGATAATTATTTAAATTTTTAAATTCCAATAATTCTTCAAGGAATTTTAAGTAGAAAATAGAGTAAATGAAGAAAAAATCAGGAAACTTTCAGTCATTAAATAGGAAAGTGTAAAACAGGTTAAGGATGAAACAGATTTAAACTGGAAAGTAGTCTTCAAAAAATCTGATTTTGGTCAATACCCATGTATTGAAGTATTGAATGATCCCGTAAAATAGAAATAATAAAACAAAGACTTATTGTTCACATACAATAACCAAATAAAATAACACTAGCCCAAATAGCGTTTTCAGTGAAGTACGACAATAAATAGTTCTTATTTTGCCACTAGATGGCTACGGCTTAATTTTATTCGCGAATGGTCTCGACCGCGTCCCGGCAACAGCCATTTTGCTTTGCGTCTTTGAAACAAGTAGTTCATGAGTTTGTTTGTGGTTAAGTAATTCAAAATTTAATCGATCACGATTATGAAGAACATATATCGGTCAATGATACCGAGGAGCTCTCCTCACATAGAGTGGAGTTAATAAAATTAATTGTTAATGTATATGTAGACGTTAGGATGCACCATATAAGTAAAAATGTTATTTGCAAAACTGAAATTCGGCAGAAATGCAAAAAAAACTGTTCAATTTAGGAATGAATAAAATATTTTATAACACATTGTGCATATTTAATTCCCAATATCCTTACCACAATATCATTAGGTATATGCACTCTTCACGCCAGCAATGAGTGCCTGGTAAACGCCCGCACGGTACAAATATGTCATCATGCATTACTGATATCTGCGTACAAAGCAGATTGGCACACCCAGTGATGATATATTTATTTATTTATATGCCAAATGAACGAATATGTATGTTGCTAGTTTTGAGTAAAATGCGTTTTAATAATTTAGACGGTTATAATAAATCTGTTCAGGCACGGTTACATAAAATTAATTTGGCCACATTCGTGCATCACAGCGAATTTATTTGCTATACTTTTATTCTAAAATAACGCGAATGTGGTAGATACATTCGTGTTTTTGGTAGTACATTTTAGAACTACGTACATTTGTGATTAAGATTTTATAAATTTCAAGGTTCAACTTATACATTCGTGCATTTGGCAGATAAAAAAATCTGATGTGGACACCACACGACTTCCTTGTACGCAAGACCAATATGAAGATGAAGTATAGACCCAATTATAAAATTGCACGTGTTTGACATAATTTGACATTAACATCTATTTTTTATTTTTTTGTTATTTTTTGTCCTAATAATCCATAGCAAGCTTCATTACAAAAACCAAAAAGTATATAAGTTTTAAATTTACATATCTCGCTTATACAAAGGGCTAATTTAATAATACTTGATGTGCTAGACGCAGAATTTAATTCTCTATAACTCTTATTTGAAGCATTTATTTCTAAAGTCAAAATGAAACCATTTTATTCAAGAGAAACTGTTAACAACTTCAGGTAATATATCACTTCCGGTTAGCCTGTTTTAACCAAAATCTGCTATGTTATTCCAATTGATATAAAAGTCTTATACACCAAATTTTAAACATTTTGGATTATATTTTAATATAGTTTTTCATTAAAATCTATTATAGGCTTCAAATAAAGTACCATTTCTGGAAATTATGTAATGACCAAAAAGGGAGGTGCACAACTAGATGCTATAGAAGTCCTAAATACAAAATTTCAACTTTCTACGGCTTACCGTTTTTGAGTTATGCGAGATACATACGCACGTACGTACGTACGTACGTACGTACGTACGTACGTACAGACGTCACGACGAAATTAGTCAGAATGGATTCAGGGATGGTCAAAATGGATATTTCCGTTGAAATCTCAAATCCGAAATTTTTCGCGATTACAATACTTCCTTTACTTCGTACAAGGAAGTAAAAATACAAACCAAGCAATATATTCGTGTATAAAACTTAAAATTTGCATATTCGGTCCTTTGGCATATAACTGACGATATCTATTCATTCAAAGGTGATTCAAATTGGAAATCATTCATACGTCGGTAATTCCAGCTAGATCTGCGCAGCGGCGATGCGCAGTAGTTCTGGTCTTATTATCTCTATCTCTCAATCCTAAGCGTTCCCCAGTGCTTACATCTAGTATGTATAACACTATAAGATCTATGATTTTAATTAACAGTAGAGGTTAGAATTTATGTTAGTGTTAGAACTTGTATCATAAATGGCACTGTAGTATAAAGCTTGATCTACATATTATATTATGCAGGTGAACACGAAATCACGTTAATCCGTGACCATTTTAGTTTAAAGTTTTATGGAGCGCATTCGTCATAATAATATAATATAAAAGTAAACAATTTTATATTAAATATAGATATCATTAAGTATATATTTTAAATTAATTTTCTTGATATTGTACCACAAATTATAAAAATAAATATAGTAATAAAAAAAAACTAAAACACAAACGAATATATTTTCTAATCGATTTCTCAGAGACAATACATATAACGAAAAATTATAAATATAGATAAATAAAAATGAAATATTTGACAAATAACAACAGATGAAATACAATATACAGGGTGTTTCTCCAATAGGGACAGCCCGATTATTTTCTTTATTATTCTAAAGAAAAGAAAATCATTCAAATTAAAGTTGTAGTATAGATAGTATAAAAAGAGGGGCATACATTGAAGAAAAAAAAATTAACTTGGGGTTCTCAAACTATAACATAAATATATATTTTTTTAAATGGGATTATATATATTTTTTAGGTACATTCGATAGAGTATTTTTTCTGAATTCAACCATGTAATCATTTTATATTTTTACATTACAAAAATATTGAGTAAAATGCAATTGAAATTTAAATAAATTTTATTATTATCCTTCCTATTGTCTATGGGTCAAACTGACCCAATTATGGCTTCATATTACATGTAATTCTCAAACGTGGTCAACAGTACATTTCTTTTAAATTTTATATCATTCATTACAAATTTTTATCTATAAAGTTAATGAGTAACATTTGTGGTAAATGGATCAGTTTAACCCAGTGTTGTTACTCTCATAAATCAAAACATAGTAATTGTGACTAGAACCATTATCGTCGTTGGGAACTTCTTATTTTGTGTATTATCGTTTGGTGTATGTAGGGAGTTCAATTTGCTTTCATTTACAATATTACAAGTGAACTTTGGTGCAATAAATATGACTCGGTGTGGTTGAAGCGAAGTTGAACTAGAAGAGTTCTTTTATATGGAAGTGATAGTAGTTGAAGTAGAGGATTTTAGTGATGTAGAAGACTCTAATGAAAACGATAATCCTAGTACGTATGTTTATATCTAAAGTGCAATGAGTCTTCATACTTGCCAGGCCCGTTCGATAAATTTGTATTTCCTATAAACAAATTATAAAACCTACACAAACGGTGAATGAAGAGATATTTCTACAACTTTAAAATATAGATTTTAAACTTACAAAAGCTGAATATGGTATTCAAATACTGCATCATTTAATAATAGGGGGTTATATCGCCTTTATAAAAATAATAACATCTTTAATTCTGAAAGATAACAAATTTACTGGAAATCAGCCAACTTTATTCTCATCCCCGACTAGTTTCGACACCATATGTGTCTTCCTCAACAACACACAACAATTTTACTATTATCAACAAACTGTTAGAAAAACTCATCCCTTGAGGAATACACATGTGGTGTGTGGTGTCAAAACTAGTCCGGAATGTGAATAAAGTTGACTAATTTCCAGTAACTTTGTTATCTTTTATCATCCATCTCAGTCAAAAAATTACCAGATCCCATCTTTAATTATATTAGGCATTGTATCCATAAGCCTTGCGCATTCTTCTGACAGAGTATTACCCCATATGTCTTGCAAGGTAGTTTTTACTGTCCACACTTGTTTTTTACGAAGTTTTTCATATTGTGCCAAAAGTAAAGTGTGTTGGTAGAAGATAAATCTGGAGTAGGAGATGACCTTTTAAATTTTGGTTGAACTATTATCTTCCGTCATTATTTGGTCCACAGTTTTGTAAGTTTTTAGTCTACATTTAAAGTAGTCGAAAGAATTTTGTAGAAATATCTCAACATTTGTGTTAAGTTTTATAATTTGTTGAAAATGGAAGCCGGCCAAACTAAGTATTATGAACCAGGGCTCGTACATAGTTCAGTAAAATGTATTCATTTGCTTAAAAAATAGTAAATCGAGAAGTTTGATTTATTTAGATTCCTGACATTTTCCTTTGGTCCACATTTAAACCATCAAACAAATATTACAAGTGAAAATTATTGAAGTATGAATATATCATTTGAACAGAAAGTTCCTACGTAAGATATAAATGTCCTATTTGTAAAGCTAATTTTTTGAATAAAATTAATAAATTATAAAAGGTGGCTAATATTGTTTAAAAAATTCATTTGATTTCGTATTATTACAAAAAATTTGTGATACTGTTGGAATCGTTTATCAAATAGTGGCTAAATCGTAAACATGTAAATGTTCACAAAACCTTTTAAGTTATCAATTGAGTGTAATTATAGTCTTTATTAATTTGTTTTTGAGTATATTATGTTCTCATGTTCTCTTTTCTTTTATTTATTGGACTAGCTGTCATTTTTGACAATTCAGTTGAATGAAGACGTATGGTTACTATTATTTACTTTTAACCTAATTAAAGCACACTATATTATCGACAATCCATACGTCAAACCATCGGTGGACATGCGTTGAACTAACTTTCTCAGTGACATCTAGTGATAGGTAGCCTAAACTGGTCACGTCCACTTATTCGGTTGTTGAATGATTCGGGCAAAGAGCTTTCTAGTGATGCGCGATTCTGTCAATGCACTTTCGTGCAATGAGCGATTCTGGTTTTGAATATTCGGGATTTGAATGATTCTGTGCATTTATTTTCTGGTGTAGAATATTCGGGATTTGAATGATTCTGTGCATGAATATTCTGGTTTTGAATATTCTGGTTTTGAATATTCGGGCGTTGAGTATGCACCCACTGTCTGCTATACTTCTTGCAAGAACCGATAATTTATAATTTAAATTTAATAATAGTTTATTTATAAATATATATATATATATATATATATATATATATATATATATATATATATATATATATATATATATATATGTATTTTTTTTACTTTTTCTATTTTTATTGTAAGGTGTCACTACTCGCGCGTCACGCGACGAAATTTCTGTACATTCAGTGAAACAATTCCTCTGTAATTGGGATATTATCCTGTAGAGTGAATTTACAATAAATAAATAAATAAATATTCATTTTCAACTTCTTGATAGAATTCTTCTTCTGTGTCTAAGTCTATTTCATCTGGTTCTATTTTATAATTTTGTTTTATTGTTTGTGTTGACATAGGTTGTGTGACTCTAGTTTATTGTGTCATGGGTTTTGTTGTGAAATTGCGTTTATTTTCAAAAAAGTTTTTTAAGTTTTGACGGGGTGCAAATGGCTTGTATTGACCATTTCTATGTTGTAGGTTTATTGGTCTCTGGGGAAATTGTTGAGCTGGGAATTTTCTTGGTGGTATGTAGAAATTGGGATTTTGATTTTGTACTGTTGGTTTTAGGAGAGGTGATTGGTGTTTAAAATTAAATTCGTTACTTAATAATTGTTCACATTGTTCCAATGTTTGAGGATTTTTTTACAATAAATGCTTCTCTGATTGTTCAAGGTAATAATGATATGAATTTGGCTATTATGACTTTTTGATTTTCCGCAATAATGGCATTTTTCCGTATTTGGTTATACTCTGTTAATAATATTTTACTTTTGTATTTTGAGAATTTTTCCGAAAATAGTTTTAATGTGTAGTATCTTATATGCATTATTTCTAATATTAATGTTTCTGCAGTACTTTTGTCTGTAAAATTGGTTGTAAGGTAAGTTTTTAACTCTTTCCAACTATTAAATTTGTTTTCTGCAATAAGTTCTGCAGCTTTTGATGTGAGCTTATTTTTAATTAATCCAAATAGGTAAATTTTTTGGAGTTGTGATAGCGCAACTGCATTTAGTGACGTTATTACGTCGTCGACAGCTAATAGAAAATTATTTAATATTTTTTTGTACTCGTAACCTTCAAAATGACACTTCCCGCACGCAACACTCAATCTGGAACAAGTGCTTCCCGATCGACTCGACTGTAAAAATTGCAAATAACACTGGCCCTTTGGAACATCCTAAAAATAAATCTGTTTTGATAATAATAAAATCTAATTAATAAAATACAACTTCCTTGAATTTTCCTTTACTAAAAGTTTGGGAAATAAGAGTAATTTGCTAAAATTCTTTCAACATTTGTCAGCATTAGTATCATCTATGTGACAACGGCTGAACTAAAGACGTCATTGATACAACTTCTTCTAGATTGTAATCAAACAAAATAACAAAAATCGCGACTAATATATAAATGATAAGAAAAAACACATATTGTGGAATATAACAACTTAGTTTAATGGAAAAGTAAGATTATAACAATATAAAATGCTTAAATGAATTAATCTATTTTAGGTTAAGTTTGATATTTGAAGTAAGAAATAATGGCTGGTAGCATGAGCGTGGTTCTAACACCGGTTTTAACTAAAACCATACCAACGACTTGGCACATATTTCAGGATTATTAACAAAATCAGTGTTGCCAATGTACTGAATAAGCCGAAAATGTACTGTTAGCTATATTCAATAAATTTGACGGCATTATTTAAAACTGTTTAATATGATTTTTGTCTTGCCTACTTTCAAGTATAAACAATTTAAAATAATGAAGCCAAATTTGTTGAATATAGTTGTCAATACATTTTCGAGTTAATCAGTATATTGGCAACACTGATTTTGTTAATAACCCTGAAGTATGTTCCAAGTCGTTGGCATGGTTTTAGTTAAAACGGGTGTTAAAACCACGCTCGTGCTATCAGCCAATATTTTTAGATTGGGAAGAGCCACAATTGTTACAAGTGTTATTATAAACATTTATAATAAAATTTTGATAATTAGAAATCGAAGTTCCTGGAGCAGCTTGGTTTGCAATTGATAAAGATTGTTTCGGTAAGTTAAAAAAACCGCTTATTTGCTGAGTTTCTCAGTTCTTTGTATTTAAGGATCAATCCAATCCATGGCATTTCAGTTACTGCAAAGCGACGAGAGACATAATTCTTTGTGTTCGGTACAGTGACAAATACAACATCTGTTTTCAATTCAATGTCGTCTATGGACATCTTACATAATTCTTCTCGCCGGCACGCTCCACTAATACCCATTATTAATACCACCTAAACCAAAATGTAATATTCAATGAATATAGTATATTATGTTATTAGGAGTAGAAAGCGGTGTTTTTGTGTTGAACCCAGCTATTGCGGCCGAGGCGCTAGCCGAGGCCTGGCAAGCTGGGTAAAACACAAAAAGGGCGTTCTACTCCGAATGACATATACTATTTTTTCTTCAAGTGTTTCAAATAATTTTTTGACTTTTTTTTGAAATTTCTGTATTTATAAAATTTGCAATTTTAGTCAAAGCTGGCTGTGTACACTACAAAACACAAACGATTCAACTGTCAAATAACAATTTTCAATATGATCTGTGTTGCTGTGGCGACTACTGCCGCCAGCGGTGAACTAAGAAACTAACATTTTTTTACTAGTACAAAAATAACAACATTTTTGTACTAGTAAGACAATGAATATCTTCTACAGCGTGTGTACAGTAGCATAATATGCATATTATAATACGCTTGAAGAAAAAATAACTTATACTTATGGGACAATACCTTCATCAAAAGATATGATGAATCTGGAGCTTCTCTAATGAACTTTTCTATATGATCCATCTCAAGAATTTTTGATTTTTTGCGAGAATGATGTTCTGTTTCCCTTTTTAAAAAACTTATGAGTTTATTATAATTCGATATATTAACATTTTCGTGAATAATCAAACACGACTTTTACATAGAATATGTTGGCCACAAAGACTTTTTACTTACAAAACCTTGAAAATATGCCAATAAACAGTTTTCTGAATAATATTTAATATTTTTTCTTTGCACCATTGAATAAATTTGGAATAAACGGCTTCATAACGTTCCCTTGATTTTGTTGGCAGTAAATTTTGAATCGCCACATTTGCAACTTCCCGAATCTCGGGAGGAGTACAAGAATTATTCACTTAAATAAAATAAAGGTAAAACTTGGTACAAAACTCGCAAAATATTGATAGAAATGTCAAATGAAGTAATTGTTTCTAGTAAAACAAATGGTCATGGCCTACTTAATTTTATGTACGCTCTTGGATAAAAATTTGAAATTAAAGATATATTTTTTATTTCATACTGTGTCGCATTTCCATGTTTACAATTGTGATTTCAGTCCGGTAAATGAGACTTTACGGTATTATTATTCTTTACCGTACTGTATCGTTGCTAAGCAACCAATTTTATCATTTTCCATATTCATTTTTGAAAACGTTGCAAAACGTTGTTAGAAATATCAACAAAACAAAATTGGTTGCTATGGTATCATGACTATTTTATTTTTATTAAGACCCAGACGACATGATTGTTTTTAAAGAGAAAAAGAAAGGTTGAAATAAAGCAAACTTTCATCCAAAAATGCGACACAGATATGAAATAAAATGTTGTACGTCATACGTCCGTTAAATGATTTTCACGGTACTCATTTCAAAATTCCAGACTCGGCTCCTTCGTCGCCTCGTCCGGAAACATCTTATTCGTACCGTAAAAACTCATTTACCGGACTTATAACGTAAATTACTATTTAAATACCAGTACTCGAACAAAAAATTTTATACAAACTACATGCGTGAAAACGTCTTCCGCTCATTCGCGCTATTCAAAAATGCGCTCATGCGGGAACATCGTCTTCCCGCACTTGTTCGTAAATAACTATTACATTTCCATCATATTGTGGAATAATGCGAGTAAAATTTTCTTTTTCTTGTAGGGTTGTAGTAGCCATTGTATTAATTAATAGTCTACTAGGTGTAAGTTTAACAGGAATTTTGGGTTTTTCTATAACTGATTCTATATTTAGTGATTCTGTGTCACTTATATTGTCTTCAGAACTACTTGTATCTGAATTAATCATAAAACTTATATATATATATATATATATATATATATATATATTGCTGTCGGTTGGTTTCGAACCCGACTCTCTAAATTGTGAAGCGCGCACGTTACCCCTACTCTATCAGAGCTGTTGCTTAGATACTATTATTTTCAAGATATGAATAACATTCATGGTACTTCTACAATTTTTCTTAATTTATTCTAATATTACACTTGTAAATTGACTGATTTGAATTGAAATCCATAGAAATAGTATCCCCGGATAAGCATGCAAAATTTCATCTTAATATCTTGCACTGGGGAGATACTATTCACAAGACACCCGGTATATATATATATATATATATATATATATATATATATATATATATATATATATATATATATATACAGGGTGTAAATGAAATAAGTGCATTAAATTTGAACAGTAGTATAACTCATCGAGAGCAACAATATTTCTTAATAACTTTTTCTCGAAATCGCATATTTTTTTAGCATTTTTACCACCCCGTAAATTGGTTCCAAATATTTTTGTAATAATTGAATGCAGCGGCAATAGCTATGAAAAATTTTGTTTTAGCAATTGACAGTCCTGTCAATTGTTGCAATTAAATTTTGACATTAGTAATAAACTTGTTTATAAGGTAAAATTCGGTCAAAATGCGAGTACACAGACATTGTAATTACTTACCTATGGTTTATTTATTTATTTTTTACTCGTATCTGTACTACATGTTACTTGACATCACGGTTCTCATAAAGACAGTGTCATGGAGTTGCCAACGCATTTACATGGAGCGTTTCCAAATCATCACCAAATCATTCTGTTCTTAAGGGGATCGTCTATCCCACAAATTTATTGTATTGTACCGGTTACGGCATTCCATGATTACTCTGGATTGCATGAAGTTATATTATTTTTGTACATATTAGTATGTTTATACAGGATATCTCAATGTTAGAAGCTTTTTAATTTTGTACTTTGACTTTGGAATTAGCAGAAAATAATTTGTAAAAAAACATATTTATTGCATTTTTCTAATGAATATTCCGGCTAATTAAAGAATGTAGTACCAAATCTGAAAAGCAATGAACATAGAACCAACCTTACTAATCAAGGTACAATTTACTACATTATTATTCGAAATCAAATAAAGAAGTTATTATGGAATAAGTAACTAGTCTTTTGTGCTAAACGTATTCGATTTCTTGCGCTCTCCTAGTACAGATAAGGCAGGGTACGGGTAGCGGGAGGTAGTAGTGGGGGTTCTACAATTTGGACTTGGTCTTCCCGGTCGTCGATCGTCGCTCTTCTAGCATTGTCTCATTATTATGTTTAGACATTGTTTTATTTTGGCAGAATTTATTCTTTCAAGAAAATACTGGTAATCAAAGTAATAAATATATTCCAACAGAATTCGTTTTGTAATAACTGAGAGTTAAATATTACAAATTGTATTCACCTTGATTACAACAATACTACACATTACACATTAAAAATTATTTTTCACTTTGCTTATAACAATACTACATTTATACTATACTCGTATACCAGTTTTATGCTTTATTTTATATCTCTAGTATCAATTGAAATTAGAAGAAAATAATGAAAGTATAATTTGCAGATAATAAGTATACTTCGACAGACATTTTTTAAATTAATAATTAATTATTAAACATTGTATGCCACCTTGATTATAACAATACTGCACCATTCTATACCAGTCTTATGCATTTTTACCTTCCGTCACCTTTAGGTAAGGAAGGTATTGTCTTTGGTCAAAAAATTCGGTGGTGAGTTTTTAATGAAAACGCATGTTTTAAGGTCCCTAGAATACGATTCTGACTCATCTTTAAAATCATTCTCTTTCTCTTTTTCTGATAATTCCATTACTAACTTCAGTAGTCAGGAAGAATCAGATTCAGATTTACGTAAGTTGATTATAGAACCCCAAGAAGTAGAAAAAAAAGAAATACCAGAATATCCTAGTGGGCGCAGATTAGTTAATATTAATTATTTATTGAATCAAATTCTCATTTAATTCACAAGAACCTTTTGACTGTGGGTTTAGAGAAATGATCTTTGTGAAAGAAATTAGATCTGGGTATTACAGTGAATTTATTTTTAAATGTAAAATGTGTAACAAAATTGCTTCATTATGCACAGAAGAGAAAACTAATAATGATGCATTGATATGGTACGCGGAATTATTTTTTACTGTTACTATTACATACTAGTATTACTATATTTTTATTCCTATTACCTTCCACAATTCTCAAGTATTTGTTTTCCGAATCAAAAATTGTCATTGTAGGTACATTTGCCGATTTGCCGTATCGAATCGATCAGTGTACGGTAAGTATTACAAATCGGGCCCTGTCTAGAATATTATAGTCAGTCAGTAGTTTATTGATTTGTATTGATATGTCCCACTGTAAAAGGGGTTAGTCAAATACCTCCGCACCGCACCACATCTCTCTGCGACTGCATGAGCTTAGAAGTTCGGACTAGCGTGATCGAGCCGCTTAAGGCTCCTTTCAAACAGTCAGATACCATCTAAGGTTTTGGAAGTGAGCAGGGGGAGGAAGGTCTGAAGAGGCTAGAGGGTGTGGCTAAATGTTCCCCACTCTTAAAATTTTACATTTGCCGATGTCATTGAAGGTGGTGGCCTTAGTAGACATCGGTAAGAGGGAGGGTGATGTCGCTCAGCGACATATAATTATGTACGAAATATTGAACAATAAGCTTTATGCAATACCGACTCATACATGTTATTATGGTTATTTAAAGAATAATTGAGAAGTCTCGGAGAAATTTTTATTTATTTTTTGCTTTTTTTAAATAAATATAAAAAAGTAAGTTTACAAAATTATTTTATTATTGAAAACATGAGAAAACAAATATAAAATCAAACAATTATGACTGGTTGCAGAAACGTTCATCAACGCTTTGCTTAATTAACGGATCATCAAAATGAACAAATGCAACGCGATTTTTTGGCAGCAATGATTTCAATATTATAAGAGCAAGGAAACTGATTCGAATTTGTTCATTTTGATGGTCCGTTAATAAAACGAAGCGTTGATGACGTTTCTGCAACCGGAAATTAACAAATAATTATAAAAACAATGATGCAATTTCATATATGCAATGCAATGCAATGCAATAAATAAAATTAATAAAATAAATAAAATTAATAAAATAAATAAAATAAATAAAATAAATAAAATAAATAAAATAAATAAAATAAATAAAATAAATAAAATAAATAAAATAAATAAAATAAATAAAATAAATAAAATAAATAAAATAAATAAAATAAATAAAATAAATAAAATAAATAAAATAAATAAAATAAATAAAATAAATAAAATAAATAAAATAAATAAAATAAATAAAATAAATAAAATAAATAAAATAAATAAAATAAATAAAATAAATAAAATAAATAAAATAAATAAAATAAATAAAATAAATAAAATAAATAAAATAAATAAAATAAATAAAATAAATAAAATAAATAAAATAAATAAAATAAATAAAATAAATAAAATAAATAAAATAAATAAAATAAATAAAATAAATAAAATAAATAAAATAAATAAAATAAATAAAATAAATAAAATAAATAAAATAAATAAAATAAATAAAATAAATAAAATAAATAAAATAAATAAAGTAAATAAAGTAAATAAAGTAAATTAAATAAATTAAATAAATTAAATAAATTAAAATAAATTAAAATAAATTAAAATAAATTAAAATAAATTAAAATAAATTAAAATAAATTAAATAGATTAAGGGCCGGTTTTATAAAGAAATTGAATCTTCACTTAAAAATTTAGTTCCATAGTAAATTTAATGAAAAGAAAAAATGCAACACGATTTTCTGACAGCAATGATTTAAATGTCATAAGAACAGGGAAACTGATTCGAATTTGTTCATTTCATTAAATTTACTTGACAACTAATTTTTAAGTGAAGATTACATTTCTTTATAAAACTGGCCCTAAATAAATTAAATAAAGTGTGGTCGCCACATTATCTTCTACACGGATTTCTTACTGGCATATTTCTGCTATGTCTTGGGTCTATCAACTCCGGCAATATGCATTTCATGTAAAAGGTCACCAATTTTGACTCCATTTTTGTTTTCCAGAAATGATCGTCCCGTTCAATCTAAATAAAAAGAAAAAAGAAAGTTAATTCATATATAAAATATAAAAATAATATAAAAATATAAAATGTTAGAGATAATACAATGTTACACAGATAATACAATGTTACAACATCCCAAACATAGATGCAGTTAGTCGTATTGCTCGTTCTTGAATCCACAGCGTACTGGAGCTTTGGCTGCGGGTTTTTTTCTCTAAATCTTCTATTTCTTCTGAAGTCTTCCTTAAATCTTCTAAAAAATATCTCTTCTTTTCTTCAAATTCTTGATCAGTAAGATCAGGAGTACCGCCATAGTCTTCATCTGCCATTTCAATTTTTCGTTTTAACGTTTTACTCACTTTACTTTTGAATAGCTGTCTCTTGGGATAATGCTCTCTTGACATTTTTCTACGTCTAATAAATTTCTTGGTGTGTAAACCTGGGCTTCTTTTTGTTGCTGACCTATATATTTGATTAAAATAATCATCTTTACTATTATAAGAAATAGCAGCGGCTTCGCATCGAGTTTGGTACCCTCCCTTTACAGAAAAATTAATTCTTTTCCCACCAATGTATTTGCATACTATTGCATTATATAACTCGGCTGAGTTGTTATCCATGTTCAAGATCAAGCTATATGCATTATTTACTAGGCGGTAAATAACGTATAGGACTTCTTTATATAAGCCTATTTCTTTAATACGTGTAATTTGACTGTCTTCATCGGCAGAAGTTTTGTCACAAAAATATCCCAAGTTGGCACAATCTTTGTGTTCTCCAAAAATATGACTTGGAGCATTTAAAAGATCTCTTTTCAAATCAGCTACTTGTTCTTCTAAGGGCTTGCTTTCTGATTTTCTATATAGTATAGCTCTTATGATAGCAGCCCTAAATCTTTTAATATTTCCTGCTACACATTTTCGAAGAGTTATAGGAACAACGCGGTTAGTTGATGTTGTTTTTTTATTTGAAATATCTTTCAGTTTATTCACAAAATTTCGTAGTAAATGGTTTCGGCATTCTACTTTTTCAACCAGATTATTTCCATACGGTTTTGCGTCTGATATTTTTTTCATGACGCTGCTATCACCGTCGCCTACTAGTCTTTTAAAGATTAAGCCATGTAATGTAAGTGAGCTTTTAAATCCCTGTAGGATTATTTCTGTATTATTCCTGAGCTAGAGGGAATAAAGGTCTTAGTAAACGACACTTATGTAGAAAACACGTTATATTTGAGAGCACACCACAAGTACAAGAGAACAGGAACTTTTCTGGCCAAGCGCCATTACGTGTCTGCCCGCTCGCTAGTGCTGGGCGGTAGTGACATCTTTTGATGCAAAAGTAAAGATTATTCTAACATCCTAACAAGGGTGATGTGTTGGTTGTATACATATAACACATCTCCCCCTTACAAGTTCAACTTATCTGGTTTTTTAACAATACGGCCAGATCTAGTTTTTATTGGACTTTTCTTAGGTGTAACAATTTTATCATTAGAGAGGGAAGGGGTAACATCTGATTGTGTAGCTTCAGTCACATGAGGCGCAATATTGTCATTTATTTCGCAAGAAATAGGAACACTGGGTACATAAGCATTTAGCGACTTTCTCAAGTCAATTCTGTTACGACGGATTGTCTCACCATTGAGATCTTTAATTAAGTACGATCTAGGAGTTGAATGTATGTCTATAACTTTACCTGGTTCCCATTTCTTGTGAATGTTATTATAGCATGTTACATTCGTGTTAACATCTAGATCGACAAGATCTTTTGCACTTCTATTATATTGCTTTTTATACACATTCTGTCTATCTGTTAGTTTCTCAGTCACATTATTACACAGTTTTGGCAATAACAAATCTACGGCAATGGGCACTTTGGTTTTACAGCGTCTATTCATCAAGAGTTCGGCAGGAGAATAGTTCATATATTTTAGAGGAGAGTTTCTATATTGCAACAAGGCACTATGAATATCACTACCTTCTTCCAACGATCTCTTGACTATATTTTTTCCTATACCTACAGCTTTTTCACCTAACCCATTTGATCGAGGGTAGTTTGGACTTCTGGTAATTATATTAAAATTCCACTCTCTTGCAAAATTTTCAAATTCAAAACTATTGAAAGGTATGTTATCACTAACTATAACATCAGGGCTACCGTGTGTAGAAAAAAATTTTTTTAATACACTAATGACTGATTTAATAGATTTATCACCAATAGGGGATAACTCAAGCCAATTTGAATATGAATCAAATACAGCTAGATAACTAGTACCTCCGTATGTGAAAATATCAATGCCCAATCTTTCCCACGGACGTTTAGGTAGTGGAAATGGTACGAGCGTCTCTTTTTGTTGTTTTCTGGCCGTTCGTTCACAAATTTTACATTTTTTAATGTAAGTCTCAATATCACAGTTCATTCGCGGCCAATAAAATACTTGTCGCGCTCGCATTTTGCACTTTTCAATGCCTATATGGCCTTCATGCAATAGTTTAAGCATATCATGGCGTAGAGCCCCGGGAACAATAATTTTATTTCCGCAAAATATTAAGTCATTTACAATATTTAAATTCTCTTTAATTTTAAAGTAATGTTTTATCGCAGTTGGGATATCGCGCTTATTTTCTGGCCAATCTGTTTCGCAAAATTTTTTAACAAGAATTAATTCCGCATCAGACAATGTTTCACGGCGAAATTCTTCTTTTCGGCTATCTGACATGGGAATGTTTACAATAAGCGAATGAATAGCGCGGTCAAATTCACTGTTACTTGGTAAGCCTGTGTCCGATAAAAATGCTCGCGATAATGCGTCGGCTATGTAAAGATATTTTCCGGGTTTATAATTTACTTTCAGATCATAGTTTAGCAACCGTAGACGCATTCTTTGTAGACGCGGTGTTACTGAGGCTAATGCTTTTTTAAATATGGACTCGAGTGGTTTGTGATCGGTGTTTATAACGACGTCTTTTAACCCATAGATAAAGAAATGAAATTTTTGAATTGCAAACACGATTGCCAACATTTCTTTCTCTATTTGCGCATATTTGCGTTCTGATGCATTTAAAGTTCTGGACGCAAATGCGACCGGATGTCCATCTTGTAGAAGGCACGCACCTAATCCGTCTTTCGACGCGTCTGTTTCTATTTCGACTAATTTGGCCGAATTAAAATACGTCAATATCGGTGCAGTCGTCAGTAAGTGTTTTAATTTATTTAGCGCGTCATCATGAATGTTCGACCAATCCCAAGTAACGTTTTGTCTAGTTAGTTCATTTAACGGAGCGACAATTTTTGACATGTTTGGCACAAATTTACCTAGATATTTGGCCATTCCTAAAATTCTCAGTAATTCCGCTTTACTTTTAGGGGTGGGTAGGTCCGTGATTGCTTTAACGTATGCTTTATTGAGCTCGATGCCATTTTTAGAGTAAATCTGGCCCATAAATTTTACATTTTTGGATTTAAATTGAATTTTATCACGGTTAAATTTAACGTTGTATTTTTCAGCTCGCTGCAAAACAATTTGTAAATTTTTGTCATGCTCGGCTTCATCTTTTCCTGTTATGATCAAATCATCAAAATATAGACCAACGCCATCAATGTCTCCAAATATTTCGTAGTTCATCTTTTGGAATACTTCAGGGGCTGAACATATTCCAAAAGGCATTCTTTTAAATTGAAATCTACCGAATGGCGTCCCGAATGTGCAATAATCTGCACTAGCTTGGTCTAATTTAACTTGAAAATAGCCGTCTTTCATATCAAGAACTGAAAAAAATTCTTTATTACTAAGTTTGGCAGAAATTTCTTCACTAGTTGGTATTAAGAAATGTTCGCGTTTTATTGCAAGATTTAAAAATTTCGGGTCCAAACAAAGACGTAAATCGCCATTCTTTTTTTCAACTATAACCAGCGGATTCACCCATTCAGTCGGTTTATCGACTTTACAAATAATGCCCGACTTTTCTAATTCTATTAATTTTAAGTTTAATCTGTCATGCAGTGTTTGCGGTACACGTCTCAGTGGTTGAATGTGCGGTTTCGCGTCTTGTTTTAATGAAATATGATGTTCTCTGGGGAACTCACCTAGTCCATTGAATACATTACCATGAAATTTTGTCATATCTTCTACAGTTTCATATTTAATATTTGACACATTAGCAATTCGAGATATTAGCTTTAACTTTGTGCAACCCTGTAAACCAAGTAAAGGTATTTGGTCTTCAGTATCTCCATTGGTATCTACAACAATAAATGTTAAATTCACGGTACATTTATTGACATTACAAGAGAGTGAAATTTGCCCTAGTGGCTTAATTTTAAAGTTATCATTTCCATAAGACAATAAAGTTACGTGGGTTTTGTTGATTTTATCTACTAGCTTTAAATGTTTGACAAATGTTATGGGTAATACATTGACCTCTGCTCCAGTGTCCAATTTGAAGTCAATAGGCTGCCCTTGGACAACTATCCTCTGCATCCACATCTTCTGACTTGATCCATTTCGATTCACTGAGCTTATGTTCTTAACACTGTCTATATAAACGTTGTTGGAATCTTCTTCACTCAAACTATCGTCGCATTGTTCTTGCTCTTTAGTCTCATTAACTACATGCACTTTTTTAGATTTCTGTACACTACCACCTCCTTTGTTAGCACTTTGATCACTTAATTTGCTTCTTAGGCACACTGCTGCAAAGTGGTTGCGGCCTTGACATTTGGCACATGTTTTCCCATATGCCGGACATTTATTCTTCACATGCTGATATCCGCAGAATCTACAGTTGTTTTTCTTCTCGGTTTGACTGGCAGTTTTTTCTTTTGACCTTCTAACAGCATTTACCTGTTGCTGCTCATTTTGTAGCGCTTGCGACTGTGATTTACTGGCTTCAGTAGCTCTACAAAAATCAACACCTTTATTTATGAATACTTCAAATTTCTGTTCAAAACGTTTCCAGTTTTCAGACACGTGGCCTTCTAGTGCAAGCGGCTCTGGTGGCTTAAATAAGTGTTCCATTTTCTAGTTTTACTAAGATATTTTACCTGACACCATGTATTATTCCTGAGCTAGAGGGAATAAAGGTCTTAGTAAACGACACTTATGTAGAAAACACGTTATATTTGAGAGCACACCACAAGTACAAGAGAACAGGAACTTTTCTGGCCAAGCGCCATTACGTGTCTGCCCGCTCGCTAGTGCTGGGCGGTAGTGACATCTTTTGATGCAAAAGTAAAGATTATTCTAACATCCTAACAAGGGTGATGTGTTGGTTGTATACATATAACACAATTTCTGATTCCATAGAAGTAGAAGTACCATCCCAGTTACGGAAGCATGTATGCTGTGGCGTGACTTCATTTTTATTTTCTGCTCGAGCACAAACTGTACAATATTTATTTTTCACACCTAAATATAACAGTTTTCCGGTCCGTTGTCCAATAATACAAGCCTATAAACAAAAATTTATATCAGACAAATTATTTGCTTAAAATTATTTTTGTAGTTCTACGATATTTGGAACTGACTTATGCAGGTTTTATAAGCTTTTATTGGGAGCTGAGTAGCTTAGTGGTCAACCACCATAAATTGAACTAGTGAGGATCACTAGGTAGGTAAGATATGGACCATATTAATAAAATTCATACGGTCTTACTATGTATAAATTTTTTTTTTTTTTGTAATACATATAATATACGAGTATAATCTCTATTCAACTTTCAAATTGATATTAAAACAAGTATATTTAAAGCGCATTATTATTTGAATACTATAAACCGGATTTTAAGGGCGCGATAAAATGATGCTTTTGTATAATGTCTTGGTTATTTTGATATATAAGAATAATTTGTTACAAAATTATATATTAATTTAAAGGTAAACATATGGAGATTGACATAAAAGTTTCAGTTTTTTTATATAATTAATAAATTATTTGTAAATTAAAGAAAATTGTAGAACTGTTCAAAACCAGATTTTTCAAAACCACTTTATCTTATTTAGGATGCAATTTCAACCAGAATTTTACCTTTGTGTCCAAGGGATGAATGAATACTTTAGTATTATTTAAAATTTATAAGTGAAAATGGCCTATATTTTCTTATAACCAAGAAAGTTTATATCGTCCATAGGCTTTCAATGCTATTTTAGTTCAGCGTTTTGCCGCTCACAACTGTGGCGCTTATGTGTTCTCAAAACTAGTTTCCTCTTTGGACAGGTAGAGACGGACAGAGATTGAGATACGGCCGAGAGCATAGTTTTCCAGGTATATCGGCAAATCAAGAAAACTTGACACAGCACCACTGACAAAATTTATTTCACTCATCATAATTAGGTACATAGGCGAAGTTAGACTGTAAAATTACGGGGTGCTAAAGTCCCTTACCTTAAAATGAAAAAAAATAATTAGTTTACAATATAAAAAAGTATTTATTTGATTAGTTTATAAACAAGAACATAAAATATTATTTAAAGTAACAAAATAGTTATTTGTGATATGTGTTAAAAATGATATTTTAGTTTGTGAAAAGAAAGTTTGGAACACGACGCGAAACTAATATTCTGTTTCCATTCAGAAAAATAACTTCTTGCAAAATGTCTTAGGCATTATTTATTTATTTTTTTAATTAATTTTTTGAAAGTCCATTTTCAATATCCTATACTGATCTACGTACTACTACGTAAAGCAATTTTGTGTCATAGTAGTGCTCAGCCAGCTTTTAATTCTCCTCATAACAGAGAATAATCTTTCACATGTTTCTGTGTATATAGGCAGAATGAGCGTAATTTTATAAAGTTTATAATAATTTCCAAATGTATCTAGATTAAGTACACTTTTAATATTATTTGATTCTTGACTGCTCATCATGTTCATTAGAATAGTAATTTCAGCTTTCAAAATATCTTTATTTATTGCCAAAGTGGTATAATTATCTATATCTACGGCTGTTGCTAGTTCTTGGCTTTCTAGGGAAAATCGGAGTTTTAGGTGTATACCCAGTAAACATGTTTCGATTTTGAAACATTTCAAAATGTTAACAATTTTCTTATCTCTGAAATATTTTTTGTTATGTTTTTTAGACGTTTTTGAAATGCCCCGTTATTAAAAATCTTAAAATAATGTTTTAAGGATGTTTCCAATTTGATTTATACAGAATAATTTCTGAAATGTTTCTAAGACATATCTTAAATGGTCCAATATTATCAATTTGATTATCCCTGAAATATTTTTGTTATGTTTTTAGGACGTTTTTGAAATGCCCCGTTATTAAAAATCGTAAAATAATGTTTTAAGGATGTTTCTAATTTGATTTATAGGGAATGATTTCTGAAATGTTTCTAAGACATTTCTCAAATGGTCCAATATTATCAATTTGATTATCCCTGAAATATTTTTGTTATGTTTTTAGGACGTTTTTGAAATGCCCCGTTATTAAAAATCTTAAAATAATATTTTAAGGATGTTTCTAATTTGATTTATACGGAATGATTTCTGAAATGTTTCTAAGACATTTCTCAAATGGTCCAATATTATCAATTTGATTATCCCTGAAATATTTTTGTTTTGTTTTTAAGACGTTTTTGAAATGCTTCGTTATTAAAAATCTTAAAATAATGTTTTAAGGATGTTTCCAATTTAACATAATTTAATTAACAATTATTTCAAAATGTGTCAAAGTATTTCGTGTGCTATTATAGCAGAAATATACACTGGCAACATTGCAGAGACGTTACGGAATGCAACTTGTACAACTGCGCAGACGCACCTCGCACATGCAAGTGGATACTTGTGTTCCGCCATTTCTTCTTGTACTTGTAACGTGCTGTTTGTGTTTTACGTCTTACTGTGACTATCGTTTTGTGCAAATATTTAAGTGTAATATAAATATGTAATACCTAATGGAATATTGAAGAGTGTATCTTATTTTCCACGAGTTCATTATATAATGGTTTAAAGGTATGTATCTTTTGTTTAGTTACGTAAAGCCAAATAGGTATATTAGTTTTGAAGGTTAACGCATGTTTTAAATTTTATGCATGCTGTCGTAGTCTCCAGTCTAAAGAAGCTCAAATATTTGAATTTTGCTCTAAGTTTTACTGGAACGAGAAGTAACATCATTATTTATATGTTCAACTAGACAAGATGTAAAAGATTTACTAAAAACTGACAGTAAATGACGATCATCAAATTGAGCTAAATTATGATTATTTTCCCCCAGCTTTATTACTAATACAGATTTATCGTTAACCTATTTTTTATTTCATTACAGGTGCTGTTAATAAAATTCCCTCAAGTCAAGTGTATAGAATACGAGGAATATATATTTGAAATTATGGTTTCGACAAACTCCACACCGACGTGCAAGAACCGAAGTCAAACTATTTAATCATCACTGATTTTAAATAAATATTATCAAAATTTTGTAATACAGTCTATTAATCTCGACTCACTAAAGGTAATCCATAGTGTAATTCGTAGGCCAGTTGCAGCAAAGAAAGTTTTGTGGGTCAGCAATCTATTTGTATAAAATGTATACTACATATTTATCAATAATATATTACTATGACACATTTTGTCATAAAATTAACAAAAACACATTTTCTTAAATACCCATTTCTATTTAATATTAATATTGCAGGAACATAGTATTACAACGATTTATTTACATTTCAAAAACATATTTTAATTTTTTTATAGAACATTACAATAACGTTGAATAGTTTATATTATGAACGTTACGAAAACATATTATTAAACATTATCAGTACGTTTCTGTATTGATTCAATGCATGTTTCCGGGAGGTTATAGAATTATTTTGAAAACATTGCAAAAAATGTTCCTGACGGCGGACATAGAGCAACGTTTCTGGAACCAATTTGAAGACATAGAAGATAACATTACATTCGAAATGTTCACATTCCAGAAACATTATAGTAACCAACATATGTTTACTGGGTAGTTATTGCATCAATTATATGATAGTAAAGTAAATATATGAATTCGGAAAGAATCATCATCAAGAATAATCAGCACCAGTATATAAGTCAGTACCTATCATGTGAACTAGATCCAATTGTTGATGCGACCAAATAATTTTTAAGTAACTTTGACTCGCTTTTTTTTATTTTTAGAGTTTTAATAGGTTCAATTTCAATATTGTTATTTTTTTTGAAGCAATTTCAATATCTTTTCGTGAGTACAAAAGTGCATAGTCAGTTCGCTTTATATTTTTTTATTATGTCATTAATGATAGTTAAATTCCCTTGTTTGCTTTGAAGGTTCTTTCTTAATATGTTGATAATATTTAATATAACAGTCAAAATGAATATATGTGTCTAAAATGAAATTATTAAAATTTATAGAAATTTTGTTTGGGGGTGCTAATTCAAAATCTGGGGGTGCTAAGCACCCCCAAGTACCCCCCTAACTACGCCTATGATTAGGTATGACATGACATACTTCCTGTTTGTAATATCTATTACATTTATGTCAACAATTATATATAATACAATTTGATAGGAATTTTATTGGATAGAAGCTTCATACGTTGTTTAAATTTTTTGTTATTTACAATTAGACGACATTTCGGCACATGGTTATGGCCATTTTCAAGTCAACAATGTTGTATTACATTTAGTCAAATTTAAATTACTTACATTATAGAAAAAAAAAAATTGACTAAAAGTAATATAACTTAGTTGGCTCAGTCACTGTTGACTGTCCAACCTGCCGCAGGTTGTGAAAATCAAACTTATAAACATGGTTTGAAATATAACAAAAATAATTTTCTATAAAGTAACTAATTTAAATTTGACTAAATGTAATATAACATTGTTGACTTGAAAATGACCATAACCGTGTGCCGAAAAGTCGTCTAATTGTATTTCCTACAATAACAAATTAAAACAACGTATGAAGTTTCTATCCAATAAAATACCTATCAAGTAAACTGAATATGAAAATTTTACCATTCTATTTCCTATGGTCCACAAAAAGGTAGAGACCCGGTATATCAAATATATTATTGTTGATATAAATATAATAATTTTTATAAATTATAAGTATATTATTATTTTTCATGCATAATAAATATTATAAACAACTCATGTATAGTTATTTTGGTACATCGGCCCAAATCTGATAAACCGAATGAATTATTATCATTTTTATTTTTTATGTATAATAAATATTATCAACCGCTCACCGTTTAGTTATTTTGGTACATGGGCCCATAACTTTGATAATCCGAATGAAAAAGTATCATTTTTAGTTCCCCAAATAGGAAAATGTATTGTTGTTGGCATAAATATAATACTTTTTATAAATTGTAAGTATATTATTTACATTATTGCTATTTCATTTGATTAATAAGAACGGCATATTCCAAAGAACAGCTTTACAAACATTGGAAATTTATAATTTGTCGGTTATTATTGAGGTAAGAAATTGAAAGGGAAAACACAAGGGTCACTTGCCGGACAAACAATTCTTTTATCTGCATAATTCGTTTTACCCGTTTACCTGTAATCAGCGACTGATGACACCAATGTTTTCCCATCAAATTCATACACATATTGTTGTTGATATCAATATAATAATTTTTATAAATTTTAAGTATATTATTATTCTTCGTGCATAATAAATATTATCAACAGCTCATGTATAGTTATTTTGGTACATCGGCCCATAAATCTGATAAACCGAATGAATTATCATTTTTAGTTCCCCATATAGAGAAATATATTGTTTTTGATATAAATATAGTATCATTTTTATAAATTGTAAGTATATTATTATTCTTTATGCATAATATATATTATCAACGTCTCATCGTGTAGTTATTTTGGTACATAGGCAAATAACTCTGATAAACCGAATAAAACAGTATCATTTTTAGTTCCCCATATAGTAAAATGTATTGTTGTTGATATAAATATAGTACTTTTTATAAAATGTAAGCATATTATTTAAATTATTGCAATTTATTTGAAATATATTTATCTAAATAAGTTTAATAAGGACGGCATATTCCAAAGAACAGCTTTACAAACATTGGAAGTTTATAATCTGTTGGTTATTATTGAGGTAAGAAATTGAAAGGGAAAACACAAGAGTTTCTTGCCGGACAAACAATTCTTTTATCTGCATAATTCGTTTTTCTCGTTTAACTGTAATGTGCGACTAATGATACCAATGTTTTCCCATTTCATATTGTACTATACCGTATTACTAGGCTTAGGATTATAAAATTCAGATATTGGAAGGCAAAAGCCGCATCTCACTATCTCAAACCAGTAAAATCCTAGTCAGAGGTAAAATCTTACGCTACGAGGGATGTTAGTTATGTTTTCAATGTCACATAGCAAGTTTAATTTTGGCTCCGCCCAAAAGGAAATAAGGTTTGATACACGATTTATTTCCATGGAAAATCTAGAAAGGGACTACTAGCGCCTTCAAAGAGCGTACAACGGTTGTTATCATAAGTTAGGCTTTTAACCGCACCCTTAAAGTAAACAATTAGGAATATCTCGGGAAATATCTTGAAATTCGGAAGAACCTACTCTCTGCTGGTACTCCCATAAAACTTTATAAGGGTACTTATTCTATAATGAGTTTCAAATATCGTTTCATATAACTATAAAATATATTTATTGATACTTACAACTCCCGAGCTGGCGTTGTAATTAGCCCTATAAGATCTTTTACACCAAGCTCCATCGGCTACTACAGTAATAGTGGGAATTCCATAAATGTCCACGTTGCCTTCTTCCCTAGCAATTGCGGCTTCTTCTTTTCCCGCTGCTTCCATACTATCCCAAGCCGTTTTCCTTATCACTTCTGACATATTCATGTGACCTTGATTATAGGTATGAAAAGACATACAAGGCAAATTGATTGCAGCATGTTGCTCAACTAGCTGAGAATGCCCTATTCCAGTTGTAATGCATGATAACACTGCAGCATCATTAATATTTAAATTCATGGAATCGCCAATATCGTCCGTCACAATTTCTTTAATAATATTGCAATTTTTACATTTCAATTTGAAAATACTGCATAAACCAATACGTTTTTCTGAAATAACTTCCATATTTGTAATGTTACATGAATATGGTTTATGTTCGCCCATTTCAAACAATTGTTTAAATAAATACTGGACGTCTACAATTCGTCTTCCAGAAATTTCTTCCCGATTAGGATTAGAAACACACACACACACACACACACACACACACACATACACACACACACACACACACGCACACGCACACGCACACGCACACGCACACGCACACGCACACGCACACGCACACGCACACGCACACGCACACGCACACGCACACGCACACGCACACGCACACGCACACGCACACGCACACGCACACGCACACGCACACGCACACGCACACGCACACGCACACGCACACGCACACGCACACGCACACGCACACGCACACGCACACGCACACGCACACGCACACGCACACGCACACGCACACGCACACGCACACGCACACACACACACACACACACACACACACACACACGCACGCACGCACGCACGCACGCACGCACGCACGCACACACACACACACACACACACACACACACACACACACACACACACACACACACACACACACACACACACACACACACACACACACACACACACACACACACACACACACACACACACACACACACACACACACACACACACACACACACACACACACACACACACACACACACACACACACACACACACACACACACACACACACGCACATAATCGTAAAAATGTTATAATCGGATTGTAGGGACCTTAAAACGTGCTTATTCACTAAAATCTGGATATGCGATTTTTACCATGAATTCAATACCTCTCTTAGCGAGAGGTAAAAAATTAATAGCAAACAATTTAGATAAAATCGAAGTGAATATGAAATTCGGAATTTATTCCATTACTTGTTCATACTGTACTAAATTATAACAAACAAAAAGAAACAATCTAACTAGGTTTAAAGAACATTATGTACTATGAAAAATGTAAAAATATTTTCAAGTTTGTTAAATTTTGACCGGGCACCACTGGATAAACGGTTCTTAAAATTAGTTAAATAACCAAAGATACCCGAATTTGTTATCTTTCCCGTCATTAGCTCAGATTATAGAATTGCAAGTAAATACCGTAACTTGAGGTCACCAATGTTCAACTTTTGTAAACCACAACCATTATTTTAGGATTGGCCAATATGTTTAAGATGTAATAATTAATAATTTGTTAAGTATATAAAGTTTCTTATTTGTAATTATTAAAATTGTACTCCGATGATGTAACACTTGAAATGTACATGAGTATTTCGAAAGAAAAAATGAAGAAAATGAATTGTGTTTATTTATTTACTGAAATCTAATATATAATTATAAATATAAAAAATCGAAATAGGAAAAATATTTTATAATTTTTTAAACATGGTCTAGGAATCGAAAATCTAAGAAATCTATCTGAATGTCATGCTGCCAGAGGCTTATGGGCGGAGCTTGTTGATTGCAAGGGATTGCCGAGTGGTGGCACCACATTTCGATGCGACAAATCTGTGATTATAGATGCTTATTGGTTAGCTATTTTCTAGTTTAATTCTAAACATTAAGTATTTTTTCTAAATACATTTGAAAGATAAAGGTTTATACTTTGGCGCTACGCTGAAAATTTATTTAAAAAATATGAATTAAATCATTTTTTATCATGATGAAAAAGGGCATTTTTTCTAACTTTTTAACACCGAAAATGTTAGTTATAAATAAGTAAATGGATTTAATTTTGGTTAAGCGCCATTCATCAAGGCTTTTATAACAAGGAAATCAAGTTTTCAAATTAATAATACCATAAATAAAGTTTGAAAACGCAAATTAGCAAAAGTGTGCGTAGCGCACCAATCTCGTCATTCGAAAGGAGCCTTAATATTCGCACATTTGTTAATCTTGTACATCTTTATCACATCACAATACGGAGGGTCACATATGACAATTTTTAAAAAAGCAACAGTTATATCCATACCATGTGCAAAAAGTTCAATGTTTTCAGCACATAACAGACTTCAATTTTGGGAATGGCTCATAATGTTTATTCATGAGACTGAATTTGCTTGGGAAGGTGTATTTATTATGCACAATACACATCTTGACAGACGAAAATGCTGTAAAAATTTTCATTAAAAAATGTTTTGGGCGGGAACAATAAATGGACGACTAATTATTGATACTCATGTACCTCTTTTAAATGGACAAAAGTTTGTACTTACATTTTTTGAATAACGTATTTAAACTATTATGATTTCTCGACGATAAATAATCATCTCATAACCTAACAACTATGCTTTTACTCCTCATCTCTCCTTGTCTTCCTCTATTCACACTATTCAAAGGTGATTAAAACCCTGGTTCAAAACACAACTTTATAATTTTGTTATCCAAAATTTAAATTTATTTATTTTAAAAATTGTACTCTTACGTATTAATTAATAATAATGTTATTTCCATTGATTCGTTTATTAATTACTGTGACTGTAAGTGTAACCGATAACCGACAATTTTTGAGCTGATTGTATCCCACTTGAACACGGCAACAGTCATTTGTTCTCCATGAGCGGGTAACGAAATATGCAGCAAATCTTTAAAGAATTTTAACTCAAAATCTAAAAGACTTAGAAAAAAAAGTTATTAAGAAATATTGTTCCTCTCATCGAGTTACATTACTGGTTAAATTTAATGCACTTATTTCATTTACACCCTGTATATATATATATATATATATATATATATATATATATATATATATATATATATATATATATATATATATATATATATATACATGTGTGTGTGTGTGTGAGTGCGCGCGTGTGTGTGTGTATGTATGTGTGTGTGTGTGTGTGTGTGTGTGTGAGTGCGTGCGTGTGTGTGTGTGTGTGTGTGGGACTTCGCCGATCTCTCGATAGATTTATTACTTGTTTTTACAAGATCTATCCCTTTGTGTGTTTATACAAAAAGTTTTAAACTTACAATGGTAATATTAGTGTTAGATGCTTTACGGATTCTTTAGTTTTCTGCTGGAGACGTGATCCAATGGTTTGCAAGTCTTCCTTCTTCTTTCGTTGAATCTTCGGAGAGTAGCAGATGCGTTCAGGCGACGTGAACCAGCAACGGGACAGCAAGCTCTCTCCGTGCGAAGAGGACGTGAACTCGTGTGGAACAGCAAGTTGCCAAATCTGGTTGTCTTCTCTTAAAGATGGGTCGTGGTTAGACCTTGATGGCCTTAATTTGGACCCGTTTCACTTTGCGATGTTGTAGACTCAGGTTTCCCTCGTTAGCACAGCGTTCTCTTATAGCGTTTTCAGCTTACTCAGTGCAAGTGCGCACTGAGTGCAACATATCACGTGACCACACTGAACGAGTTCTGCCCTCATTCGCCATATTTGCACTGACACTATTGCACTTGCCTAGGGAGTCAGTGCACAAAAGTCGCACTGAGCCAGTGCACGGTGCAACTTTTTCTGAAGCTGAAAACGCATCAGCTGACTAATTTTTGCACTCAATGACAAGCTGAAAACGCTCAGTGCAAAAAAGTGCGCACCAGTGCGCACTCGACATGTAAGCTGAAAACGCTATTAGTTGAGTAGCAAGCTGTTGCTTGTAGACGAGTGTTTGTGGAAAGCGGAGTTTTTTTCTTATTTCACAGATTTTTGTCGAATAAAGAATTGAAATTCACCACACAATTTTTTCTTGTTTTTCGACTAATCGTACCGACTGCGCCAATTAAATTATGTCGATGGATATTTAATAAAAATATATTTTCTTTTGAGCAGAGCTCTTTACATACAAGAGGTTATTAGAAAACGTACACTCAGGGGCGCGCCGTACCATTTTGTCGCCCGTGTGCCAATGTTCATCTTGATGCCCCCTCCCCCAAGTTCAACAGTTATAAAAAAATAAAAATCGCCTTTCGAAAAAACATGAAAAAGTGGCCTAAAACAAATCTAGTACTACTTCACACTTGAAAAATATGTATTCACAAAAAAACTGCAAAATTTACATTTTTGCCTATATCTAGCGACCTACGGATTTTTTCTCAAATAACGACACCACTAAAATGGTCTTGTAATGGGGCAACAATTATATGTGCGCACGTTAACTTGGACAGCCTGTGTACTTTTTTTATAGTTACCATATGTTTTAAATAAACCACAATAATTGTTTTTACCCTATAAAATTAATAATTCTTGCATTTTCTGCTTGAAACATAGATACATCGTTGGGAAGCTAAAGTAAACTCTCTTTCAATGGTATAATTTTTCTACTTTGGAAATTACAAATTGGACCGCATTACTCGAAATCTAATAGACATAAAAAATCTGAGCATCGTCGTTTGAAGGAAAATAAAAAAGGGTTCTTAAAGACAAAATTCCATATAATTTCATATTTGGAAGTTATTTGTGAATATAAAAGGAAGTGGCCAGAGTAGCGAACGTGGGACCGTGTTCAAAAAATTAAGATCTCAAATTGACATGGTTTTCGCAATTTCTCTAAATATACCCCTAACGCCCAAACTCAGGCTTGGAAAACGCGGGCCAAGTGTGCGTTAGGTGAGGCTATTGTTGTTCTCTTTAGAGTAATATACAAGCAACCTTAGTAAGGTATTCAACAAGGGTCCCGCGTTCGTGTCGGGATTTGAATTTAGTGCTAAACGGGGTTCTAAATCACGCCGTTTGGAGTTTTGTACAGTAACCATGTGTATGCATTTTTCGGGAAAAACAAAAACATCTTTAAAATAGTCTACTAATGGAGCAACTTTGCTCTAATTTAATCGACTTCGTATCTCTTATAGTTTGCTAGATCCCAATGTGAGCCTCGAAAAACAGGCATATTAAATTTAAAAACCTGTCTTATTACAATTTTGCTCGCCATGTCGCCTCTGACCAAGTGTCGCCCGTGTGCGACGCACACATCGCACCCTGTGACGGCGCGCCCCTGCGTATACTTTATCTTATTTTACATGGTTTTATATACTATCTTATAGACCTTATGACATGACTAATGCCTTATCAGCTATCTTTAGTGGAAAGTTTTATAATGACACATAAGGTGTCATGATTAAGAACAATATTATTGTAAAAGACACGGACAGGCACGTACAAAATTCGTGTCAAGGCTGTACTAGATCATTAATTAAACGTTCTGCAATGTGTGTAGGGATGAATGGTGCAAATTTTGAACAGTATTTGTAGTTTTGTGCTTCAGGTATGTGTTTAGTTATTTCCCAAATTATCTTAATGTTAAATACAATGCATTAATATTAGAAATTATTTTGTATTCAAAACTATCATTATCTCTAAATCTAACGAACATTACATAATATTTCTTTGATAATTAATTTCATTTAACATTTCTTTCTATGACGTTTACTACTCCAGTGGTCCAAAAATGTCTACTTCAAGTAAACTACCCTTAACTTTGCGAATTTAAAAAAAATTCTTTTGGTTTTATGATCAGCACGTAGTACAGTATATTAATATATACCCTTTAATTTTTTTTCCTAAGTTGTGGAACACGCTTTATTTGGCGGCGTAGAAATTATTTTTTTTTTGTAAATTTTAGAGATAACATAAAATACACTTTTTTTAAATGTACCCCATATTTGATTTTTTTCTTTAAAAAAATACTTATTTTTCTCTTTTGATTGGTATAAGGGTTATTGTGTTTTAAATAATTTTTCAGATCATACGTGGCATACTTATGTTAATTTAAAAATATAGAATTAAAATATAATTATGAAGCAAGGTCGGTATGGAATAAGTTACTTAAGTAAAATAAAATTTTGAAAGACTTTATCTTGACAAAAAAATTCATGAAAAATATAAAAACAAATAAGATTTGAAGGGTGAAATAAATTTAGAATACAATAACCTTTATACCAATCAAAAGACAAAAAAAGGAAAAGGAAAAGCGCCAAAAACAGTGTGTTTATATATATGTCGGGGAGGGCGGAGATGATGCAGACATTTTTGACACAACACTATAGTTATTTTATTTCACGTACAGTTGAAGTAAATGTAATTATAAAAGTAATGAATAATAACTAAACAAAAGCGGCAAACAAGGACTCGTTGACGGTTTCAAAAACTTCCAAACACACTTCTCCCTGGTTCAACTCATAATGAGTCAAAGACCTCTGATTCTTCTCAGCATTCTCTTGTTTGTTGTTTTTGACTCCATCCAGCACGTAACTGAAGCGATAGCCCTTATTGTTTGTTATCGTTCTGCGTACGTGCTGACGATTCCTACATATATATATATATATATATATATATATATATATATATATATAAAAAAGCTATGGTTTCTTACTAATTTTCGTTAATCTTTTTCATTTATTACTTAACTAGAATATATGGGCGATAATACATGCAACAATCTAATATATACAATTCACTTTCCTTTTTGACCTGTTATCGGCGTCTTTTCCCACACACTCAACTTTGTCAGCGACGGACTGGCCCTCTACGACGCGTTCCCCTAAGTGGGATAAAATATACATTGTCGTTCCAATTTACAACAATTATCACAGGCGTGTATTATCATCTAATAAGATAGACAGGAGGGGGGGGGCAGGAATAAGGTTGCTCCCAAGTCCCAGACTTGGGCAGGCGCCCCGCATATTAAATGCGGCCTAACACCTTGTGGTTTCCGGTACCCCTATCCGCAAAAGTATACACCCAGTGCATTGACGAATTGCTGTAATACGGCTCTCGTGAATAATTATTTCTGAGCCACTAGCGGTACCGTAGCCACATACGCATGTCCCAGACATGTTGAGCTCCCAGAGCTCTGACCTCCCAGAGGTCAATGGGTCCCAGACCCATTATGAGAGTTTAGCTTACGACCACACGTATGTAGGTCCCAGATCTATCATGATAAACCCCAGGTTTATCCTTTACGTCCCAGACGTTTTCGTGTGTCTCAGCCTCTCATTTGGTGTTCTCACACCTCGGAACATAAAGCTCCATGGACCCAGAGTTGTCCCAGACAACTCTTCGGATAATTAGGAAACTACTACGTTTGCGGCCACAAACAAATAATACAAATGTATACTTCACATATACCATGCATATCAAATACACAAGCAGTGTATAACATATCAATCAAGCATCTGGTGATCCACACCTGTATAATAATTAGAATGACAGCGAGTTCTACCACTCACCTATAATTACTGCAAGCAGCTAATCTTTTCTTTGTTGACACTATTCACAGTTTCACCCACATCCGTATAGGACTGCTAGCACACAGCAACTAACTGCCCTGACCATCCCAGGGTCGGGGGTTGTTATTGTGTTTAAGAATGTCAAGTGTTTTTGCCTTAAGCCAGCGCTTCTAAACCAGTGGCGCACAGTCGAAAAGTGAATCTTACATATATATATATATATATATATATATATATATATATATATATATATATATTTAACGACGTGTTTTCAGTGAGTTCATAGACTCATAAAGATACTGAAATAGAAAAATAAATGTAATAATCAGTTTTTCGTCATTTGTTGACTATACTGTCGATACGTAGTAGTATATGTAACGTTCCATCCATACGTATTTATTAGATCAGTGGTTGTCTCCATATTTTTACAGTTACATTTTTGTTTCAGGGATATCAAGAAAAACAAACTTTAAACAATGAATTATTTATATGATCTTATGGGTTACGATGGTGGCCAAGAAACTCCACGGAACAACGTATCTGACCAAAATGTTGGTGACAAAGGCGCAGGTATTCATGATAACGTAGATACGTATGACCATGGTACTATGACAAGAGGTAACTATGGACTTAGGGGTTCTAATCGTGGTAATACAGGTGGTAACCGCGGTAGAGGTGGCCAACGAGGTGATAAACACATCTTTGGGAACTGGGGAAGTCGCCGTGATGATGGTGAAAATAGTGGAATTAACTCTGGAACCAGAGGTGGTAATCATGGAAACTGGAGAGATCGCGGTGAAGATGGCGAAAATAGACGAGGACACAATAAATGTCAGTAGAGGTTGGTCTCGAGATAGGTTCAACATGCGATCTCGCGATGTTTCCGAAGATCGACAAAGTGAACTAAGTGTTCAAGGGAATCAACAAGAACCACGTATACGTAACAAGTACCGAGTGCAGAACTTTCGCCGTGGAAGAGACAGGGGTAACAGATCTCCATTCAGAAGCGATATGGGAATTAAAAAGCTGGAAGAAATGTCCAATTTGGAACCAGAAAAGCTTGTCATCAGCTTAACAAAAGAAAATGCAGAATTGGAAAAACTTTTTGACAATGAATTAAGTAATGATTATATGGTTTTGATTTTGAGAGTTATAGCTCGACTTTGTGAATCCGCTTTCCACCAGAATAAAGCACAAGTTCTAGGTACGGTCTGCGAGCCAAAATTTGTTGATAAATTGAACCTGTATCTTTCTGACATAACCCTCCATGATCTGACAGACAAGAAGACAAATATTTTTTTCTGGGAAGATCAAGAAAGATTCTGGAATAATCTTCTAACTATTTATGAAAATATTTTAAAAATTATTCCAAACCGTGGTTGCGATATACTTCCTAAATTAGTGAAGAGAACTATTATTACAATTGATGATATGGAAAGAGAACAACATTCTACTGTGTCTAAAGAGATGAAGAAACGATTGAAAGAACTTTAATCAGAGATAATGTCGAGCGTTGAAGAGCGCGAGAAAAAAACAAACATTATTTCACAAAATGAAGAGCCTCCGGATGATTTTAGGCAGATTAGTCTGTATCCAAGTGTATATGAAATAACACATAATCACCAACAAGTTTTCTTGCGACAAAACATCGTTGAAGGAAAGTACAATTCAGTTGACCACTACCTAGACGTTCAATTTCGTTTGCTTCGCGAAGATTTCGTTGCTCCTTTGCGAGAAGGAGTCTGCGAATACCTCCGAAAACTGGAAACCAAAGAACATAATAGAATCTACAATGTACACATTTACAAAGATGTGATATTTGTTAAGAAACAAACTATTCAAGATAAAATAGTGTCTATTGTACAGTTGCCTGCCATGAGAAACAAAGTTACATTGGAAAATTCCAGAAGGTTTATGTTTGGATCGTTGGTTTGCTTCACAAGAGACCATTTCAAAACTATTATTTTCGGAACAGTGGCAAGCCGGGATAAAAAATTAATAGATGTTGGACAAATAGCTGTTGACATTCTAGAGAACAATACAGTTGATAATGCAGTTCCGTATATTATGATAGAGTGCAGCGTATTTTTTGAGCCTTATTACAATGTTTTAAAGGCTTTACAAATAATGACGGAAAATACATTTCCTTTTAAAAGATATATAATTGATGTTACATCAGATGTACGTGCTCCATCTTATTACACAGCAGAGAGCCAAATTAGGCATCAATTTCGTAGATTTTCGCCTCTTGTCTCACACACTTGGCCGTCACATACTAAGTTAGGATTAGATCCTTCCCAATTCCGAGCATTTCAAGCAGCCCTGACCAAAGAATTCTGCGTTATTCAAGGACCTCCTGGAACCGGGAAGACTTTTATTGGTTTAAAAGTCGCCCATGTTCTTTTGGAAAACAGTCTTCATTGGAACAAAAATAAAAGTCCTATTTTAGTAATTTGTTTCACCAATCATGCTTTGGACCAGTTCTTAGAAGGCATTCTACACTACACTTCAGAATTAGTTAGAATTGGTGGCCAATCTAAGAGTGAAAAACTGAAACATTTTAATATCCGCGAAGTGAGAAACAATAGAGATGCAACTGATAGGGCAAGTGCACAGTTGTTAATGAAAAGACGAGGAGAACTGGAAGACTGTATAACTGAAATTCGTCGACATACTACTTTACTTGAAGTTATTTACAGGGGTGACACAGTTATTAATTTCGAGAAATTTTATGTAATCGATGACAAAATTCATTTAAGTTGGTTTCAAAGAGTCAGATCACATGAACTTCTCGATTGGTTACTCGGTGGAAGAAACACTGAAGAACAGTATGAAGAAAGAGGAAGATATAGGCTTGCTCAAGTAAGAAATATATTCAATTAAATCAATTAAAATGGGGACTTGACGTTACATAGCAAACACCCGCGCTCACACTCGTACCTCTAAATTCACAGAAACACCCACGCATCCACTCACACACACACACACACACACACACACACACACACACACACACACAAACAAGCGCGCGCGCACACACACATCGTAAGAATGTTAAAATCTGTTTCTAGGGACCTTAAAACGTTGTTATTCACTAAAATCTGGTCATGCAATTTTTAACATGATTCCAATATTTCTTTACCTACGGCGGCGAGAGTTAAAAATCTGACGTAGCCCAGCCAGGGATGTTAAATTTTAAATTACCGGGTAAATTATCAAATAAATTGCCATAAATTTAACACAAGTGTAAAATATCTAACTGTTGGTAGGTATTTGACAGAGGGCAGCTGCGTAGGCATGTAAGGAGTAAGGATGACACTTATATTATACATTCCGTTACTAATAAAAATCTGATGTGGCCAGCACATAATCTCTCGCCAGATATTTTACCTGGTTGTACGCATAAAACGAAATAGTTATTTATGATATAAGTGTTAAAAGTGACATTTTATTTTGTGAGAAGGAAGTTTGGAACACGACGCATATGTCAAACATGTCGATTTGTTGTTCCATTCGTCATTACGAATGTGCCATAATAGAACCATATATTGCGGGAGTCATTTTGAGTAAAAAATGTTATATGAAGGTATGTCCGGAAACTTTTTGTCACAGAGTTACAGTCCTTTGAAAGTGCACCTCATCAACACATTTTTATTAATGACTCTGGTACTAGTTGCACTAGATATTTTCAAACTTGGTATGAGGATACTATTTATTTAGATGTATATTTATATTTATACTTTCCTTTGTTTCTGTATCTCGACCAGAGGCGTCTCATATGGGGAAGTCATGAACGTTTTTAAACGTTAGTTTTGTTACTTATTCACATTTTTTCATTTTTACTTATAAAATATTTAGAGTTAGCAAACTGGAAACTTTCCAAAAAGAAATATTTCCAACAATGGAAATTTACCGGGAATATTTCCTTACTGCTAATGAAAGTTTTCAAAATAAATTCCCGGGAATATTACCAGAAAGTTTCTGCGGGAATTTTGCCTTCTAACATAACCTATTTCAAGTACTTTGACAACGTCTTTGTAGACAAACAAGTGTGCACGTGTGTCTGTTATTTGCAAAATATTTTTTATAATTCTATAAATACGTATATTCTCTATACTTGCGTAAAGAAAAATCGAAAATTAACCGATCCAATTTTGTGTAATAAATGAAAAAATAGTTATTTTGTTTATACCAAAAAATTGTGTCGGTTAATTTTAGATTTTTCTTTACGCTAGTATAGAAAATATATGTATTTATTTAAAATAAATAAAAAAATCAAAACTTCAGATTTTGAGATATTTCAAATATTTTTTTTTCACGTTTCGTCTCATATTTAAATAATTTTGATACATTTTTGAGACTTTTACGTAAAATATAATACATATATGTACTTTCATGTTAGTTATTAAAATTAGAATAAATACTTAGTTTCTCGTTTAAACAATATAATCATTTCAAATATATCGTGTTCTGAACTACGTTTGAACGCGCGCCATTGGGGTCACATTATTTGTTAAATTTCTTTTCTATCCTGAACTAATTTAACTAAGTAAGTAATATCTACTGTTTATTTAATGAAATTGCAATTCCAATAATATTTCATTTTAATATATAAGTATTTGGTATCAGAAGACAGCTCGTAATGAAAAGACGACAATAATATTTCTTTCCGGAAAGTTTCCACTGAATTTACTGGGAATATTTCCCAAAAAATAAATTCCCGGGAATTTGCCAACACTAAAAATATTACATACAATGCAAAAATACACAAAAAAGGTTCTCTTGCTAAAACTTGATATACGCAGTAGTCTTTGAGATTTTTAAATTTTAAAAAAAATCAATTATTTAAAATATTTAGTTAACAGTTAAAAAACAATCAAGTTACCATAGGAAATAGAAAATATAAAAAATAAATAAAATCTGTTTATAAGTATTGTTACCTACCTTATTTTTATTATGGGTAATTTTTTTTTGTTAATTAACAAAATATGTAATATGTTAGTGTTAGTGAATATGCAGATATGGAGTTTATTTAATGAATATTATAACGGTAATGGTTATCGTACGTCCAGAGAATATCCAAGAATGAATTTATATGAATTTCATTGCTTCTTAATTGTCACCTAAATTATTTTTCGTACCTCCGTCCAATTTGACTAGTATTGCAGATCTTATAATCGTTCAGAAATGCGCTGTTGCTGACTTGGGCCTGCAAAAGAAGTTGGCATTACTGTTCTGGTGATATGTCAATTTAAGATTATTTTCAACACATGAATTAACAGTGTGTTTACAAATATTAGGGCTAAATCTTTAATTAACTTAACTAAATTTTGTCATAAAAATAATAATATGCTATCATTGCTGTCATCTCGTATAGATTAATTATAACTTCTAACTTTAGAACTAGTTTGCTTTGTAACTACAAATTACAACTAATTTCACGTGACACAATTTTAAGTTTAACATAGGCACCTATAATATTTGTTTAAAAATTATTTCTAATATTTCTAAATTATCTAATTTTTCTCTAAATTTTTCAAATACATTAATAAAAAATAATACATCATTGAAAAGAGAAAAAAATGGCGGTTTCTATTTTATTAAAATAATTATAGGTTGCCATTTGAAAAATAAAGGTTGATAGTCGTATCTTGTAAACCTGACTTTATAAAAAAATATCTACATCTGCCATCAAATAGTATATGTAAAATAATAAAACTTTTATATAAGCCATTTTTTCTATTATAATAAAAAAGTTAAAGGAGGGGGGGCGTCTTCCCAGACTCACCCTGTATATACCGGGTGGAACATCATACCTGTGTACATAGGCGATTCATATGAGAAAAACAGTTTTTTCGTGCCCATTGCTCCCCAAATTATTTTAGACAAAAATGCTTCAAATAAATGTTGTAGAGCATAAAATTCTGCATATAAATCAACAAACAGAATTACTTTTACATGCTTTGTAACGACACAAATTAAATAAGAAAATATTGAAAATTACGTTGAAAATATCAAATAGCCATGGAATTGAAACAAAAATAGAAACAAATAAATAGGTAAATTAAATTCATACAAAAATCTCCATACCTATTATTACGACAATTGTACATTTCAATGAAATATTTATTTTTTATAGGATTTTTATTGAAAATCTTTTTAAATTGGAAATAATTCATGTAAACATTAAGACCTATCTACTACAATTCAAATTTCAAACAGTAATTCTCTGAATAAAATAATCACTACAATTTATTATTATAACAAATATTCGAATAATCCTCCGTTTTCAGCCAAGCAATAACCAAGTCTATTGTAGAATGAATTTCTTACATTAGCGAGCTGCCTATTTGTGATTAAGGCGCTCTCCTCCATGATAGCTTCTCTCAATGAATTAATATTTGGGTGGCGCTGCTTATAAATTTTACATTTAAGATGACCCCATAAAAAAAAGTCGCAAGGTGCTAAATCAGGAGATCTGGCTGGCCAATTTAAAGTTCCACCACGACCAATCCAGCGATTTGGAAATGCTTGGTTTAAATAATCTCTAACACTTACTCCGAAATGAGCTGGGCAGCCATCTTGTTGAAACCAAACCTCCTGATTTTCGCGCGCTACGCTGTCTAATGCAGGGCCGATCTCATTAATCAAGAGTTCTAAGTATGTTTCAGAATTTAAGTTGCCAACGATCTCAAATGGTCCAATAATATTGCTATTAAAAATGCCTGCCCAAATATTAATTTTTTGAGGATATTGCGTTCTGGTGGTAACATTTAATCTTGGATTTTCTAGAGCCCAGTGCCTATCATTTTGAACGTTTGGTTCATTGTTTAATGTAAAAGTACACTCATCGGTAAAGCAAATAGATGGAAGAAAATCACGATCCCGATTTGCTCGTTCTTGCATATCTTCACAAAAAACTCGCCTACTTTCTTCATCAATGGGCGAAATGTCTTGATGGCATTGCATCTTATAAGGGTGGTATTTATGTTTTTTTAGAATGCGCAATACAGTAGAATGAGCAATCTCACATTCCTGCGCTATTATTCTTGAACTTAATTTAGGATTAAAATTTATTAATTCCAGAACTCTTTGTTCGTTTTCTAAATTAATGCGATTATTTTTATTTCCTATAAATAAAGATATGATTTGTTTGTAAATCTCTTAAAAAATATTCAAATTTAAATTTACCTGTACTATTTTCCGCCGCAACACTTGCCGTGGATTCAAATTTTTGAACATACGCGCGTATTGTTGTAGCGCTTGGAATTGGCCTATTTGGAAATTTCACGGCGAATAAATCTCTAACTATACGTAAACAATTTCCACTATAAAAAGTTTTTATTATAAAAACCCTTTCTTCGTTAGAATAAACTGAATTCATTTTGATATTTTACCGTCAAATTAGTTATTTATCTGTCAAACGTCAGACATTTATTTGTTTCTATTTTTGTTTCAATTCCATGGCTATTTGATATTTTCAACGTAATTTTCAATATTTTCTTATTTAATTTCTGTCGTTACAAAGCATGTAAAAGTAATTCTGTTTATTGATTTAGATGCAGAATTTTATGCTCTACAACATTTATTTGAAGCATTTTTGTCTAAAATAATTTGGGGAGCAATGCGCACGAAAAAACTGTTTTTCTCATATGAATCGCCTATGTACACAGGTATGATGTTCCACCCGGTATATATATATATATATATATATATATATATATATATATATATATATATATATATATATATATATATATAAAACTAATGTTTCTATTTTAAGCTCATATGTAAGTAATTATAATTAAACTTGCAATGCAAAACCGATAAAAATATATGTTCATTTTTTATTTGAATAAAGTGCAGAGAAATATACGAAGAACTTATGGAGAAGTTGGCACAAAAAACCTTGTGTTTCACACACCCAGAAACTGTTTTGCGAAATCTCGTATTTGCAAAAATAAACTCGCTCTCACAAATATTCAGTTTCTGGACTAGTAATACAAATAACTGTTGGATACTTGATTTTTTGTAAAAATTAAAATATCTCAAAAACTACTGCGTGTATCAAGTTTTAGCCAGAGTACCTTTTTTGTGTATTTTTGTATTGTATGTAATATTTTATAAGTAAAAATGAAAAAATGTTAATAGGTAAAAAACTAACGATAAAAAATCTTCATGACACTCCTATATGTGACGCTTCTGGTTGAGATACAGAAAAAAAGAAAGTATAAATATGCATCTAAATAAGTAGTATTCTCATACCCAAGTTTCAATTTTAGTGCAACTAGTACCAGAGTTATAAATAAAAATGTGTCAGATAAGGACTGTAACTCTGTAACAAAAAGTTTCCGGACATCCCTGCATATAAGATTTTTTACTCAAAATGACTCCTCCACTATATGGTTTATTTTTGGCACACTCATGCTGAATCACCCTGCATAATTTTGAATTACCCGGTAATTTAATCGGTAATTTTGAAGCGGTAAATTACCGCAGTAATTTACCAAAAATAAATTACGGCAATTTTACATCCCGGAAAACCAGCACATTATTTCTCCTCAATAAGGTTACCATATTTTTGCCTCTCGCCACCGAATTTAAGAGCTATAAGGGATCGTGATAAATATCACATGTTGGGATTTTGGTAAAGAAGCACGTTTTAATGAATGTTCTATATAATCCGATCTTAACATTTTCATTTACGTTGCAGTCGACGCGCTAGTAAACTGGGTGAATCCTTATACATTTCTTACGAATGGTAGCAAGCTATAAAATTATGTATATCTATTTTTTTTTATAGCTACAAGCTCAGATGAAACAAAACCAAAATGAAGATGACGATAATAATTTCGACGAAGTTTTCGTTGCAGAAGCTGAAAATAAGCGAGAAGTAGATGACAGAGATGATTTTCTTATCAATTTAGACTATTTCGAGTGTAGGTCATTTATTCTCAAAACATTCGCCGATTATGAAGAACTAATAATAGATCTTGAGATAGAAATAGCCGCGCTTGAAATGAAAATGGATGAAACTAATGAAATAAATTTTTTTATTGAAAGGTATATTAAGGAAAAAGAACTAATTAAGACTCGGAATGACTTAGATTATTTTAAGGTAAGTTAACTCTTACTCTTATGCCCGGTTTCACCAACATCAAATAAATCTTCGAATAGTTTATTCGTCGAATTAGAGAAAAATATCGCATCGAAACCATAACACAAATGACAATATTTATTCTAACAGTTATATTTTGATGTGATATTTTTGTCTTATTCGACGAATAAGCTATTCGAAGATTTATTTTATGTTGGTGAAACCACGCATTACAACCGGAGAAAAAAGTTCAAAATTATCTCGCTATTGTGAATGTACTGTAGCACTTAATAATTACAGACCGGTAAAAAATAGAGACTCTTATGATTACAAGTTGGCATTAATGGTTTGATGAAATATCAATTTCTGATCCTTTTTAACACAAGAATAAGCAAAATGTTTATAAATTTTAGCACTAATCGTTAATTTTATCATAAATAAATACGTTTTAAGCTAAATTATATTTGAACATGCAATACAAAAGATGCGTGAAGTTAGGTATACTAAAGTGTCATAAATAAAAGATAAATTCATGATTAAAATATAATGGACGTATATAATTCGAAAATGTTCCAAAAAACTTGATAACTGTATTGAGGTACTATCATCTGTAGGTAATTTTCATTGTTTTGCCTTATTTCCATAACATCATCCAAGAATTCTTCATTACTTTCGCTAGATAATTCTGACAATTCGGAAAAATCGCTTTCTTCCATTTCTAATTTCATTCTTGATTTCATTAATAACAAAAACAAAATAAGTCAGATTAGATAGCACGTCAAACTTACTCAGAATACAAAATTCTGGTAAAATACTGGAACTTTAAGAACGGTTTAGAATCGGTTCGGAACACAATTCACTCGTTCTTGGAACACTGCACTATACGTTCTGAATTTTAAATTCGACTTATCGGAATCTCATTCCGTGTCCCGTTATGATTTTGAATTTTGTAGTACATACAGGCTACCATTACGATCTCGAAAACTATGAGATACAAAGTTGATTAAATTAGCAAAGAATCTCTTTTAATATTTTACATGGGTATTTCAATGATAAACGTATGTCTCAATACGCAGCATAGTTTGTGTTGCACTTGTCCTATTTACCGGCGGGTGAGGGACTATCAATAACATACGGTATTTTATCTTATACGTAGCATATTAATTTATAATAATTTTCTTACTGTACCTTTTCAAAGGTTTTAAACTGTTGTAATCTCTTACTGAATAAATAAACTATCGAATTCTTAACAAAAGCTGCTTAATTTCTTTTATAAAATATGTCTTTTTTGTTAGTAAAATCACGCTTCCATAAGAATTCAAATTATGAACTCGCGCCAAAAGCAAATTCTAACCTTACTTTTCTGGTCTATTATTTTGAATTGGGTAAATAGATCTTTTTTTTTTTGGAACAAGTTTACCGTTTTGCTTCTGACATATAGTGTTCAGATTCAGAAGTTTTTGAAATGCCGCAATATTTCGTGAAAGATTGTTGTAATCAGCAAAATATACATAAGGAAATAGTTAGTCCGTTAGTCCGAGGGTGCTGCCACCTGCAATAGTTTTGCCTATACGCCCCCATTATTATAACAATAAAGACTTTCAAAACTACAAATCGCTTTAGGTGGTTTCTTAATGTATATATATATATATATATATATATATATATATATATATATATATATATATATATATATATATATATATATATATATATATATATATATATATGTCGGAGATGATATCAGGACGGAGAGCCGAATACACTCAATTTACAATGTTTTCACAATAATTATTTATTTACATGTAATTACACAATTAGATCCAATAAAATACAATATTATTATAATTTGTACACGCGGCAATCTCGATCCAGCACGATTTCAGTCAACACTTCTATTCTCAAGTTCTTAACTCGACAACAACTCAATCACAAGTGAATCACTTACTAATGAAGTTTATATTAGTTTTTGATAAGACTAAGAACAATGCTACCAGTATTCCGTGTCGCGAGATGACTTCATCGCCTGGCCTCGATTTTACCAAAACACCATGCTTGTTTTACGTGTACAGTTATCTCATTATGTTTAGAGCGAGCGAACTCCAATATGAATGAATTCAGGGTGAATATTCTATTCCATCCCCGACACGGCCATTCTGACAGGTTGCTCGCCCCAGAGCGACTTCATGCTACAAAGCAAATAGTAAACAAAACAAATTACTCAAAAGTACATCACAAAAATGAAGCAGCACTGGCTACTTCAGCCACTCTCTGATTCAAAATATCTGTAAGATCCACAGGATCTTCCAGAGTCACACATCAATTCACTGCCATGTCCACATGATCATGACCAAAACACACGATACCCACTATCTCGAGCCACTAACCCCTAAATGAGGCAGTACCCAAGCCTGGTATCACACTCCTGGATAACAATCCAGTATCGCACAGTTGGCCTCACCACCCTATTCCGTCTCCTACGGACCTCGGCATGGGATCGGATCTCACCTCCAGTGGATCTCGCCCGGCACAACTGGCCCTGCTAGTCAACTCGGGCTCTTCCCTATTGACTCAGCACCCTGGCGACCACATCGCTCATCCCAAAAAAAGTCTCAAAATCTGGTGAAAGCATCACCCTCAATAGGAGAACGCATCTCCATCACATCGGTCGTAACCGATCTCAACTAGGCTCTCATTAGCCTCTCGACATGGACCTTCGGTCCTTCACAACTCAACAATCACAACAAAACATTTTTCATGCATGGTTCTCACTAGAACCCTCATCACACTCAGTAATAACAGGAAGATATTCCTCTGTACTCTCAGGCAACAATCTTAAATGCTCGTGAGCATACTTTAAGATTCGTCCACCCCGAATCGGACTCAATAAGTATCGATTGCCTTCCAAAACCTTTACAACTTTGTAAGGTCCTCTAAACTTTTGATCAAGCTTAGTTTGATTCCTCTCCTCATTTTTGATGAGAACTAAATCATCAATTTTGAAAGGTCTAACAATAGCCTTTCCTTTATCAAACTTAGCTTTATCAATCTTTGCACTTTGACTCATGGCGGCAAGAGCTTGTTCTCTCAAAAAATCTAAATCAAACCAATCCTCATTATCATTAGCAATCAACCCAAATGGTCTAGCTACTTTTCCAATCAATAACTCGAGAGCACTACATTTAGTAACTCTATTTCTGGTAGAATTAATAGCCAATTGTACTTCTAGTAGACAATCTTGCCAAGATTTGTTTTTGTCTAACTCAACAGCCGTAAACAACGACTTCAAAACAGACATTACCCTTTCAACTTGCCCATTAGCTCTACAACTACCTGTAGCTATAAAAGGCAGATCAACATGCTGTTTCTTGCAATATTCCTTAAATTCTTTATTATCAAAGCATCTACCTTGATCACAAATCACTCTAGTTGGTAGACCAAATAATGATATATTCTTTTTCAAGGCTTGTATTCCAGCATTTGCATCAATTCTGGTTGTATGTGTCAAAACTACATACTTCGTAAAAGCGTCAATTGAAACGAAAACATATTCTTTTCTATCATGCTTCCCGCTCAACTTGCCTGTTACATCCATGTGTATGGTATGCCATGGTATACCAATCTTAGGTATAGGGTTTAATTCTGTTTGTACTTTGCCGGTAGGTACCTTTGCTAATTTACAAGTCATACAATTCTCAACAAACTTTCTCACATGTTTAGCCATATGTTTAAACCAGTAATAATCATAAATTTTGTCAAGTGTCTTTTCCCAACCTAGATGCATCACAGATTCATGCACATTATTAATAATAGACCAAATTAATGCTTTTGGAACTACTGCCAATCGTTTAGTACGGCCATTTCTCTGTATCTTTCTAAATAATAACCCATTTTTCAATTCATATGTTTGTAAAATTGTATCGGGTGTATTTTGTTCATCTTTTAATTTTTCTACAATTTCACAAAGATCAGGATCTCGTTTTTGCTCAGCTAACAACCAATCATCAGTAATTTCAGCCAGATAAATCTTTTTCTGCTCAATTTTCTGCTTGTTCTTTTCTACTTCCGGCTTAATATGATTTCTCGAGAAGAAATCAACATGACTCATTCGATTACCAGGTAAATATTCAATATCGAAATCAAACATTTGCAAATAAAGCCACCAACGATGAACTCTTGGTGTCAATTCTAATTTATTTCGTGAAAATTTCAAAGAATTACAATCTGTTTTGACCAAAAATTTACGGCCAAACAAATAATGCCTAAAATATTTACAAGCATTTACTACAGCCAAAGTTTCCAATTCGTATGAATGGTATCTAGATTCAGTATCAGTCGTTTTGCGACTGAAATACTCGACTGGATGTAATTTCCCATCTACATTGTGCATCAAAATAGCACCATAACCTTCCAAGCTGGCATCTGTATGCAATTCAATAGGCCATTCAGGATTGAAAATCATGAGAACAGGTGTACTAGTTAATTTATCAATCAACTCGTTACGAATAATTTCATCTTGAGGTGTCCAATTGATTTTACCTTTTAAACTCACAAATCTATACAAAGGTCTGGCCAACTTTGCAAAATTTGCAATAAACTTTCTAAAATAAGAACTCATTCCCAAAAACTGTCTCACTTGTGTTGCTGTTTCAGGTGGCGATAAGTCAGTTAATGTTTTCAATTTTCTCGGGTTAGGTCTTATTTCACCAGCACACACTTCATATCCCAAATATTCAACTTTTGTTTTCAAAAATGAACTCTTTTTAATATTCAGTGAAAATCCAGAACTTATCAAAGCATGCAAAACATCATTTAGCTTATCAAAACCTTCAGAAACTGTTTTTGAATAAATCATTACATCATCCATGTAAACAATAGCATGAGTATTAACTAAATTCCCTAGAGCTTTAACAATTGCTCTTTGGTATACAGAAGGTGCATTCTTTAAACCAAAAGGCATGGATAAATATTCATACTGGCCTTCAGAAGTTATAAAGGCAGTCTTTTCAATTGAATCCTTATCTACCGGGATCTGATGGAACTCACTAGCCATATCTAAACTTGTAAAATATTTAGAATTTTTCAATTGTGCTATCAATTCGGAAATAATAGGCAACGGATACCTATCAGCAACTGTATTCGCATTCAATTCTCTATAATCAACGCACATTCGGGAACCACCATCTTTCTTGTTTACTAATACAATAGGACTTGCCCAGGGTGAGTTACTTGGTCTTATAATTTTGGCATTTAATAACTCTTGAATTTTGATTCTAAGAATTTCTTTTTCAGAATCACTCATTCTATAAGGTCGTCTCTGGACAGTTTTCGTTTCATCCTTTAATCTAATTTGCAAACTACCAGTAGTAACTCGTGTAGTTGGGCTATCTTTAATAAAAGAATCTTTAAATTTTTCAAGCAAAAGCAACAAATGTGCCTTTTCATGTTCATCTAAATCAGTTTTGATTTCATTAGTCCAATCAATAGGACTTGCTTCAATCAAAGTATAAACAATTTTGCTTTTCTTCAACACAACACTACCATCAGTCATGGTTACACCTAAATCATCAGTCAAAATTTCTCTACCAACAATAATATCATTATTTAAATAGTGATCAGGCAAGATGTGAAACTCAATTTCTAACAGGTAAGAATCAATCTCTACCTTTGTTACAATTTGCATTGTACTATGTACAGTTGAGCTACCAATTCCCATCATTGCTACTGTTTTAGATAATTTTTTACCAGAAAACTTAGGGCTAACAGATTCCTTCATGAGAGAACACTCTGCCCCAGAATCAAAAAGATATGGAAAGATCTCACCTGAATGTTTTAGTTTCCCTTTGGGTGAAGCAACTGTACAAAGGTCCACTCGCTTTTTCACAACCGGCTCCTTGGTAACTGCACCCTGACCAGTGCACGCATTGGCATAATGGCCCATGCCATTACAGCGAAAACATCGCGGTGGGTTCTTTTTCTGTTCACCCACAGCACCGCTGGTGGACGGTTTAGGACCGCTATAGTCCCGCTGATGATGTCCCATTCGGCCGCAGTCCCGCTGATGATGTCCCATTCGGCCGCATTTGAAACACCTTCGTTGAGAGTCCAACTTCTGGCGCTTTCCTGGTCTTTCTTCATTGTGAGAGTCAACAAATTTACGCTTCGTAATAGCTCTTAGTTCTCGCTGCAGTTGGTTTCTTGTCCCAATTTCGGTTGTATATGCAAGCCTTTTCAATCTCGGATCTAGTTCAGATAGATGGGCTAAAGCCAACGCAACGCCAACCTGCTCCATGTTAGATGTTTGCCATTTCGTCGAAAATGATGTCAAGAATTGACTTGCATAAGTTGAATAAGGTTCATTGTCCTTTGGTTTACCAGACAACAATTTAATCATTGACGCTGCCCCAGTCTCAATTTCGTCATACCGAGATAAGAATAGATCTTGGAATTCTTCCCACGTCATACCTTCGTAAGTTATTTGTGATAACCATGATGACGCAGAACCTTGCATCACCTTGCTCAATAAGATAATCAAGGCACTTCCACTTACGGGCCTCTCTTTCATACACAAAGCAGCTGTAGTACACCAGGATTTTGCACATGCACCAAGTTTATCAGGATTAAAAACCGGCAGTGCAACACTATCTCCCGTAGATGTCGGTGTGGACATCTTCTTCACTAACTCCTCAAGAACAGAACGCCACGGGTCATTATCACCTTCCATTTTATTTTAGAATCTATGAGTCTTCACACGGATCGAGAATGCCGATGCCGCGAACGTTTGATCTTTATTCCACAAGACAACACAGGCTCCGATCCAAACAGTTCTTTATCCCACTTTTGATGTCGGAGATGATATCAGGACGGAGAGCCGAATACACTCAATTTACAATGTTTTCACAATAATTATTTATTTACATGTAATTACACAATTAGATCCAATAAAATACAATATTATTATAATTTGTACACGCGGCAATCTCGATCCAGCACGATTTCAGTCAACACTTCTATTCTCAAGTTCTTAACTCGACAACAACTCAATCACAAGTGAATCACTTACTAATGAAGTTTATATTAGTTTTTGATAAGACTAAGAACAATGCTACCAGTATTCCGTGTCGCGAGATGACTTCATCGCCTGGCCTCGATTTTACCAAAACACCATGCTTGTTTTACGTGTACAGTTATCTCATTATGTTTAGAGCGAGCGAACTCCAATATGAATGAATTCAGGGTGAATATTCTATTCCATCCCCGACATATATATATATATATATATATATATATATATATATATATATATATATATATATATATATATATATATATATATATATATATATATATAAAGTATAGAACCCCATTGTATGTCAATAGAAATCTTAACTTATGTAATAGTAGAAAATTTAAATGTGGTAGCACTTAGTAGCCCTCATCGAATTCTATATATATAAATAATTAAAGAATTTGTGGGACCCTTCGGGTAAATACATGTAAAGTTGAATTTACCCATTTCTTAAACAAATAATTTATATCAGATGAAAGGACAACATATGAAAGTGATAGCACTTAGTAGCCCGTATCTTATTCTATATTTATAAATAATTAAGGAAATTGCCGGATTCTTTTGGGTAAATACACATAAAGTTGTATTTACCAATTTCTTAAAAAGTAATTTATTTCAGATGAAAGCCCAAAATTTCAAAGTGGTAGCACTTAGTAGCCCGTATCGTATTCTACATGTATAAATAATTAAGGAAATTGTGGAATCCTTCGGGTAAATACACGTAAAGTTGAATTTACCCATTTCTTAAAAAAATAATTTATTTCAGATAAAAGCCCAAAATTTGAAAGTGGCAGCACTTAGTAGCCCGTATCTTATTCTATATTTACAAATAATTAAGGATATTGTCGGGCCTTTCTGATAAATAAACGTAAAGTTGAAGTTACCCATTTCTTAAAAATATAATTTATTTCAGATGAAAGCCCGAAATTTTTAATTGATAGCACTTAATAGTCTAAAATATTTGCTGTTTCCAGACAGGAACATTTTTTTTGTATTACTCAGGATATATATACCTGAAGCCAAATTTACCCAGATATATTTTTAAATAATTTTTTTATATTGAAATCCCAAAATATGTAAGTAGTAGCCCTCAATAGTCCACGAGAAGTCCACAAGGATGATGTTTATTTAAATGCTCTATGACACTTGGGTATAGGTAACTTCACGCATCTCAATACAAAATCCAAATTATTAAAAAAAAAAAAACTGTTTAACTAGTTTTTAGCAGAAACTATTTAGGTTTATTCCACCAAAAGTTCAGAACCGTTCAGAACTTTACTGAATTTGCACAAAGCTATTTTACCGTTCCGATAAGTCGAATTTAAAATTCAGAACGTATAGTGCAGTGTTCCAAGAACGAGTGAATTGTGTTCCGAACCGATTCTGAACCGTTCTTAAAGTTCCAGTATTTTACCAGAATTTTGTATTCTGAGTAAGTTTGACGTGCTATCTAATCTGACTTATTTTGTTTTTGTTATTAATGAAATCAAAAATGAAATTAGCAATGGAAGAAGACAGCGATTTTTCCGAATTGTCAGAATTATCTAGCGAAAGTAATGAAGAATTCTTGGATGATGTTATGGAAATAAGGCAAAACAATGAAAATTACCTACAGATGATAGTACCTCAATACATAGATCAAGTTTTTTGGAACATTTTCGAATTATATAAGTCTATTATATTTTAATAATGAACTTATCTTGTATTTCTTCAGTTTAAATATATTATAACTAATCAAAACCACAATGTTTTCTGACAGATATAATTTTGTTGGTTAGGATACACAAACAAAATTCTCACCCGGTTCTAAATCGTTCCAACACTAGTCAAGTCGGTTCTAGAACTAGTTTTCGCATGGATTCTAAACAGTTTTGAATCACGTTCTGATCGGTTCCGAACTTTCTGTTGGAACAAACCTCTGGTTTGTGGATTTTCAACAAGACCCTGATAAAAAATAACAATATACACAGTGGATTTGTGAATGTTGGATTTAATGGAGTATGAAACTATGAAAGTTATGATCAAAGAAAGATAAACAATATTCACAAAAAAGAGAGAGACTGCATTTCTTAGTAAAATATTAACTGGAAAACCAGAATCTATTTTTTAAAACTGATTTTAAAACGGATTTAGTGGATTATTTCTGTATTTAAAAATACAAAATTTCGATAAAATAGAGGACCGTACTTGGGGATTACAGGGTGACTCAGGACTATAACTTGTTCCATTTAAGCCATTCGGTATTGTAGAGCATAGGACATAGTCGTAGTTTCGACCTTTATGATTGGCTGAAATTGGAGACATGTGTTCAAATACACACACACCAAGTCCAAAACTCTTGTATTTGATGGAAGGTTTGTCAGAGACCCAACTGCTCCCCGCGTTGGTTTGGCAAAATGCGGGTTCGGGTTTGTCAAACTTTCTAAAAGTACTCTTATTATTAAACAAAAACTATATTTCGAAATATAACGTCATTAATAACACAAATCACTTTTATTTAATAATACGTATCATACATATCTTCACAATGTTCAATGTTTGTTTCCAGCATGCAGACGTGTTTTTGTTTTTTGACAGGCGCAGCTTGCGCGCGGCCATTACCGCCTCACCCTTCCTTCTTTTTTTTTTGTCACCTCCCTGCCTCGGTCCTCTAAATGGTAATAGTAGTTCAACTAACATACTAATTAAATTAAAAATAAAAATAATAATTCTGACAGTTGCACTGCTCGTAACATCCTCCCACCTAGGAAATTACGGCTAATTTCCTACAATGATTATGGTGTTTGGAACATTATAGGTTTCTTAATTGTCCTGCCATAACGTGTTCTGTATACAGTTGTATTATCTTCTGGTTTCTCCCTTTTCGCACTCCCTTCTACGATCTCTAGAGGGTACAGACGTTGGACTGGACGTAGAAGAGTCCATTTCGCTGTTTTCACCTTCGCCACTCTGATCCGTCCATCTCTCCCTGGGAAGATTTCCATGATAACACCCATCGGCCATGTTACCCGTTTCTGAACATCATTTCCTATCAGAACTGCGTCTCCTACTTTTAGTTTAATGTTTCTTGTTTCCTTCCTGCGCTGCATCAAATAACCCAAATACTCCTTATTGAATCGTTCACGTAGTGTCCTCATCAATTTTATTCTAAGCTGATACCGATTTTCAAACTTCCGTTGATCCAAATGGTCCATGTCTGGTACACCACAAGATTTGACGCCAGTCAAGAACACCTATGGCTTCAATGGGATAACAGTATCTCCCTCGCAGACATAAGTAAGAGGTCTATCGTTCACAACGGCTTCCACGTCACATAAAACTGTCACCATGTCTTCCTGGTCCAGAACTCTTTTTCCCAGGGTCCTAACCAATAGTTCTTTTACGCTTCTCACCAGGCGCTCCCACCATCCACCCCACCAGGGTACCGAGGGCGGGTTGAAAATCCACTGGATATTCCTTTTCTCTCCGTCGTCCTTAACCTTGTTCCAGTCTACCTCCTTTAGAAGTCGAGAAGCTCCAATAAAATTAATACCATTGTCAGTGTACACAATGGCTGGTCTACCCCTTCGCGCAATAAATCGACTAAATCTCAACAAGAAGCATTCTGTACTGAGGCTGTTCACAAGTTCTAGATGAATGGTATAAGGCACAAGTATATAATGCTATCCAAGCTTTCTTTCCGTTTTTTAGATGAAGAGGATCCGTGTAATCGATACCCACTATCTCAAACGGCAAACCATCTCGTACTTATATCTCTGGCATACCACGCAGTGTCTAATTACTTTCTCCACAGCACCTCGGCAACCAGTAATCCACACCCTTTCACGTAGCATGCCAATCAAATACTGGACTCCTGCATGATGATTAAGGAGATGATATTGTCTTTTCATCAGTTCAGCTAGTTTCTTTACTTCTCTCTTGATTTCTTTTTCGTTTTCTTCTCCTTTCCAAAGCATAGGATCCATCTTTAACCATGCAGGACCCTCCCACCAGTGAGACAAGAGTAAAGACTTAACCTTGCATCCTCTTGAAGGCAAATCAGCGGGGTTTCTAACACCAGGGACGTGTTTCCAATCATTGGATTCACTATATTCCACGATCTTCTTTACTCTATTTCCAACGAAAGTTCCCCACTGATCATTTCTTCGTATCCATGCTCTAGCTGTACTAGAGTCTGTCCAGCACACAAACCTGATGTTATTCCATCCTAAAGCGTCTTTGATCGTTCTCGCTAAACGAGTGGCTATTTCACAAGCAATCAACTCTAGCCTGTTTATGGTTACTTTCTCAAGTGGAGCAACTCTAGATTTAGCCATGATAAATGCTAGTTGTACTCCCTTTTCATCTTCTTTCCGGAGATATGTTACTGCTGCATGTCCATACTCACATCCATCACAAAATACATGAACAGTATCGTGGTCACTTGAGACCCCTATGTATCTCTTCAACTGGCAATATGGAATAAGAGGCAGCTCTTCAATCCACTTGTGAAATTCTAGTTCGATTTCTTCGGTCACTGGATCCCAGTTTCAATTCCCAGCACTGTTGCATCATTCTCTTAGCTAGTAATAATACAGGGGCCATGATGCCTAACGGGTCGTACAGGCGAGCGATTGCGCGGCCATTACCGTCTCGCCCTTCCTTCTTTTTGCGCCACATCTCTGCCTCGGTCCGCCAGATGGCAATAGTAGTTCAACTAAAATTCTAATTAAATTAAAAATAATAATTCTGACATTTGCACTGCTCGTAACACATGAGACAAGTTTATTCAATGTAATTTCGGCTACTTACAACTGGCGTTGATACTAGCGCCATCTATTGTATGGCTTAAATAGAACAGGGCATAGTGTAATAAACTTCAACAGCTTATTCCTGAGGTCATTTTGATCAAAAAATGTTATATAAAGGTATGTCCAGAAACTTTTCGTTACACATTTTTATTAATAACTCTGGTACTAGTTGCACTAAAATTTTGAAACTTGGTATGAGGATACTACTTATTTAGATGCATATTTATCTTAGATCATATACGCTTGTACCGTAACCGTAACGCTCGAGGCGACGCCAATCGGCCGAAATTGCAATATTTGAGCTGACAGAAGTATGTGTATTCAATAGGATTTACGTGTTATTTTAACTTTAAAAGATTTTATCATCGATAGTGTCAACTTGGTTCAGTAGAAATAATTAAGATAAAAGGAAGGTGAGTATGCTGCGCTCAAAATTTCTCAAATTTTGAAAGTAAAAACCCAGAATTCTGAACTTTGATTAGTTGCATAATATATTAATAAGTAATTTTAATACAAGAAACATTATTTCTATCACTTAAATATTTTAATAAATAAAGAAATATTTTGTAAATAAACGTGAAATTATAATAATTCAGTCTTATCCAGAGTTTGATTTAGACTTTTATGGGCCCTAGGCAAAAAATATTTTTCAGGTCATCATCAAAAAACTAGGACCTACAATTTTACAAGACAATGCAGCTGAAAATATATCATAAATTAAATTGCATTAGAATTAATGTAACATTCGTGATTGGCCATTTTCATTATTGTAATCAAAGTTCCTTTGTTCTAATTATATAAGTATTCCTTTATTGTAATCAAATCAAAATTCATGTTTTTTTTTTTAAGAAAACAGGGTCTCTAATCAGTCGTAAGTACATATATTCAGTAAATTATCTACATAGGCATACATCCTTGATATACATATATGTTCATATGCCACGATTAAATTTAGAAAAAGCATACAGTAACGATACAATTATTGTAATAATTTTTCTGTGTGATTAGTCGTTTTCTGAATCAGAGAGCCACGTATTCACTATTATCTCCAGCCATATGACACACATTAGACATGTACGCGATTAAACTATAGTTCTATAAAAACATAAAACTATTATAATCATTTTTTTTTGTATTATTAGTCATTTTCATTATTGAAATCAAATTTTCTTTATTGCGAAATATATATTTTGTAACAGTTATTTCGTCGATTTAAAATTAAAAAGTTTGTCTTTTGGGAATTACAGGCCCTAGGTATAGTTTCCTTGGCCTAAATTAGGTCCTGGTCTTATCTCAAATTTGACAAAAATTAATTTTCGCGAATTATTTTCAATAATTTCCTTGACTCTAGAAACTTCATAGTTTTCCACCAATTTTTTACCTTCACTTTTACTTTTATTTCGAAAAACATTCAAGTTTACAGCTTGAAAACCACAAGTAACTGTAACTGACATTTTCCGGACTTTGCCTATGATCCGCTCAAAGATGCTTATCGCTTCCAGTAGTCGGCGCTGCCGTCGCTCAAAAAGGAACGGTACAAGCGTATAGCTTACGAACCGGATATGAGAAAGTCTATGCCTTACTGTGCGATTCTCGGGAACGCTTAGGATCAAGAGAGACAGATTTATACCAAGAAAGTAGCAAAACTGCGACGCAGACAGTGCCCAGTATATTCCGCAGGACTAGATAAGCTGCTACTTTTCTTGGTATTTTGCCGAAAGTATATGTACGCGCACTGATTGTACGCAGCATTTCCCATTTTTATAGTTCAAGAAGAGACGTCTATGTGGCGTTTGAAGTGGACGTAATGTACGATACTTCCTATAAAGCGTGATATTAACCTCATTACTATCACCCCCAACAACTATGTAGCGCTTTGGCTTATGTATTTTTGAATCAGGTATTCGTAACATCAACACAGAGTTTTTATCTTCAACGTCATCAATCGACACTTTTGTCAGTTCATCACACCGACAGGCTCCTACTACACCGATGATTAACACAACCTGATTTTTTTTTTAAATATTTAAAATGAAATAAAAGTATACATTTTTCTACCTTTAACATTAAAAATTCTTCATCTGGAACCTCTCGAAGAAACCTGTCGATTTCAATCCGTGACAATTGATTGCTTGATATCCCTCACCTTGTCTTTTTAAATACGCAATTAGCTTACTTGCTAATATCAATATTCCTCTTTATCAATAATGTGGACTTAAGCATGGAATAAATACTCCAAAGGGTTGAAGACTAATTATGTTTAATTTTCTCCGCAAAATAAACCAAAAGAACTTCAGTAATTCTCTAACATTCTTAGCCGTACACCAATCTTCAAAAGCTTTATAAACCTAGTTGTACCTCATTTTGGATTTTTTGGGTAGTAGATCCTCCACAACCTCTGCTGCCGCTTCTTGAATTTCTAAAGGAACCTCGTTGGAAGACAATGCAAATGGAAAGAAATGCACATGGACGCACCAAAAATGCAGAACTGACAGTAAATTCGTTTTTGTTTATTTATTAATTTTTTGTATTGTCATCTTAGTAACGAGAGAAGAACTACTAGATATTTAAAGAAAATTAGATTTAATTATTAAATTTAAAATTTATTTTTATAATTAAAGGTTTCAGAAAAATATTAATACATAACTCGTCAGTAAAATGTTGGTACTTGACGGAGCCGTAAAACACTCGACACGATGTGCCTTGTATTTCAATGTGGCTCCTCGACAGTAATTTACCATTTTCCTCACAGACGTTGACGTTTCACCAGATACTGCTATGATATGTTAAATATCAGATGTTGATGTCACATGTTGAGTAACTGATTTCTTTATTAATAAGTTGAATTAAGAATATATTTTACATTTATCAATCAATATTTACCTACAGACGTTTATGAAATTATCAAAAATGCATTACAACACAAAAAGTCACCATGGAATATAAATTTTTCTTATTCCACTTCTTTAGTAATATACAGTTATTTACAGTTGTTAAATAGATTTAAAGTCAAAATGGAATAAATAATATACCTTCGTACTTACATATTGCTATTGTAAACTGGGTTTGCGTTTAGACCAATCAGAAAGCTGGAATCGTAAGCCCTATCTTTGTCTATTCTTTGAAATACAGTATTCGCAATCGAAATTAACAATAGAGGCGCTGATTATCGAAACAAGATGGCCGCCATACGATGGGTTTGACATTGACAGTTCACATTTTTCACTGTTTCGTTGACTGTGTATACAAACTGAGTTTGAAAACTTATTTATATGAAGGCGATAAGTTTAAATATTTAATTATTAATTACTACACTACTCACTCAGCTGTCACTTATTCAATATGGCCAGGCCCGGATTACCCATAAGGCCAACCTAGGCCATGGCCTAGGGCGCAAGCACGAATAGTTGGATAAATGAGAAAACGGAAAGAGAAGTACCTACAGTTTTATAACTGTACCAAATCTCAAGAGCTGTTGCGCAGAAAGGAAAACTATCGTTCTCGTTCTCTCTCTCTCCTATTGCCTGACCTTTCTCTAGCTGTCTCTCTTCTTGATCTGCGCATTTCATAGCTCATGACATTTGGCACAACCTCTACTAGACGACGTAAACAATCACATTTCTTTAATTATACAAAATCAGTATAGTAGAGTGATTGGTAAATCCTGTTGAGCTATGGCAGTTGTCGACGATTTTAAATAATTCTAATATTTATATACCGGGTGTCTACTTATGAACCTTAGCAAATATAATGGTAAAATTTTCATGACTATAAAACTGTTCAGAATTAAAAACTGCATCTAATAAGTCCAAAATTATTGTTTACATGCGTTTGATTTGAGAGATAGAGAAGCAAAATAAAAGTGGTAATCTTTAGCTATTTCTAAAAAGATGGTAAATGTATCTTTGATCATTGATAGTAGGTATACTGAAAACAGATTTCATAAGGCAATCTGTTAACCCATGAGTCCAACTTTGGAAAACAAGCCGCTTCGCGGTGACAGTTCTTATGAAACATGTTTTTATATATTTTTTTCTATTGGGGTAATTTTTTAATTCTATTAGATTTTTAATAAATGCGGCTTGTAAAATCAGTTACGTTGGCAGCACTTCCCTCTAACAAATTGAACTTCAGAGATTAAAATTCTTTGTTGACTGTCAGCAATTTGATGTTATGTCATTTATGTATCAGTTTTAAAAGCAGTAAGTCGTACCACCTCTAGAAAACGAAAAGCTCCAAAAACAGTACGTTAATATATCTTCTTAACATGTTTTCAGTGCGTTTATGGACTCATAAAGGCACCGATAAAGAACAAGAATTTAATGAAATCAGTCATGAATTTTGGCCTAGGGCGTAAAGAAATGCTAATCCGGGCCTGAATATGACGCTTGTACGATTGCTTTCCGTAGTACCGATTTGCTCCACTAGAGGGGATATTTTATCTATGATTGTGAATAAATCACTTTGCGAATAGAACGATGGAAAATTGTCGTAAGAATATTTCGATGTATTCAACTCATTTTTCACCGAAAGTGGATTTAATCCTAGAGGATTAAACATCTATTATCATATTATAAATTCACAATGATTTTTCATCAAAAAAAAACTGAACTCTCTTAAATCATTAATCTTTTTCCCACGGCTGCTTTTTTTCTTCCAACGCTTCTTCAAAATTCGACATGACTTTTATTTTTCCTATTTTAGTATCGCATGTACCAGTATCGAAATAACAATGTACCTCCTCGACCTCAACTCGTCGACTACCAAAATCCTCATATTTTAACTGCAAATGAACGTTGGGGCTTATATTTCCATTGGCTACATTTGTATGGCAAACGGCTCACCGACGAGTTATCATTATTAGATGAGCAATACAGAACTGTGTACCGGCAGTATGAAGAAGTCCGACAGATAGAAGATACTGAAATTATGAGAGAAAAGGATGTAATTGGAATGACCACATCGGGTGCTGCGAAATACCAAAGTTTACTGCAAGCTTTAAAGTGTCCCATTGGTACGGAAATAACATACAGAGAATTTATTTTAACATGCAACATATGATCAATCACTTCCATGGTTACACGCTACTGTTAAAAAATAACAGCAATGTAATTGTCCATTTTAAAATGCAACATACAAAATTTTTAGTTTTGTATTAACAATACTAATTTCCAATAAATTAGCCTACATAAGATTAACAAAAAAATCAAAACTTTAATGTAACATATCTTAACAAACTTTGGCTTACAAAAATTCATAACTTGAATGTAATAAATGTTCAAAAATACCCCCATTCACACTGAGGCAATATCCTAGTCGGTCGTAGAAAGAATTGATACCATTTGTGATGTGTTCTGGAGGTATCTCTTATGCTGCAATACTATTTATAATGTTGCATTTTAAAATGGACAAATATTACATTGCTGTCATTTTTTGACAGCAGTGAATAACCGTGGAAGTGATGCACCATATGTTGCATTTTAAAATAAATTCTCTGTATTGTAAAAAGCACATCCTCGAATTTCGAAATATCCTGTACAGTTTAAAAATATTCCGTATAAGCATGTAGAGTTCATTAAAATCCAACCAATATCTTGCGTTGGTAATCTATGAAGAGTGACTACAGTATATTTAATTTTGCAACGTTATAAGTTTATAGAATTTTCTACTGTAGTCACTAAAAATTATGATGATATGGAAAAAGGCAGCTATTAAACAATGAATAGCTAAATAACCAGATGGTCTTTAACTTTCGAACTAAGGCTTGATTTACATTAGCGGTACAATGATAGTACGATGACGGTACAATGACGGTATGTCAATTACACGACGCATTTACATTAGAAGGTACAACGACGATTCGAACATAATAAAATACCATGAAAATATAGTTTTGTCTTTTATGTATTATGACGGTTTGTGGTGCATATGTCATGTTTCTATCAAAAGTAGAATATACTTTGTTTAGAAATTTCTCTTGGCTATATAACAGAATGCGAGGTACAATTTTGAATATAACTCTTTCCTGTTACCCGTTTAAAACGGTTTGTTTCATTACTTGACCCGCAGGTGAAACACTAATTTAATCAATGTAAAACTTAATTTGGATCAAGGGTATCACTGCCACCACAATCCGTGTTTTAAAAGTCCTCGGATAGCAGGACTCAATACATAGAGTATAAAAAAGATTAATTTACAAAATAAACAATATTCACACAGAATACTTACTCTTCCGCAATAACTGAAAATACTTGGGAGAACTTAAACAAATAAAACTGAGAACTGGTAGATGAACTTATTTATTTACACAATAATAAATGGTAAACAACAATACAACAACTTGGGAGAACGCAGACTTCAACAATTACTTTCGTCACAAGAACAACAAAATTTTATAAGTCACTAAGACAATTAAAAACAGTCGAATGGAAAAGAAAACAACGTCACAATCAACAGTCAGATCAAGACTCCTCGAGATGAGATCATCTCAAAACCATCTTTACTAGATTTTCACCCCACTTCCAACAAGGAAGTCGAACCTTCATACCCTTATTGGCTAACTTAAAATTAACACAACATAATTGGTCAAGTAACTGAGAACATATCGGGTGTTTGAGGACAGAAGTGAATTCCTAACGGCGTTTTACATCTGGCCTATGTGACAAAAGTTACTCAACCAAATTACTGAAATTGCTTTTCCCCTGCTGAGATACATCCGTCTTTTCTAGCACTTTCTTTTGTAATATTATACTTTTAAAAATACTTTTACAACACCCAATAATTTTCACAAAATGTCAAGAACTAAACCCATCCCAAAAATCTAACAAGGACTTTAACTTCGAAAAGCAATTTAGAAATTTACAAAAAATGGGATACTTTACAAACATAAAAGTTCTGAACGCAAGATCCATAACTAATCTTGTCGTCCGGCTGCAATAATTTAAACAAAAGTGTGCCGCTAAGCAAATGTGTTACAACTTTCCCTTTTACCTTAAAATAAATTATCTTCCTAAAGGGAATATAATTTATCAAGTCCATCCATACACGGAGTACTGGCGATGGCTGGGGCTTCTGCCACGTGCCACGGTATACCTGGCCTGGCTTGGACACCGCGTTGATCTCCACCCTTTGAAGTTGCTCGCTCGTCTCCTTTGTTGTGGCTACGCTACAATGGCCTCTGCTGGGCGCCTTTCCAGGCGGTCCGGAAACCATAAAACCCTCGGCAGAATCACTGGCCCTAATACTTTTACTATTACTATTCATGCAAAACTAACACTATTGACATTAGTAAAATGCATACATCTCATTCTTGCATAATAGGAATTCTAGTATGATAATTCTTCTTAACTGGTTTTGGATTTAAATTTTTCTGAGGCATCAACTTAGTTAACGGTTTAGCTGTATTTGCGAATTCCTGAATAAATCTACGGTAAATCCCAACTAATCCCAAAAATGATCTCACGTCACGGACTGATTTTGGTACGGGAAATTTCACAATTGCATGGATATGGTTTAACACCTTCACCCGAAATTACATGCCCTAGATACGTGGTCTCTCTGCGCACGAATTCGCATTTACTCGGTTTTAATTTTAAATTGAATTTCCGCAATCTATTAAATACGTCTTTAATCTTTGACAAATGCTTATCTATATTATCTCGCGAGAATATATATAATAGACATAACATTTTTCCCCAATTAAAACGCTTAGAACACAATACATTAATCTCTGAAAAGTACTTGGCGCATTACACAAACCAAAAGGCATTCTGTTTCACTGATAATGCCCCCAGGGTGAGCTAAACCCCGTCTTTTCTTTATCTTCCTCGGCAATTTCTACCTGGTGATACCCCGACGCTAAGTCCAGGGTTGTAAACAACGCTGCACCATGCATGTGCGAAATTGTGTCTTGCAAATTCGGCAACGGCAAGAAATCCTTCGTTATTTTATTTAACGCACGAAAATCTACACACAGTCTAACTTTCGTTGAACCGTCCGACATAACACGATTTACTAGAACAATAGGCGCTGACCATGGCGAATCACTTTCCTCAATTATGCCATCTTTCAGTAACTCTTCTATTTGTTCTTGCAAAACTTCTTTCTGCGTAAACGGTACTCTATATGGCCTTTTCGCTATAGGGTGGACGTCCTCGGTAATAATCCGATGTTTAACTTTGGACGTACAGCCTAATTTCACTCTTGGTCTTATAAATATATCTTTATAATCCATTAACACGCCCTCAACTTTACATCTATCATTACGCGACAAGTGTTACAAATTGAAAAGGGTTCTAAAATCTGCATCCTGTACTGATGCAACTAAATCATTGGGTTCGGCAGAACCACCTATGTCAGTTGTGACATCTTTTTCGAACCCAACAATTGTTTTCGCAGGTATAACTAAATTCTCATTAGTTACATTCATGAGCTTTACCGGTACGTCGGTCTCTTCGCCCCTCGCTACAACTCTAGCAGCTATTACGCCTTGAACACTAAGTTCTACAGGCTCGACTAAAATACTACCTGCTTTTCCAAGAACAATACTCCTCTCCGCCAAGCACACAGCTTCCGACCTAGGAGGTATCGTGAAACTTTCTTTGATACGGACCGACTGTATCTTATTAAGTGTCGCATCAGCCTCACTTTCTCTTTCCAACTCTTGAGGATTGTTTGGTATTTGCATACTACTGCCTGAACCTTGCGAACCGACGATATTATGCTGTACCTGCGCAATTTCCTCGAACTGAACCTTTTTCAATATACTTTTTGGAGCGCTTTCGGATTTTTCGGCACAAAAAGGACTCGACTCAGATTTTCCGTCTTTGTCTACCCTATTCAACTCAACATTGTCGTGCTGACTAATGGGTTTATTACCTGCTGTTTCCTTTTTATTTTTACAATCCGAACTAGCTACTTTATTCGAATTTTCATTTTCTTTGTCTAACGTTGATTGGCATGTACCTACAGTTTTATTACAATTTTTATTACTTTTCTCGGTATTATTTTCAACAACTATTTCAGTTTCGCGATTCTCGTTGCGACTTTCGACTTTTAAAGTACCGTGAGTGACTTTTAGCCGTTTGCGGCTTGGCTCGCGTCGTTGGTCTTTTATAATCCCGTAACACAATTATTGTTACTCGAAGCTTTGTTTCCTTCAACCAGAATTTCCTTATCACAAGAAGAACCTAACGAACTTTTTGTTTCAGGGTTATCCGCAGTACGCGATGCTGAAAGAGAAGTAATATTATTCTGTTTTGGAACACTGAGTTCCTTATTTCGCTCCGAATAAATGCGCATCTCGTTGCATGCATAGTTCATGTGGGCCTAATAATCGGTTAAAAATCTACTCCAAGCAAACCGTCAGTAGCTAAACTAAGCCTATCTTCACATACAACAAAGTTATGAAAAATAACATACTGGCCTACATTCAACTCTACCTCAGTGCACCCTATTACAGGTAGTTCCTTCCCAGAAATACCAACAATGGTTCTGGATCGTGCAAGGGGAAATACATGCTGTCGCTCAACTACGTGTCACTTAACAAGACTAACACTTGCGCCGGTGTCAATAAGGAAATTAAACCGTTTACCATTAATAATTAACTCTATTTTATTTAGCCTTTTACTTTTGTTAGCACTACTAGGGAGAGTGGATATGACATCGGCTGATCGCGATACTTTGCCATGGCCGCCAGATTCGGAACTAACATCGACGGCCCAACCTAGTTTAAATTATCCCTTTTGTAATTAGCCCTTTGATCTTTATTACTCTTCGGTGTATTACCCGTTGGAAGCACTACATAGCAATTTTTTATAGCATGTCCGCGTTTCTTATTACTCTTCGGTGTATTACCCGTTGGAAGCACTACATAGCAATTTTTTATAGCATGTCCGCGTTTCTTACAACGTTTACACACAATATTATCCCGACAATCTTTCGCTATATGCCCATACTTTTGACATTTAAAACAAAGAACATTATTTTTATTGTCTCTACTGCTACTCGAACCTGGTTGATTGTTATAATTTTTTTTTCTAAAATTTTTATTACCGCGATCCGGTATAGATTTCTTATTCTCTGCATGATTCAACGCCAAAACTTGAATTAAGTTTTCAATTGATTCCGTCAAATGTGAATCATTCCTACTGGTACTCGCACTACTCGTTAGCTTTTTCATCGGCAACTCTATTTACAAAATCAGCTTCATCACGACGCAACATTTTAAACACCGTCTCCGATCTTTTCGCAATTTCTACCGCTTTCTCGAACGTTTTTGGGTTTTCATAATATACGTCCCTTTGCAAATGTGGTAATATACCCGTCGTGAACTGATTTAACAACTCTCTGTCTATATAACTTGAAATTTCATTACTCGCGGCCTCTGCAGCAACGCCCGTAACTTCCCTAGTGTCAGCCGAACTGTTTTCTTCACTCTCAATAAAACAGTTTGCTAAAGCATGCAATCTATATACATATGCAGATATTGTTTCGTCCCTAAGCTGAAAGCAATTATTAAAAGCCCTTTGTACCGTCCTGGAGTCTTGTTTAGGTTGATACCTCTCTAATAATTCCTTTTTAAATATTTTCCAGCTCTTAGTATTTCTAATTTTTGCATTATTTTCACAAAACTTGTCGCGTCTCCCGATAAATTTATTTTTGCCATTCTAATTGTTCGCTCTTCATCCCGTTGTCCCATTACTTTACAGTTCTCAAGTTTCTCTACAAATTCAACAAAACTCTCGTCGGGTTTTCCCGGAAATAAGGGTATTTTTGTGTTTATTCCCGACATGGATGATACCGCCTCAAGGTAATCTAGTAACAATTGATCATTTATGGACCAATTTGGTCTTGCGCCATACTAAATTACTCAATATTGAACAATGCGCCCCAAAATAAATTTATTGTTTTACAACTCTTACCAATTTAAAGGCTTGGCAACTACCTGCTTGACCGTAATAAATACTCCAAGTATTTACTGGCGCGTCACAAAAACTCTCTTGTCGTTTTAAAAGGCACGACAACTACTTCTATGACAGTTAACACACACAGTATTAATTATAATTCTATCTATATCGATTTAGCGCTCGACATCTACCATTCAAAATAAAATAACTACAAACAGTAATCTATTTCAATTTTGAAAAAAAATTGATGGTTTGAGTGGGTCGTTCTTCGCGAAAGAAAAACTTTAGATCCATGCCGCTGTTCACTACTTTTATATAACAGAATGCGAGGTACAATTTTGAATATAACTCTCTCCTGTTACCCGTTTAAAACGGTTTGTTTCAATACTTGACCCGCAAGTGAAACACTAATTTAATCAATGTAAAACTTAATTTGGATCAAGGGTATCACTGCCACCACAATCCGTGTTTTAAAAGTCCTCGGATAGCAGAACTCAATACAAAGAGTATGAAAAAGATTAATTTACAAAATAAACAATATTCACACAGAATACTTACTCTTCCGCAATAACTGAAAATACTTGGGAGAACTTAAACAAATAAAACTGAGAACTGGTAGATAAACTTATTTATTTACACAATAATAAATGGTAAACAACAATACAAGAACTAATGACTAATGATCGTGACGACTACAGTTTGAAAGACGGTTCCATAAAAGTAATTAAATTTTTAAAAGGGCGACCTCAGAATAAGCTTTAAGCTTACTGAATTGCTATCAGCGCTAGGTATTCAACACCAACTACTAAGAATCAAGTAATCTATCAGGCTACTTACTTTTCATCACAGGTCGGCCTCGAATGAAGCACTTTGTTATTAAACTAACACACTACAATATTTACAGTTAATTTGGAGAAACAAAGAAAAAATTAAATTGAAACTAACACTCTAAACAACTTGGGAGAACGCAGACTGCAACAATTACTTTAGTCACACGAACAACAAAATTTTATAAGTTACTAATTTAAACTAACACTCTAAACAACTTGGGAGAACGCAGACTTCAACAATTACTTTAGTCACACGAACAACAAAATTTTATAAGTTACTAAGACAATTAAAAACAGTCGAATGGAAAAGAGAACAACGTCACAATCAACAGTCAGATCAAGACTCCTCGAGATGAGATCATCTCAAAACCATCTTTACTAGATTTTCACCCCACTTCCAACAAGGAAGTCCAACCTTCATACCCTTACTGGCTAACTTAAAAATTAACACAATATAATTGGTCAAGTAACTGAGAACATTTCGGGTGTTTGAGGACAGAAGTGAATTCCTAACGGCGTTTTACATCTGGCCTATGTGACAAAAGTTACTCAACCAAATTACTGAAATTGTTTTTCTCCTGCTGAGATACATCCGTCTTTACTAGCACTTTCTTTAGTAATATTATACTTTTAAAAATACTTTTACAAAAGCCAATAATTTTCACAAAATATCAAGAACTAAACGCATTCCAAAAATCTAACAAGGACTTTAACTTCGAAAAGCAATTTAGAAGTTTACAAAAAAATAGGATACTTTACAAACATAAAAGTTCTGAACGCAAGATCCATAACTAATCTTGTCGTCCGACTGCAATAATTTAAACAAAAGGGTGCCGCTAAGCAAATGTGTTACAGCTATAACTGTCCTTCCTCTTGTCGAAGAAGAAGAAAATGGAAAACATTCAGAAAATTTAACAGCTGATTGGCATATCCAGCAATAAGTAATAAGCCGTGATGATATATATATATATATATATATATATATATATATATATATATATATATATATATATAAATTATTTAAATTTAACAAAACGATACTATATCTTGTTCCATTTAAGTCATTCAGTATTGCGGAGCATAGGGAATAGTTTCAACCTCTCTGATTGGCAGAAATTAGGGACAAGAACCAGGTTTACCCAATGTAATTTCGGCTACTTCAGATTTGCGCTGTTGCCAGTGCCATTTACTGAATGGATTAAATGGAACAGAGCATATTTTTTATGTACTTTCTGTAATAATCTTTAGTGTATATTTCACGTTTTTGCTATAAGCAGAGAACTTTTGTTCAATAATGTATTTGTATAATCATTCCTCATTTTTAGCTCATTATGACTACATTCTGGCTTAACTTAAAGACAAATATGAAAAGTCAAAAACATGTCAGATGTCAATCACGTATCACGTACCATCATATTATGTTTACTTCAGGCGTTTTTTATTCAGACCGGTTACCTCCGGTTACGTGGTAACCACATTTTATTCAGCCTACCGGTTACTTACGGTTACGTCAAACATGTAACCACTGGGCGGTTACATGTTACATGTCAGGTTACTATAGCTGTCCTTTTCTAGCTGTCAAAACGCTGACGAGCAACTTTCAGTAGAAGTAAAAAAGGAATCCATGACATTTTCTGTCAACTTATTTTGTATTAGATCAATACACTTTAAATTAAATGTATCACACTATGAACACGATAAATATTCAACAAATGTCAAATAATTAATTTGACAGAAACGTCTGTAGTAACCTGGCATTTTTTATTCGCACCGGTTACGTGCGGTTAACCATATGTAACCCGGTTACATGAATAAAAAACGCCTTTCCATTCGGCTGATTTTGGCATGAACGTCAACTTGACGTGCACGTACTCTTCAAACGCAACCTTCCACTGTCCCGTGTACAAATACTACGCTGTTACTATGACATATATTTTTTCAATAGAAACAAAACTATAATGTATCCTGGTCGTATCGCTAATGTAAATCAGTGAATATCAATGGGCCGTAATCGTACCGTCATCCTACTGAGAACGTAGATGTAAATGGGTCCAGTAAAATACATTGGACAAAGAAGTATCGTATCGTTATTGTACCGTCATTGTACCTCTAATGTAAATCAAGCCTAACAAGTCTAAATTATTATAAATTCACAAATTATTTCTTACAACACTTATTATACACACAGGTGTCCCAGAACGAACTTACGCTATCGTTATTTTAAAAACTTTTTAATGTACGAAATTGGTATCTAAGGTTTTTCCAACATGCCCGTTTCAGCTAAAATATTTTCAAAACAGTAGCACTTCCGGTTTTACCGGAAGTAGACCCTAACTGTCTTATTTTAAATGGAATGCTATATTTTTTATTTTACCGTTGAATTCAGCAGAAAATTTTACATATGAAACCATAAAAAAGTTTTACTCATGATCAACTATTTCCGGTGTAATTAAACTTTTTTGATTTTTTCACTAATAATAAGGGCAGTTTGTGTAGCATGGCCTATGTTGAATGAAAGTTGATAAATTTTTAGTAAACTGGAAAATATTTAAATTGCATGCAAATATTTGTTTATAGGTCTAGTTTAGTTGGCTATGAACATTTTGTTTAAGCTTTATGTTATATTTTCTATTTCAGGTACATTTTAATATGATAGTAATTCATAAAAATTCATTAAAATAAAAAAGAATAAATAGGTACTAATAGTGTATTATGTTATTAGGAGTAGAAAGCGGTCTTTTTGTGTTGAACCCAGCTATTGCGGCCGAGTCGCTGGCCGAGGCTAGGCAAGCTGGGTAATTTAAATATTTTCCTTCTTATTAAAAATCAATCTACGTTCAACATAGGACATGCTATACAAACTATCCCGATTTTTTAACGAAGAATTCATTTAAATAATAAAAAATGAGGTATTCCATTTTAAAAAATAGAGTTTTTTAGATTTTGCGAACTTCCAATTTACGTTCACGTAGAAATTATAATTTTCAAAAATTGTCGATTATTAATTTATATTATTGTAAAGAAAAGCTTTCTTTATAAAACTATTTTTTACAGATTACAGAAATTCGTTTCCATTCTGATAAAAAAAACCCTTATTAGTGAAAAAATCAAAAAAGTTAAATTACGCCGAAACTGGTTGGTCTTAAATATTTTTTTTATGGTTTCATATGTACAATTTTCTGCTGAATTCAATGGCAAAATAAAAAATATAATATTCTATTTAAAATAAGAAAGTTAGGGTCTACTTCCGGTAAAACCGGAAGTGCTCCTGTTTTAAAAATATTTTAGCTGAAACGGGCATGTCGGAAAACCCCTACATACCAAATTTTGTAAAATAATATTGAATAGTTTTTAAAATAACGATAGCGTAAACTCGTCCTAGGACACCTATATATATATATATATATATATATATATATATATATATATATATATATATATATATATATTATATATATATATATATATATATATATATATATATATATATATATATATATATATATATATTATATATATATATATATATATATATATATATATATATATATATTCTCAAATATTTATTTTTATTACTTTTTGGTATCGTAACTACACGGTTTGGCAAGAACCCAGTTAAATTATTATAGAATTGGGGTGGAAACCGGGGTAGTTTCCACCCCAACACTAATAATATTGTGACGCGGGGTACGTCAAAATATTACGAATTAAAATATAGCTTTCATACTTATATTCTATATAATTTTTCAGTGATTGTGGAGGAAGCAGCCGAAGTTCTAGAAAGCCATGTTGTGGTGTCACTAACAAATGATTGCAAACATCTCATACTTATAGGTAAGCTATTACCATGAACTACGATAAAAAAAAACGACTTTTTTGAAACTAACATCGATGGTTTCTTTTTAATATCGAAAATTTATGGATATAAAAATGTGTTTCATACGCCAGTGATTAAGTAATAAAAATATCTAACTTTTATATTATACACATTTTTCTCTATTACTAATTGTTTAGATTAGGAGTTATTTAAAGAAGAAAAAAATCAATAAATTTAAGTTTTTAATCATTATCAATGAATGACCTATGAGAATTGTACGGAAGCATAGAAGGGCCAACTGGTAAAATATGAGAGAAGACTGTTTAGGTGTAATTCAACAGTGGAATTTCTGTAACTTAAAGTTACCATCAAAAAATAAAAATATTATTTAAAATAAAATGTATTTAAATCTGTATTACCACTTTTTTTAACTTGTTCCACTTTTTTAACTGGTACTACAATTTTTTTAAGTGGTATTACCGCTTTTTTAACCGGTATTACCACTTTTTCAACCGGTACTACCATTTTTTAACTGGTATTACTACTTTATTAACTGGTACTACCACTTTTTTAAAGTGGTATTACTACTTTTAAAAAGTAGTAATATTTTTTCACGTACCTACCTAGAGTTGCGACAAAGGGACCGCAGTCTGGCCCCAACTTCAATTATGGCGTCTCATTTGTAACGACAGAAACAGTATATATCTATAAATATAACAATAACTTACCCTAACGCACAAAAGTCACGTTTGGAAACCTGGACTGAGTTTTGTGCATTAGGTTAGACTATTGTTATATTTATTTAACTCGGGACCAAACTGCGCTTCATTTGTTGGAACGCTAGGTTCGGTGAAAAAATAATATTCCTACTTTTTTAAAAGCAGTAATACCACTTTAGAAAAGTGGTAGTACCAGTTTCAAAAGCGGTAATACTAGTTAAACAAGTGATAGTACCAGTTTTAAATAATATTTTACCCTTGGCCCTTCTACGCTTCCGTAAAATTGTTTGAAAAACAAAAGCACATCTGAATTGACCTCCAAAGGCCATTTAGCCAGCATTATGCCTCATTATTCTTGAGATTGCAATGGTGACTATGTTAAATGGGACCACTGTACACAGGTGATCACGTGAGAATGAAGCAGCAATTATGTCCGTTTTTAAGTCAGAGAGCGATTATTTTCAAATAAGCAAATTAACTGTAGGTAATATGGACAATATGTCGTATCAAGAAGCGTTCTGTTACTTCCGGTTCCGGAGTATGTAAATTTCAAGCGGAACATATTATTTTTTTTATATTTTTGAAAATTTGCTTTATAGTAGTAAATAAGTAGTACGTTGTACAGTAATCAAAAATGGCAACTTTTATTCGAAAATAATATGAAAATTATATTTCAATAATTCATAATATATATATATATATATATATATATATATATATATATATATATATATATATATATATATATATTCGCAATCGTAGTTAAAAAATTCCCTCTAGTGGCGCAAATCAGTACTACGACAAAGCAATCGTACAAGCGCCATATTGAATAAGTGGCAGCTGAGTGAGTAGTGTAGTAATTAATAATTAAATATTTTAATTTATCGCTTACATGTAAATAAGTTTTGTAACTCGGTTTATATACACAATCAACGAAACACAGTAAACAATGTGAACTGTCATATGTCAAACCCATCGTATGGCGGCCATCTTGCTTCGAAAATCAGCGCCTCTATCGTTAATTTCGATTGCGAATATATATATATATATATATATATATATATATATATATATATATATATATATATATATATATATATATATATATATATATACAGGGTGTAAATGAAATAAGTGCATTAAATTTAACCAGTAATATAACTCGGCGAGAGCAACAATATTTCTTAATAACTTTTTCTCGAAATCGCATATTTTTTTAGCATTTTTACCACCCCGTAAATTGACGAGTCGTTCCAAATATTTTTGTGATAATTGAATGCAGTAGCACTAGCTATGAAAATTTTGTTTTAGCAATTGACAGTCCTGTCAATTGTTGCAATTAAATTTTGACATTAGTAATAAAGTTGTTTATAAGGTAAAATTCTGTCAAAATGTGAGTACACAGACATTGTAATTACTTACCTATGGTTTATTTATTTTTTTACTCGTATCTGTACTACATTTTACTTGACATCACGGTTGACATAAAGACAGTGTCATGGAGTTGCCAACGCATTTACACGGAGCGTTTCCAAATCATCACCAAATCATTCTGTTCTTAATATTCGCACATTTGTTAATCTTGTACATCTTTATCACATCACAATACGGAGTGTCACATATGACAAGTTTAAAAAAAAGCAACAGTTATATCCATAACATGTGCAAAAAGTTATGTTTTCAGCACATAACAGACTTCAATTTTGGGAATGGCTCATAATGTTCAGGAATGAGACTGAATTTACTTGGGAAGGTGTATTTATTATGCACAATACACATTTCGACAGACGAAAATGCTGTAAAAATTTTCATTAAAACATCTTTGGGCGGGAACAATAAATGGACGACTAATTATTGGTACTCAAGTACCTCTTTTAGATGGACAAAAGTTTGTACTTACATTTTTTGAATAACGTATTTAAACTATTATGATTTATCGACGATAAATAATCATCTCATAACCTAATAACTATGGTTTTTCTCTTCCTGTCGTTACCTCACCTCGCCCCTCCTTGTCTTCCACTATTCACAGGTGATTAAAAAGTCTGGTTTAATACACAATTTTATAATTTTGTTATCCAAAATTTAAATTTCTTTATTTTAAAAATTGTACTATTACGAATTAATTAATAATAAATGTTATTTCCGTTGATTCGTTTATTAATTACTGTGTCTGCAAGTGTAACCGATAACCGAGGATGTTCGAGCTGTTTGTATCCCACTTGAATACGACAGCTGTCATTTGTTCTCCATGGGCGCGCGCCGAAATATGCAGCAAATCTTTAAAGAATTTTAACTCAAAATCTAAAAGACTTAGAAAAAAAAGTTATTAAGAAATATTGTTGCTCTCGTCGAGTTACATTACTGGTTAAAAGTTATTAAGAAATATTGTTGCTCTCGTCGAGTTAAATTACTGGTTAAAAGTTATTAAGAAATATTGTTGCTCTCGTCGAGTTACATTACTGGTTAAATTTAATGCACTTATTTCATTTACACCCTGTATATATATATATATATATATATATATATATATATATATATATATATATATATATATATATATATATATACGTGTGTCTGTCTTAAAGGTGTACATAGAAGATTAACATGGGAAATTAGTTTTTTTGCAATTTCCTGCTCGCCTAATTATTTTAAGCAAAAACGCGTCAAATAAAAGTTTTAGGGCATAAAATACTGCATCGAAATCAATAAACAGAATTACCTTTACATGCTTTGTAACAACAGAAATTAAATATGAAAATGTTGAAAATTACGTAGAAAGTATCGATAGCCATGGAATTGAACAAAAAATAAATAAATGCTTGACGTTTTATCTGTCACATCGTAAGTTATTTGACATTTCAGACAATTTGAATTTGGCTTTAGTTTTATTATCTGAAATTATTACAAAATGAATATTTATACTAATGAAGAGCGTGATTTCACAATTGCTAAATTCGTAACAAAAATTGAAAACTGCTAATGTGTCTTAAAAAAAATACACGTGAGCCGCGTAACCGTAACCAGAATATCGGACGAGCAGAAAAACCTGCGTTACTAGAAGAAAGAGTGTTAGGAATAAGTGTAGACCCCTTCTGTAGTACGAGCTCCAACAACTATATGTTCGGATACTCGGTGATTTATTATAAATAGCCGTTTATATTAATAATGACATTATTCAATATCAATTTCTGGTACATACAGGGTGTAAATGAAATAAGTGCATTAAATTTAACCAGTAATGTAACTCGACGAGAGCAACAATATTTCTTAATAACTTTTTTTTCTAAGTCTTTTAGATTTTGAGTTAAATTCTTTAAAGATTTAGTGCATATTTCGTTACCCGCCCATGGAGAACAAATGGCTGCTGCCGTATTCAAGTGGGATACAAACAGCTCAAAAATTGTCGGTTATCGATTACACTTGCAGTCACAGTAATTAATAAACGAATCAGCGGAAATAACATTTATTATTAATTAATTCGTAATAGTACAATTTTTAAAATAAGGAAATGTAATTTTGGATAACAAAATTATAAAGTTGTGTATTAAACCAGGCTTTTAAACACCTGTGAATAGAGGAAGACAAGGAAGAGCAAAAGCATAGTTATTAGGTGATGAGATGATTATTTATCGTCGACAAATTATAATAATTTAAATACGTTATTCAAAAAATGTAAGTACAAACTCTTCTGCATTTAAACGAGGTACATGAGTACCAATAATTAGTCATATCCATTTATTGTTCCCGCCCAAACATTTTTTAATGAAAATTTTTACAGCATTTTTGTCTGTCGAGATGTGTATTGTGCATAATAAATACACCTTCCCAAGTAAATTCAGTCTCATTAATGAACATTATGAGCCATTCTCAAAATTGAAGTCTTATGTGCTGAAAACATTGAACTTTTTGCACATGATATAGATACAACTGTTGCTTTTTTAAAAATTGTCATATGTGACACTTCGTATTGTGATAAAGATGTACAAGATTAACAAATGTGCGAATATTAGGAACAGTATGATTTAGAAACGCCCCGTCTAAATGCGTTGGAAACTCTATAATACTGTCTTTATATCAACGACAAATTAAAATATAGTAAAGATACGAATAAATAAATAAACAATAGGTAAATAATTACAATATCTGTGTACTCGCTGTTTGTAAACGTAAGCATTTTGACAGAATTTTACCTTATAAACAAGTTTATTACTAATGTCAAAATTTAATTACAACAACTGACAGGACTGTCAATTGCTAAAACAAAATTTTTCAGAGCTATTGGTACTGCATTCAATTATTAGAAAAATACTTGGAGCGACTCGTAAATTTACGGCAAAAATGTTAAAAAAATATGCGATTTCGAGAAAAAGTTATTAAGAAATATTGTTGCTCTCGACGAGTTATATTACTGGTTAAATTTAATGTACTTCATTTACACACTGTATATCTAAAGATAAATATATAATGAAGCTATTTAGAAAAGAAATAATAAAGTTATAACACAATTAAATTGTAATGTAATTTTAAACAAAAAACTTAAAACTCAACTGACAACTGTATGTTCGGGCATAAACAGTTTTTCAGCAATGTAATAAGGATAACACATTTGTTTGCTTTTAGGATTAGCTGAATTCTTAAAACCATATTAAAAACAAGCGTTTGACATTCATCAGATACAAATATATATATATATATATATATATATATATATATATATATATATATATATATATTCCATAGCTAGTAGTTTTATTCGAAATTCAGGAATTATGCGTTTTAAATCGTTCCTCAGACACTGTTTCAGCTATGTCATAGTATTTCAATAATATTAAGGTCAAGACTGCTTGAAGACTAATCTAGTACATTAATATCATGATTTTCAGATCATTTTTAAATTGTTATGGTAGTATGAGAAGAACCGCCATCTTACTGAAAAATAAAATTATTATATATAGTATATAGACGCTGTGGAGATCGGTAGGCGGACAGTTGAACATCATATAAATAAACAGTGACATAAATAGTCGAAATAAATAATTAGTGTTTATTTTTTGACAGGTATTTATTGTCTTCTTTTTACAATGCCAACTTATAACTTATATCTACAATACATCTCCCTCTTTAAAATAATAAAATATCTCAACCGTCGAGGAGGGACGAGAGGTCTTCCGTAACGGCTCGTTGGATGACTTCGCTTGTTGTTAGGATTCGGTTGCTGTGGCTCGGGATTATTCTCTTGTAGTGTATTATCACCAACTGGAATACGTTCTTGCTGAACGTGCTGATCTGCAGCAGGTTAGTTTTCTTCGTCTGTTGCAGCAGGTTTGTTTTCTTCGCCTGTGGGAACTGAAACTTCCTATACATTTTGGTTTAGCGCAGTGTACGGTGTCGGAATGAAATTGAATCTATTTCGTCGCACGTTTCTTTTATCCGTCTCTACAATGTACGATCTAGGTGCAGTGTCTTTCCGTAATACTTTGCCAGAACGTCGCAAATCGGTTATCCAAACGATATCTCCTTTATTTAACTCTGGTAATTCACGCACACCGTAATGTTTGTCATAATGACGTTTCTGGTTTACCCGCCTTTGTTCCTCTCTCTCTCTTACGATTTGAAAATTTGGGACTTCAGGTATCAATTTCGTACTTGAAATAGGCAACGACGTTCGTAATCTTGTCCCCATCAAAAGCCCTGTAGGCGAAGAACCATTTGATAACAGTGTAGTTCGATATGCCAGCAGAGCTCGATATGTGTCGTCGCTTTCCTTTAGGCTGCGCTTAATAATTTTAACAGCTGCTTCAGCGAACCCATTACTTTGCGGGAACTTCGGGCTTGACATGACATGTTTGAATTCCCATTCTTTCGCGAATTTAATAAACTCTGAGGTCAAGATAGGACCGCAGTGTGTCCCGTTGTCGCTGATTACTGTTTCAGGTGTGCCATGGCGAGCGAATACCGATTTCAAGTGTTTAATCACTTTGTTTTTCCTGAGACTTGATAGCAGAGCAATCTCGGGATATCTGGAATAAAAATCGGTGATTAGTAGGTACCATTTATATTTTAAATGGAATAAATCCAGTGCGATTTTCTGCCATGGTCGTTGCGGAAACTCGGATGGCATTAGTGGCTCATGCCGATTTTCAGCTTCTAGGATGCAGTTTGGACAGTTTTTAACGAGTTTCTCAATTTGAAGTGAAACTCCAGGCCACTATACTGAATCTCGGACTCTTGCACGGTATTTTGTAATTTCTTAGTGCCCTTCATGCATTTTATCGAGAAAGTCTTTTCGAAAACTTGCTGGAATGACCATCCGGGATCCTCTCATCAGAATTCCTTCCGTTATGGCGATTTCGGCTCGATATTGCCAATATTCCTCTAGATCGCAATGTATGTCTCGTTTAGACGATGGCCAACCAGTTTGACTAAACTCGATTAGTTTCTTGCATTCAGGATCTTTTTGTTGAGACTCAATTAGCTGTTGAAGTCGCTCATCTGTAGCAGGCAAATCTTGAGTAACCATTTAAATGTATTCGCTGATTTCGTTGATAAACGGATCAGAATTTTCGGAATTTTTCAATGGTCTTCGAGACAGGAGATCTGCTGCTCCCAATTTCTTTCCTTGAACGTGACATATGTCGTATCGATACCTTGCTAAGCGTAAACGCATTCGTTGAAACTTTGGCGTCAATTCGTCTAAGGGCTTAGACGTGAATATTGGAACTAGGGGTTTATGATCTGTCTGTAGTATAATTTTAATTCCGGTTATAAAGTCACGAAATCGTTCGCATGCCCAAACCAGTGCAAATTCTTCCTTCTCGATTTGAGCTCAACTTTGCTGAGATGGTATTAGAGTTTTGGACGCATAGGCCGTAGGGCGAAAATTACCATCATCTTGACGTTGCTTGAGCACCGCTCCAACTACATACGATGAGGCGCCCGCTGTGATTACGGTCTCTCGATTTAGATCGAACCATACAAAAACTGGACTCCTTCCCAATTCTTCTTTGTTGGCTTCGAATGCGTCTTGTAGATTCTCTCCCCAGTAGAATTTTTCTTCGGACTTAGAAGATCATTCAACGGCTTGGCTTTTGTTGCTTAATGCGGGATGAATCGCGCCATATAATTTATTGTTCCGAGTAGACTTCTTACTTCGGAAACATTTTGAGGATTTTCCATTTTCGTAATGGCCTCTATTCGCTTTTCATCGATATGTATTCCATTTTTGTCAATAATATGACCCAAGAAATCAATACGAGTCGTACCAAACGTACATTTTTCAGAATTTAGTGTGAAGCCAGCATTTCTAAATCGTTTTAAGATGGCTCGGAGTCTTGCATCATGCTCTTCCATTATCATACCAAAAGATCATCCTTGTTGTTCAAGAATCCCTCTAAACCTTTGAGAAACTGAGCCATTTGTTTCTGTAAAAATTCAGGGGATGCAGAAATTCCAAATGGCAAACGCTTATACTTGAATCGTCCAAATAGCGTTATGAACGTGGTAAGTAACTGCGACTCTTCCTCTAAGTTGCACTGCCAAACTCCGTGTACGTCATCTATCTTCGAAATATAACATACTTTACCTAACCGACCTAAGATATTCTCAGTATGCGGCATCGGATGCGTTTCCCATTTTATATATTTGTTTAGTGGGACATAATTGACGCGCATTCTAGTTGTACCATTTGGTTTTGGGATGAGTACCATACCGCAACACCATTCAGTAGGCTGCTCGACCGGCTCAATCACTCCCATTTTTACTATATTATCAAAGTTTTGTTTTATATCCTTCAATTTTGGAATTGGAATTCTCCGCCGAGTGGTTAGCGCATAGGGAACAGCTCCTTCTCTCAGACGTATCTTGTATGGATTTCTCCTAGTCCTTTGAACACGTCGGCATATTCTATAAATGGATCGAAGGACATCTTCATATTTTCTCCTACAGCATCGATATTACCCGGTTTAATTATACCAAGCTTTTCGCAAGTATTTCCTTCAAGGAGTGGTCGTTCGAGTTTGTGAACAACATAAATTGCGATATTTTGACTTGTGTTCTTGTAGTTGAATTTCTCCCAGAAAAACCCGTAAACCGCCATTTCTATTATGAATTTGGGGATTTTGTTGATTTATAAGTTCGGACTGTTTGGATATTGTTATCGCTTGTTCTAGTGTCAAATTCGCGATGAGCTGCATTCTGCCCGATAATGTTTGATCTCGAATACCCGCGATGATTCGGTCTCGAATTAGTTCGTCTTTAAGATCTTTATAATCGCAAAATTCGGCTTGTGCGTGGACTACGGTAATAAATTCGTCTATACTTTCGCTTTCACGCAGCACACGACGATTAAAAACTAATCTTTTATAGACTATATGTCGTTTCGGGATAAAATAATTTTCAAACGCCTTGAGTGCCGCACAGTAATCTTTACGATCGGCTTCGGGTAGTCTTAGGGCCGTAAGAATATTAATCGCTTGGCTCCCCATACAATAGATTAATGCATCAACCTGTTCTGACGAAGTTTTTGTCGATAAACCAGAAATATTGCGAAAGAGATCGAATCTGTTCTACCAGAGTGGCCGATCAGAGGGTTTGAAATTGAAAGGTTCAGGTGGTTGTCACATTGTATTGGATCTTGCCATGTTTTCTCTGTTAGGTAGAAAATTATGTTGGGAAAAGACTCACAGTTCAAATGATTTACTTAGCTTTGTTGAAGGTTTTAGGATGATGCAATCTTTTTTTCTCCTCTTTAGGTTGAAATTTTACTCATCCAGTTTCAATTCTACTCCATTTCCTCTTCCAAATTCACTAATGGGTCGATTCTGTTCATATCTGCAAATCTTACAGATCTGTAAATTTGTAAATAATGAACAAAATAGCAACGAATTCTGCACTCTTATGTATAATTTCATAATAATCAACAAAAATAGATGTGTTTTTGTCAGGTTTTTACAGATTTACAGATCTGTAAGACTTACAGATGCGAACAGAATCGACTCATAAGTTTCACTTTTCCGCTGCCACCATGTATTAAATGTATAAATTTTGTACAGAAAGATTCGGACACCGTGTTTATTGTCTTCTTTTTACAATGCCAACTTATAACTTATATTTACAACACAGTATAAATAAATAGTCGTGTTTATTGTTAAATAAATAAATAGTGTTAGTGTTATCTAGTTAATTATAGTTTTAGTCAATTAGTTTTTTTTAATAATTGTTTAATATTAGTAATAGTCAATTTCATTAAAGTTTAGTAAACACTTATTTTAATTAATAATAATTGTCTAACATTTACACTTCACCCTAATAAATAAAAACGTTACAATAATATAATAATAATAATAGCGAATAGGTACTGACCTTATTAAAATTCACAAATTGATGATATGCACTAAAAACAAAGTTCTTACACAAACACTAATTATATCACAACAAAATGAACAGGACAGATATAATAAAGTTTTACCTTCACCTCTTGTTAAATGCAGGGATGATTTGAATTTGAAAATAAACCCGGCTGTATTTAATACAAGACATCTTGCTCAAAGCCAGTAGATATACTAAAGTACCGACATGGCGGCCATCTTGGCCTTAAAAAGCCACAGTAATGATTTTTCGTGTCGCTAGAGGCGCTTTTGTCGCAGGTGTAAATTCTCATTGTCAAACGTCAGACTACTCGTGGTGTGGTATTAAGTAATTTTTATTGTGTTAGAGAAACTGAGAATTTGCAAAACAAGTATCCGCAAACTGTACGTACCTTATTCTGAGATTATTATACGAATGCATGTATATGTGTTATTGCAGGGTTCTGTAATGTTGGCAATGTCATTGGTTATCTACAAAATGTTTCTGTAATAATAGAAAATGTTAATTTCAACAACACTATTCAAATTAAAATTTCTTACTTCAGAATGCATTACATATTTCGATTAAATATCGGATCTTCCAATGTTTGTAAACCACTGATGACACCTCTCTTCAACATTTGATATGACAAAAAAAAATGTATTCTATTTTTATTGTGATGACAATTAATTGCACAGCAACAAGGCAACATCAGTGGTAAATTCTCAGTTTTTTTAACACACCAAAATTAAAACTGGCGAATACCAATGTGACATTTGACACCTGCAACAGCAGCGCCTCTAGCGACACGAAAAATCATTACTGTTGCTTTTAAGACCAAGATGGCCGCCATGTCGGTACTTTAGTATATCTACTGGCTTTGATCTTGCTTAGGGTACCTTTATAACCAGGGTATGGCCATGGGCCAAGATTGCCGCCATTGTCGGTAATTCATTTCCTTATTTATTTGTAATAAATGTGATATTATATTATAAAAGAATATTAAATTATCACACTGTGAATTTATAAAGGTAATAAAAATTCATTCATTTAAGAGATACACAATTATTATTAATATTTACATTTAGAGGTTATGTAGAATATATGACATGGGTTGTTATTATCACATCCAATCTGTAGTTCTTATTTACATAATAATTGTATATTCTAAACTTACCTTTTAAAATTTAAATGATTGTGCTTAATATTGGTAATTTATAGTTGTTTTCAGTGACAGTAATCGTGGTGGGTATCTTAACAAACTACACAAGTAAATAAGATAAAATATATTACTTACACTATAAATACGTATTAAAATGATAATTAAATGTGTGTTTCATTAAAATAAAACAAATATCCACGAAAATACATAATAATTTACGCAAGAACAACACATATAACAGATGTCCCGGTAATGGCGGATGAAACGTGAGCCACGCCATGGCCATACCCTGGTTATAAAGGTACCCTAATCTTGCTTAACCTCTAGAGCCATCCTACGGCAAGCGTGATAACTACGTGAGGACACGTCTCCAAATTTCTTGGTCAAAAAAAAAAAACTGGGAGTGTACATCTGGTTAGATGCAAGCGAAGCGGTCAGTCGCAATGCTGTGGCTCTAATACTTTATATACTATTTTTAATAATACAACATATTACTTTTTCGCTACCATTGTAAAGCAAAATATGAATATCATCATTGAAAAGAAAAGAAAAGTGTCCCAAAGAAGTGCAAATCGAAATCTAATATTATATTTGGAAGTTATACATATTTTTAAATCTGGTAACGTATTGATTTTTTTGGGAAAAACAAATACATCTTTAAAATGGTCTTCTAATGGGGCAACCCTAATTTAACCCACTTCTTATAGTTCCGAGACGAGCTTCGAGAAACGAGCATTCTATATAGTGTTTTTTCCATGACCGGGAAATGCAAGACGTTATTTTTTCAAGAAAAAAGAATTCGTAATTTTTTTGTGTCACATTTAGGAGTCTTTGAATCGTTTTGCAGGTGATCATCAACAACTTAGACCAACCACCGCTGAATACAAAATCGCTAAGAAATACAACCTGGAAATATCTCTTTTTGAGCGAATGGTCAAAAATAATATTCACTGCGTTCAACTGGAAGTCCAGCATCGCATGCGACCGGAAATTGCACAATTAATAGTACCATCCATCTATCCAAAACTTGACAATGATCCCACTGTTGAACGTTATCCACCAATACGAGGAGTTACTAAAAATCTATTCTTCATTACTCATAAAGAGGCGGAAGAAAATTTGTTTGATACCAGTAGCAAGAGAAATATACATGAAGCCAAATTTTTAATTAAATTAGCCAGACATTTAATTTTACAAGGATATGAGCCTCATGAAATTACGATTTTAGCCACGTACTCCGGACAAATGTTTTGTCTTTTTAAGGTAGGTAAATTTCTGTCTTGTAAATTCAAATAGGGATGAATTAATACTTATTTGTTACCAAACGCAAACCCTAGCTAGATCATTAACTTAATCTCAAACACTTATTTTTATATCAGATTAATTAAACTTTTATCTTCAAATTAACAGCAATCTATACACTATAATTATTAAGCACATTTTTTGTCCCGCGTGCTCATATTATCTGCCTTTGAACCAAAATAATTATTGGGTCGCCAAAATTACTTCTTTGTCACCAAATAAATTATTCTCAGTGCCTAGTGTGAGGGAAATTCCTAATTTTCCAACACAGGTTACTGGCGTTCAAAAAAAGTACTCGGGCGCCAACCCTCGAAGTGATGATGAATTCAAATAAAAGATGGTATAGTAAAAATATTTATGCACAGGAGGCATGTCATCAAAACATTACAAAATGAAAAAAAAACTATAGTAATGGCCGAGTAATGTATATGTTTAGGAAAACGAAAAATATAAATAAATAGGTACTATTTTTTGAACATTATAAGAAAAGTACATTTTAATTTAATTTACAATAATTCGAACATAATGGTCCGTATTCAGCATGCGTACTTAAATTTAAGTTCGCTTCCCTAAACTATTTTAGTACACTGTCATAAATTTTGTGTATTCAGCGCCTGTACTTAGACCTAAGGATCCTTCCTTATTTCCTAAGGATGCAATTGTTTAGGATCAAAATTTAAGAACGATGCCTAGCGTTTCTATCATCATACTTAACTACAAACAACCACAAATATGGCAGAATTTGTATGTCATACAAAATGTCATTGATGTAAGAGATATTTCAAATACCTAAATGAATTACCGCAACGTAATTTTAAAAACAAGATTTTAAGGATGTAGAATTTAAAAATAAATATAATGTACTAGGCCTTAAGTCTTTATTGTTCTCTCTCTCTCTCTCTCTCTCTCTCTATATATATATATATATATATATATATATATATATATATATATATATATATATATATATATATATATATATATATATATATATATACAGGGTGTAAATGAAACAAGTCATTAAATTTAACCAGTAATGAAACTCGACGAGAGCAACAATATTTCTTAATAACTTTTTCTCGAAATCGCATATTTTTTTAGCATTTTTACCACCCCGTAAATTAACGAGTCGTTCCACGTATTTTTCTAATAATTGAATGCAGTAGCAATAGCTATGAAAAATTTTGTTTTAGCAATTGACAGTTTTGTCAGTTGTTGCAATTATATTTTGGCATTAGTAATAAACTTGTTTATCAGGTAAAATTCTGTCAAAATGCTTACGTTTACAAATAGTACACAGATATTGTAATTACTTACCTTGATATAAAGACAGTATTATAAAGTTGCCAACGCATTTAGACGGAGCGTTTCCAAATCATACTGTTCCTAACATTCGTACATTTGTTAATCTTGTACAGGGTGTAAATCGAAAAGTGGAACATAGGCGTTTAACATGGGAAATCAATTTTTCTTTGCGCAGACGTTACCTAATTATTTTATGCAAAAATACTTTAAATAGAAGTTATAGAGATTTAAAGGCTGCATCTAAATCATGTGAAACGATTATTTTATCTCTTCAAACAAACGTAAAAATTAATTACAAAGTTACAGTTTTTATTAGCTTTTTGTCTAAGCAGCCATGGATTTATGACAAAAAAATCTGATGTGGCCAGCACATTACCTTCCGTCAGTTCTATGTATTTTGTACAAATTTCATACGGAAAGTGCCTTGCTAAATTAAATATTCTATTTATTGTACATTACCTTCCGGCAGTTGCATGTATTTTATGCAAATTTCGTACAGAAAATTATTATTTTGTGACGTTTTCTATATACAGTGTAATGTATCTGCAGAAATAAAAGATTTATTATTATTATTTCTTGTACATTACCTCAAAGCAGTTGTATGTATTTTATACAAATTCTATACAGAAAGCAAAAGATCCTATACCTATTTCCAGTAAAATTATAAGACAAACACACTATGTCAATTTCACTTGACACTGACATCTTTCAATCAAAATTTTCTTAATATAGTAGCTGTTTCCACAGCTATGGCTACTTTATGAAATTTAATTTCTTTATAATTTTTTAACTCTATATCCATTTAATATTAGGTATAAAATGCAATCAAATCGTATAGAAAATAAAATATTCTTTAATATTTATAATAACATTAAATGTGAAAAAATGATATTTAACATAGTTTTTTCAAGAAAAACTGTTAAAATCTTCAAATGAGGGTACTTCCGGTTGTCCAATTCTAACCAAAATCTAATCAGCTCTTCGCATGGATGTAACGAAGAGAAATACGAAAGAATTATAATTTTTAGAATTGTAGTATAGAAGTTATCGTAGACGAAAATTTTGTTACACACACACACACACACACACACACACACACACACACACACGGACACACATACATACACACACACACACACACACACACACACACACACACACACACACACACACACACACACACACACATACAGACATCATCGTAAAAATAGTAAAATCGTATTCTAGGGACCCTAAAACGTGCTTATTCATCAAAAACTCACCACCGAATTTTTTGACCAAAGACAATACCTTCCTTACCTAAAGGTGACGGAAGGTAAAAACAACGCATTTGTTTTTTTTTACCTTCCGTCACCTTTAGGTAAGGAAGGTATTGTCTTTGGTCAAAAAATTCGATGATGAGTTTTTAATCAATAAGCACGTTTTAGGGTCCCTAGAATACGAATTTACTATTTTTACGATGATGTCTGTATGTGTGTGTGTGTGGATGTGTGTGTGTGTGTGTGTGTAACAAAATTTTCGTCTGCGATAACTCTAATACTACAGTTACAAAAATTATAATTTTTTTGTATACTTCTTCGTTACATCCATATGAAGAGCTGATTAAATTTTGGTTACAATTGGTCAACCGGAAGTACCATCATTTGAAGATTTTAATAGTTTTTCTTGAAAAAACTATGTTAAATATAATTTTTTCACATTTGATGTTATTATAAATATTAAAGAATATTTTATTCTCTATACGATTTGACTGCATTTTATACTTAATATTAAATGGATATAGAGTTAAAAAATTATAAAGAAATTAAATTTCATAAAGTAACCATAGCTATGGAAACAACTACTACATTAAGAAAATTCTGATTGAAAGATGTCAGTGTCAAGTGAAATTGACATAGTGTGTTTGTCTTATAATTTACTGGAAATATAGGATCTTTTGCTTTCTGTATGGAATTTGTATAAAATACATACAACTGCTTTAAGGTAATGTACAAGAAATAATAATAATAATAAATCTTTTATTTCTGCAGATACATTACACTGTATATAGAAAACGTCATAAAATAATAATTTTCTGTATGAAATTTGCATAAAATACATGCAACTGCCGGAAGGTAACGTACAAGAAATAGAATATTTAATTTAACAAGGAACTTTCCGTATGAAATTTGTACAAAATACATAGAACTGACGGAAGGTAATGTGCTGGCCACATCAGATTTTTTTGTCATAAATCCATGGCTGCTTAGACAAAAAGCTCATAAAAACTGTAACTTTGTAATTAATTTTTACCTTTATATGAAGAGATAAAATAATCGTTCCACAAGATTTAGATGCTGCATTTACATCTCTATAACTTTTATTTGAAGTATTTTTGCATAAAATAATTAGGTAACGTTTGCGCAAAGACAAATTGATTTCCCATGCTAAACTCCTATGTTTCGCTTTTCGATTTACACCCTGTACATCTTTATCGCAATACGAAGTGTCACATATGACAATTTTAAATAAAGCAACAGTTGTATCCATATCATGTGCAGAAAGATCAATGTTTTCAGCAGACTTCGATTTTGGGAATGGCTCATAATGTTCATTAATGAGGCTGAATTTACTTTCAACAGACGAAAATGCTGTAAAAATTTTCATTAAAAAATGTTTGAGCGGGAACAATAAATGGACGACTAATTATTGGTACTCATGTACCTCGTTTAAATGGACAAAAGTTTGTACTTACATTTTTTGAATAACGTATTTAAACTATTATGATTTGTCGACGATAAATAATCATCTCATAACCTAATAACTATGCTTTTGCTCTTCGTCCCCTCGTCCCTCCTTGTCTTCCTCTATTCACAGGTGATTAAAAAGTCTGGTTTAATACACAATTTTATAATTTTGTTATCCATAATTTAAATTTCTTTATTTTAAAAATTGTACTATTACGAATTAATTAATAATAAATGTTATTTCCGTTGATTCGTTTATTAATTACTGTAACTGCAAGTGTAACCGATAATCGAAAAATTTTGAGCTGTTTGTATCCCACTTGAATACGGCCTCAGTCATTAGTTCTCCATGGGCGCGCGCCGAAATATGCAGCAAATTTTAACTCAAAATCTAAAAAACTTAGAAAAAAAGGTATTAAGAAATATTGTTGCTCTCGTCGAGTTACATTACTGGTTAAATTTAATGCACTTATTTCATTTACACCCTGTATATATATATATATATATATATATATATATATATATATATATACAGGGTGTAAATGAAATAAGTGCATTAAATTTAACCAGTAATGTAACTCGACGAGAGCAACAATATTTCTTAATAACTTTTTCTCGAAATCGCATATTTTTTTAGCATTTTTACCACCCCGTAAATTGACGAGTCGTTCCAAATATTTTTGTGATAATTGAATGCAGGAGCACTAGCTATGAAAAATTTTGTTTTAGCAATTGACAGTCCTGTCAATTGTTGCAATTAAATTTTGACATTAGTAATAAACTTGTTTATAAGATAAAATTCTGTCAAAATGCGAATACATAGACATTGTAATTACTTACCTATGGTTTATTTATTTTTTTACTCGTATCTGTACTACATTTTACCTGACATCACGGTTGACATAAAGACAGTGTCATGGATTTGCCAACGCATTTACACGGAGCGTTTCCAAATCATCACCAAATCATTCTGTTCTTAATATTCGCACATTCTTTAATCTTGTACATCTTTATCACATCACAATACGGAGTGTCACATATGACAATTTTAAAAAAAGCAACAGTTATATCCATAACATGTGCAAAAAGTTCAATGTTTGCAGCACATAACAGACTTCAATTTTGCGAATGGCTCATAATGTTCATTAATGAGACTGAGTTTACTTGGGAACGTGTATTTATTATGCACAATACACATCTCGACAGACGAAAATGCTGTGAAAATTTTCATTAAAAAATGTTTTGGGCGGGAACAATAAATGAACGACTAATTATTGGTACTCATGTACCTCTTTTAAATGGACAAAAGTTTGTACTTACATTTTTTGACTAACGTATTTAAACTATTATGATTTGTCGACGATAAATAATCATCTCATAACCTAACAACTATGCTTTTGCTCGTCTTCGTCCCTCCTTGTCTTCCTCTATTCACACTATTTACAGGTAATTTAAAGCCTGTTTTAATACGCAACATTATAATTTTGTTATCCAAAATTTAAATTTATTTATTTTAAAAATTGTATTATTACGTATTAATTAATAATAATATTATTTCCCTTGATTCGTTTATTAATTAATGTGACTGTAAGTGTAACCGACAACCGATAATTTTTGAGCTGTTTGTATCTCACTTGAATACAGAGCAGCCATTTGTTTTCCATGAGCGGGTAACGAAATATGCAGCAAATCTTTAAAGAATTTTAACTCAAAATCTAAAAGACTTAGAAAAAAAAGTTATTAAGAAATATTGTTGCTCTCGTCGAGTTACATTACTGGTTAAATTTAATGCACTTATTTCATTTACACCCTGTATATATATACCGTGTGTCTGTCTTAAAGGTGTACGTAGGAGATTAACATGGGAAATCAGTTTTTTTTACAATTTCTTGCTCGTTATAGGGCATAAAATTCTGCATCTAAGTCAATGAATAGAATTACCTTTACATGCTTTGTAAGGACAGAAATTAATTATGAAAATGTCGAAAATTACGTTGAAAATATCGTCAGCCATGGAATTGAACAAAAATATATAAATAAATGCTTGACGTTTTATGTCACAACGTAAGTTAACTTATTTGACGTTTCTGACAATTCGATAAAATGTCAAGCATTTATTTATTTTTTGTTCAATTCCATGGCTGTCGATATTTTTAAAGTAATTTTCGACATTTTCATATATAATTTCTATCGTTACAAAGCATGTACAGGTAATTCTGCTTATTGATTTAGATGCAGAATTTTATGCCCTAAAACTTTTATTCGACGCATTTTTGCTTTAAATAATTAGGCGAGCAAGAAATTGTAAAAAACTGATTTCCCATATTAATCTCCTACGTAAACCTTTAAGACAGACACACGGTATATATATATATATATATATATATATATATATATATATATATATATATATATATATATATACCGGATGTTCACTTTTTTTATAGGACATAGGAAATACAATGTTAAAATTTTCATAATGCGATAGTTCGTTCCCTATGAATTTTAGAACAAAAGTGTAAATACAAAAAATGTTCAGACTTAAAAACTGCATCGAACAAACTTCAATTTATTGATATAATTCGTTCCTGTCATGAGATAAACGTAAAATAAAATTTATAATTTTTAGCTATTTACAGTGTGCCATGGAAAACAAAACATTTGTTATTGTCATTAAGTTATTACAAAGAGGAATAACACTTCCTGTTTATAATTCTGCTAATAGTCCCACGTGCAGGAATAGGCCGGGCTTGATATAATGCACTAAATAAAACTCTCACTTGATTTAACGAATTTCCAGCCAAATACCATTTTATCCATTGGAATTTTTAAGAGATAGTAAATGTATCCATAATTACTGATAAATAATTTAAATGAAGGCAATAATTATTAAATCTTTACGACAATAACAAATGTCATCTGTCAAACTCAAACAGTCGTACTGTTTGAATTGTATGTTTTGTTTTCCATGGCACACTGTAATTAGCTAAAAATTATAAATTTTATTTTACGTTTATTTCATGACAGGGACGAATTATATCAATAAATTGAAGCTTGTTCGATGCAGTTTTTATTTCTGAACATTTTTTGTATTTACACTTTTGTTCTAAAATTCATAAGGAACGAACTATCGCTTAATGAAAATTTTAACATTGTATTTCCTATGTCCTATAAAAAAAGTGAACACCCGGTATATATATATATATATATATATATATATATATATATATATATATATATATATATATATATATATATATATATATATATATATATATATATACTTAGGTTCGATCCCGAACGGCGCCAAAATTATTTCGAATTTTAAATAGAACAAAAGTTACCTTTTGCGGTGCACTCTTCACGCCAGCAGTGACTGCCAGTGTGGTGACACCTGGTAAACTCAAAAACGGAATAAAAATTGCTGTATATTTTATATTTCATACCGATAATAATGTAATTAAAATTTTTAACGGAAAATCGTCTCAATGTTGTGTGTGGACCATGTATATTTTGCTCATAAATTCGCGATTGACTTTAAAGAGGCTGATATATACATATTTATTATATCGAAGTAAGTTTTTATTAAGATCCATAGAAAATTTATTTTTTATTGTAATTTATGTTTTAATTATAATAATGTCAGTACTTGTCATTCTTGTAATCAGTAAAGAAATACGAATGCAAGTTATCGAGTCTATTTTGCTAAGATCAGGTACACCGTTGGGGATCCGATTTCCGTACTTTGCTTTTTTCAAAATTTTTATCATTTTTTAATATTCTTCGGTTCACAATTAAAGCCGTGGGAGATTAATTTTATTAATAGATAATTCCTTGTTTATTTAAAAAAATCTTTTAAATCTTTTAGATTCAATTATTTAACATTTTGCATAAATAAACTTTATATTAATCATTTCCGTCACATCACAAAAAAAATCTGTTCTTTTTAACCTATAAAAAATTTATAAATAAAGTATTTATGGAATTTTTTTTCCTATGTGTAATTAACTTCTAAACTATTATTTTAACTTAGGATCTATTTAAATTCAATTTTGTAAGGAATGTTTGACATAATAAAAATAGAAGCGCACTGTTGCCATATGTAATTTTATTTTCTACTGAACTTAACAAAGTATTGCTTAGAAACAGTTGTTGAATATGAAAAATTTTAAGATCATCCTTGGCGGTAAGTCTGATCTTTTCTAGCTAAGAACATCCTAAGTACGTTATTAAGTATGCATGCTGAATACGGGCCAAATGTTTTTAACACATTTTTTATTTAATTAAAATAATAAATTGTAGTTAATTTTTTCACCAATGGTTGGAATTACTGGATTTGAAAATTTATGCGTTTACATGAGAGTAAATTTTGTAGGTTATATTAATATTGAACAAAAATTCTACTTGGTGTGTCGTGTGCCCTACAACGAATTTTCAATGCCATATACTAGAAATAAATTATTTTTCAATAATATTCAATTATTATTCGCTTAATAAATCAATTAACTTGATCGCAAAAATTAGCATCGCACCTAAATACGATTATGTAACACACATTACATTTTTTTAAAATTAAATTAGTATACCATGTAAACCTAGTAATTTCATGACGTCATTATCTAGTTACAAACTTTGATAACGTGACTCCTCTGCATAAATATTTTTATTATAGTTGGGTAACGGTTTCTTTTATTCCCTATTTTCCCGGTTACACTCGTGTTATTGTTTAGATCGGGGGTGCTCAAACAGTCGCGAGGTATTTTTAAGGTGACATTTAATTTGCTCTCGTTTGCATTGCCTTAACTTCCTATAAATTATTTGTTGCAGTTTAACTGTTTGAAATAAATGAACATAGACAAATTATACATCGTTGCAAAGCTAAAAAAATCTCTTTTAATAGTGTAACTTTCCAATATGATGTTCATATAAAAATTAAAACTGTGAACATAACTAGAAAGTTAACAGTGATAAAAATGAGCTTCACCATTTGAAAGAAGATAAAAAGTTCCCCATAGAGGCGCAAACCAAAATTCGCATAATTAAAAAACTGCAAAATTTTTCGCCTATGTCCACGGTGTAGTCTCTATAGGTGAGTGCACGACGTATTCCAATGCATTATGAAGAATGGCTAACTAACTGGGCTAGTTCATACAGTCTGCCGCTAGATGCCAGGTTTTGTTGCGACCCGGTTTTTACACAAAATATTTAAAATATTATATTATTCGTATATAACGCATAATATTCTATATTTTCAATCATTACCTTTTATCTTTTGTCAGTTCTATGTATGTATTTTGTACAAATTCCATACAGAAACGTTTCTATATTTCCAGTAATATTATAAAACAACATATGTCAAATGCACTTGACATTGACACCTTTCAATCAGAAATTTATCTTAGCACCTGTTTCTGTGATTATAGTGTAGCTGGCTGACGCTAAATTGCACATTTTGGCACCTTAAAAAGACTATATTTCTCTTTATTTGATCCATACCCTGTTGTGCATCTTGTAGCAAAACATTTTTTGTCAAATGGTAACGGGTCGCGTTAGCGCCATTTTGTATCCCAGTTACTTAGCCATCTCAACGCATATCGTGCTCTCACCTATACAGAGAATTTATTTTAAAATGCAACATATGGTTCATCACTTCCATGGTTACACACTACTGTCAAAAAATGACAGCAATGTAATATTTGTCCATTTTAAATTGCAACATTATAAATAGTATTGCAGCACAGGAAACTGCTCCAGAACTCATCACAAATGGTGTCAATTCTTTCTACGATCGACTAGGATATTGCCTCAGTGTAAATGGGGGTATTTTTGAACATTTATTACATTAAAATTATAAATTTTTGTAAGCCAAAGTTTGTTAAGATGTGCTACATTAAAGTTTTGATTTTTTGTTAAACGTATGTAGATTAATTTTTTGGAAATAAGTATTGATAATACAAAACTACTAATTTTGTATGTTGCATTTTAAAATGGACAAATATTACATTGCTGTCATTTTTTGACAGTAGTGCGTAACCATGGAAGTGATTGACTATGTTGCATGTTAAAATAAATTCTCTGTATATACTACACCGTGCCTATGTCTAATGCCCTACGTATTTTTCTCAAATAACGAAACACCACTAAAATCGGCACCTAATAGGGCAACTTTTGTCTAATTTAACTTACTTCGTATCTTTTATAGTTCCCGACAGCTCCATGCAGGGAGATAGCCTCTAAATTAATTTTGTATTTTTTTTCTACTTAGTGATCGCCACATCCCAAAAGTTTTATGGTCGATCTCCGTTAGTAAAAGTTTGAACATCCCTGGTTTAGATAAACCGTAGGTACCCTGCGGACGGACAAGCACGGCCTCGGTGTTCGGGTTTTGTGAAAATCCCAAAAACGACGCCGGGCGTCGGTGATGTCGTGACGTCACTGTTGAACAGAAATTTTATGCGGTGCTTAGAGTGATTAATCGGAGCAGTTTCAATGGGTAGGGTTGGCGGCGTTGGGGCGGTCGTGAGAGGATGGTGATGGTAAGGGAGGCGCGGGGGCTTAGAGGGAGCACCTCTATAGTTCATTTTTTTTAAGAATGCAGTAACTAAAAACCTGATTTACACAATGACAAATGGTCAATCAAGTTATAAAATTTGGCGCTAAATTCAAATATAGTTACTTGAAATAATAACAGTTATGTAATTACATTCGAATATAAAATTTAATAATGGTAATTTTTAAAATATTACAGGAAAATGAAGAAAAATGTCAAATTTACTTTTTAAATTAGTAATTTAAAATGAGAAATTGAATACGTTATAATTACTTAAAAACATAATGAAAACACATATATTTAAATTTATTACATAAAACTGCATTTAAAAAGTAATAGTTTTACAAAGATGATAATAATAAAAGAATTATACAATTAAAATGGATTTATTTAAAATTTCAAGAAATTAACAAAAGTTTGTAAATCAGTTATTTTAAATAATTTACAATTATCGTGAGAATGTAAAAAAGCAAAGCTTAAAACAACACAGTAAATTGTTTGTCAAGAGTTTTTAACAATTTGTTACATGAAAATCATCCTTGTGGCACAATCTCCATAATAATCTTCCGATAATTTTGAAAACAAATATTCGCGTATTCTTTTCTTCTTTGGTGATGAAACTTGTCCTGTTTTATCCATTTCCGCAACAATTTTATACATAGATCTTTCAGAGATTCCAACAGCTGCTGCAGTGAGTGCCACAGCTTTAGTTTTTGTTGCACCCTTACTTTTATGGGCCAAATAACTGTTGTAGGCCATTTCCTTTTGTCCACTTTTTAAAAGTTTTCCCTTCGGATTTTTCTTTATACAACGGTGCACACTTTCTTCAATGAGATAAAACAATAAAAGCAGAAAGAACGAATACTACTATTGTTTGTATTGAAAAATAGATTAAATACACCAAATGGCAACAAGAGAAATAAAATGCAAACACATAAATGCAGAAAAACGCAAAAAATGGAAATGATACCAACAGATCAGTTGGCAGCCATTGACAACTGACAGCTCAAGCTCAACATGCATGGGCATACGAACTAATATTAGCCGTATTATAATTTAACATTCTAATGTATTATATTAAATAATATTATATTGTAATATATTATATTATAATATATTATATTATAATATATTATATTATAATATATTATATTATAATATATTATATTATACGAGTATTATATATTTATAAATTATTCGTAGTATTATATTCATTTAATTACATATCAACAAATTCTACGCTAATGACTACAAATGTATGTGAAAAGAGAGAGATGAGTAGAGAAACGGTTGAGATGGAGAAATAAATATCGTCGGTATAAACTTCTCCTCGATTTAAACCAATCAGAGAACAAGAGCAAATAAGCCCTATCTTCCCTGTACTGCATTCTTAAAAAAATGAACTATAGTGTGGGACCAGAGGCCTCTTCAACAGCGCCTCTTTCTTGACAAGCGTCGTGAGAACTCGCCGACGTCGTCCAAAGGGAGGCGTCGTTTCGGGAGGTGGCGGTCAGATTACTAGGGGCAGGGCTAGAGAATTCGAGGGTACATTCGGTAATTGGATCTATCGAGCGTTCAAAGCTCTAAAATCACGTAATCAAATATCAGTCGAGCAGTGATCTATGTTTGCATTCACCGAACGAGTCAGATCGTTTACAGACCGTGAACTACGAGCAACATACTACATGTCATCGCGATATACCAAATGGCAAATGAATTTGTCTTTCGTAATAATTATAGCAGTGATGAAGAAAAGGAGTCAATACCTAAAATAGAAAATTATGAGGAAACTATATTGTATCGTTTATGCACGACAAAAACATAATAAAATATAATTCAAAATTTCATATTACACACTTTTCTATTTATTCGAACAAATTAGATTCTGTTTACAAACGATCAACCGGAAGTGATACTTTACTTAAAGCTTATTGCTATTGTAAACATGGAATTGGCAGGAGGTCATGTATTGAGCAGATTATCTATTATATAGGAAGTTCTTCATTGTGTTTAACAGATTTTTTCATAATACCATACTGTTAAATATGCTTTAACACTACTGTATGCTCGACCAATATATGCGTCAAAACAGCCACGGCCATTATTTTTTATAACAACCAGCAATTATTAAAAATTGTGTTTCTAAAAAAATCAGCATCATGAAGAGCTGTCATATGTCTTAAAAAATAGAATTTTTATGTTATTACGAAAAATTCTAAACGTCACACGGCCGATATGCAAGTAACTGCGTTATGGCGTTAATAACTATATTAAAACCTTTGATATAATTAATATACTTCGCACAAAAATTGTCGCGTATATTTTTTTGGGGAAACGAGTTGTTTTTTGAAGTAATAGCGAATACTTCATTATCATATAGAAAAAACACTTTATTTCTGAAAAAAATTACAAATTTTTTTATTTACACTTGGTTACTATTGTTATTAAGCAATAAATCATAAGAAACGAGATATAATAATTAATAAATGCAAGAGTAAAGTAACAAAATAAACTTAAGTTTAGAGTCAATATTTGGTATTACCCCCTCTTGCCGCAATTACCGCTTGACAGCGATGGTTCATACTTAAAATTAGGTTACTGATAAGTTCTTGGACAGTGTTGTCCCATATTTCCTGAAGAACAACTCCTAACTCATTTAGAGTGACTGGGGGATTTCTGCGTGCTCTAAATTGCCTACCCATGATATCCCATAGGTGTTCTATGGGATTAAGGTCGGGGGCTCGATTCTTGACATCGTTCGCTTTCGTGCGCATGCGAAGGTGAAACGAGAAGTACAACGCGATGCGTAAGCGTAAGCACGAAGCTTATTCTCAACTACCCTTCGCTTCGCCACACGCGCATTCGCGTTTTAGACGAACGCTAATATTTAGCAACGTCGCATTGGACATTGGACGTGTTGCTAGTTGCATAACTGAATGAATGGATGGTTAAGTTTTGTTTGAGTCGTCCTTATTTTTTGAGTGATTAGCTTTTACTATTATAAATATGGAAACAAACTGCCAAAATATTTGAGAAACAAAGACCAATGCATATTGAATTAATTAAGAAAAACTTTAAATTAGTAAGTTGTAAATATACAGCATCTTTTACATCTAAAAATGCGCAAGCTAAATGGGAGGAAATATCCAACGTTTTAAATTGTATTCTAGGAGCTAGATAAAATTGGAAAAACATTTTTTTTCTAAATGTTAAAAATCTCAAATACTTTTAATTTATAATAGCGGAAAACAACTTATAACTGATTTTGCAATATATTACTACAGTTTACGAATATGTATTTCAGACATGGCAACATATAAGAAACCGAACTAAATCGAAATATACCAATTAATTTTTGTAAAACTAGCATTATTGCACTATTTGTTAATATTTATTTTATGTATATTTTGTACCTACGCTTAATGGTATATTGATGTTTTAAAAAGTTTGCTAAGTTTTTTTCAAATCGTACCGCTATAGAGTTTCTTCAATATACAGAAATTATATACTATGTATTCTAAAAAATTGTTTATTATTCTTAATAATATATTATTTCATTATGTTTTCTTATTTTCTAAATTTGCAAAGTTATTAACAAAACAAATTCAATTTCTAAAAACAAATATCATTATTTAACTACGCAGTACGATTTAAGAGATAGGTTTACTAAAAGATATCTTTTACATTGTCTGATGAAGTCTTATAAATGTGTTATTTAAAAAAAGGCTGAACTTGTAAGGAGAAAGCATCACAAAATATAACTATAGGCAGAAATATAAATTTTTGTGCCAATTTACGCTGAATAATAAATAAAACAAAAACAATCTCTTAGGTAGTACACTAATTAATTTTTTGGATGGTGTATCTGTCAGAACATCTACAGGATTTTCTATATCCCTGTTATTCATCTCTTCAACATATTTTTTAAAATATTTTCATTATATCTAATTCTTCAATTAACAATAATTTTTTTAGTTCATTCATTATTACCCAATATTACAATAATTTGCACTATTACAACAACTGATTACATGTCACTTTTAAAAGACAAGGCGCAAATAAACTCGACAACCGGTGAGACGAATGCTTTTACCCACTCGCTTTGAACACGAAAGAAATTGCACGAATTCGTAACGATGCGAAGAGTCGAGAATACCGTTTTACTGATTTCGTGCGCTATGCGTACGAATGCGCACGACTAGAACTAGAAAATAGATATAAATTGACGAAGGGTCGAGAATACGGCCCCGGGACTACACGCTGGCCAATTTAAAGTTGCAATATTTTGGTCCCCAAGATAATTTCGAACAGCTGCAGCAGCATGCGGTCTGGCGTTATCATGCATAAGCACGAAGTCATCACCAACGATTGCGGCTACAGGTACTACATTAACTTCTAAAATGTTGGTTATGTACTTTTCAGCATTTAAAGTTCCGTTTTGCATGACAACAAGGATCTGTACGGCCGTCCAAAGAAACCCCCCCCCCCAACCATTATAGAGCCACCACCAAAACTATCGGTTTTAGCGAAATTGCACTGCGCAAATCTTTCACCATTGCGTCTGTACACTCTTTCACGTCTATCATTTCCCCTCATTAAAAATCTCGATTCATCTGTAAAGAGAATCCTTCGCCAATCAGCTTGCTGCCAGTTTACATGTTCGCGCGCGAATGCTAAACGAGCTCTACGGTGCGCTGCAGTCAACCAAGGTCCTCTTGCTGGTCGTCTGCAAAACAGGTGAAACTCCTTTAGTCTGTTCCTGGTAGTTTGCACTGAGATTGCTACATTATGGGTTTCAAAAAGCTGATTTCTTTAAGACCTGGCTGTGACAAATCGCTGTCTTAAGGCATCTAATCTTAGAAATCTATCCTGTTTGGCACTTGTTACCCTTTTACGACTTTGTCCTGCATGTCTTCGGTGTTCTTCCGTTTCTCGAAATTTTCGCAATGCTCTAGACACTGAAGATTGAGCGACCCCAAGCCTTTCAGCAATAGACTGTTGAGATCGTCCTTCTTCACGAAGTGCTACAATTACTGCAACTTTCTTTTCTGATAAATAACGATTCTGATTATTGTAGCTAGCCACATTTCAAATAATTTACATAAAAATGGAAAAAAAAACCTAGAAATTACAGGTGTTTCCGCATTAATTAGCAAAATATGTCAAAGACCATGATTTTGTTTCAACAAAGTCTACTGTTTGTATAGCAACTAAAACAACTGAAAACACAGCATCCTCCTCAGAAATTATGGTTTTGTAAGATGCCGTCATTTGCATTAAATACCCAACTTTTCTAAAAAAAAATATATGCGACAATTTTTGTGCGAAGTGTAATAATTCAAAATCCAACACCGATAAAAAAAATAGCATCGCCATTCTAAAGAAAACAAAAACGTGCTTTAAAGATAGGCAAACTAAAATCCAATGCATGCTTTTTTCTCTCAAATAACGAAACATTAAAATGGCCTCCTACATTCTATATATTGGAATATTTTCAAACTAATTATAAAACCTGTTTTATTAAGTTTTTAGCTATAATTCTTTCATTTGTAAATTTTATTGCAAAAAACTTGAATAGTTCTTATATCAAACGTCAAAATTGTACATAATTCAAAATATTTGAAATAAATTGTAAAAAATTGTCAGCCATCGTGATTCGAACCCAAGACCTTTATCTTGCCGGGATAGCGTGCATAGATAGAAGTCTTGGGTTCAAATCCTGATGGCTGACAAATTTGCACAATTTATTTCAAATATACAAATTATTAACTCACAGTTTACATGCATTACGTTTAGCTAATGTAAGTGACAGATCCTCTTCACTCCAAATACTTCGTTTTGCTATTATTCCAATTATTTTTTATACTTCGTACCACTACGCACTAAAACTACACAAGTGTCAGTATATTTGAAAGTTAGTAACACAAAGCGACAGAAACGTTATGCTCTGGACGCATGCGCAGTATCGAAACTGAATTTTAAGTGTTTACATGAGTAGTTTTGAAACAAGTTTTTAAGTCCAACCCATGAATTTTAGGTTTGGTTTGAGATAATTCAAAACCGTTTTCACACTGTATACATGGCGTTTTCAATACTAAAAACGTTTTAAAAACGGTTTCAAAACTGCATGTAAACTGTTAATATTACTGACGGTTACGAAAGTCATCTTAAAATTAAATTTTTTAAGGGACCGTGAATATGAAAACGACTCTTATTTTTTTTTTTAGGAAAGACAACAGCATACAATGTTGAAAGATGTTCGTATCACAGTGGTAGATAATTTTCAAGGCGAGGAGAGTAAAATTATTTTGCTTTCTCTGGTTCGAAGTAATGAAGAAGATAATGTAGGGTTTTTGAAAATTGACAATAGAATTTGTGTTGCCTTGTCGAGAGCTAAAGAAGGTAAAACTTGTACATATGATCCGCTTGAATACATAAAACATGTCACGTCTTTACGGCCTATTTTTTTGTTTGTTTGGAGGTTAGAATTTGGAATTCAATTATCTTTTAAAAGGACTAAAAAATTATACATTTGTGAATTTTCGATTTGTTTTTTTTTAGTGATTAGTTCACCCAAAAAAAGGACGGGTTGTTTTAATGGAAATATCCTGTATATGTAAATGACCTATGTTCTAATTTGTTTCTACCGTGGAGGACCCTATTGTATCAATGGTTACTAATACTAAAATCGTTTATTAATAGAAAATCATTCGTTAATAAAGACTAATAATGTATGATTTTGTATACATTAATAAAACCTATTAATAAAGGAAGAATTTCAATTAAGTTTGTATAATTTTTGTGTAGGTATGTACATCATAGGTAATATGGACACCCTTGCAAAAAGCAGCAGTGTTTGGCGTGAAATAAAAACAGTTTTGGAAAACAACAGTCAGCTAGACACTCATCTTACGTTACAATGTCAGATTCATCCGGATCAGTTAACACGTGTAGCTAAAGATGAAGATTTCAACCAAATTATAGAAGGAGGCTGCTCCCAAATATGCCATGCGGAGTTAATATGTGGCCACATATGTACTAGTTTATGTCATACAACAGACAAACAATGGCATAGCAGTGAGAGAAATAATTTGGATCTCAATAACAGGATGCGGTGGGTGGGGATAGAAAGGTATGATAAATATTCGCAGTTAGTTAACGACACGCCATCTATGTGGAACTAAAATTTCCTTCTTCTGCATCCATTTTTGAATATCGAATGCTGATTGTTGACACCTGTCACTTGTTTTGTTTGAAGGTTATAAATTGTGTTAAGTTGAAACATCTATTTTTATAAAAATTGTTAGCTTATGGTTAATACGTTTATACATAATTTGTGCCAAGTATTTGCAAAATGTTGTGTAATCGAGCGACCATTAACAATCAAAAACCAAATATGACATTTCACTAACAATGTTGCCGGCTGGTGTACACAGTTATCATATTGCAGAAGACGGAACTACTGCAGCGCCATTTGACCTTCAGTGTTAGATCACTTTGCAAATAGTACCGAGTAATTTCATACAACTATGGTCTAAACTAGGGATGCAAAGATATTTGGTATCAATATTTGTTGAAAAATATCGACCATACCAAAACGAACAAATAAATTTGAAAACAAAGTAAAAATAAAAGAAAGACAGCAGAATTCTTATACCGGGTATTTAGTTTCAAGGTGTATATAGGAGTTAACATGGTAAATCAGTTTTTTGTATACTGTTGCCTTCTGTTTTGACTGACAATTTGTGGTGTCAATAGAAAGATAAAAAAAAATTAGATCAAATGACGCCAAACACATGTAAATTATATAATATTTAAGTCCTATAGATTAATAGACCTTTTCAATGTAACGGCTATCTCTTTCTATCACTGCAAATAGTAAGAAAATAGCGCCAACAACTGATAGTTGGGCTGTCAAATGAAACGTCAAAATTATTGAAGTCATTAAAATACCTGTAGGCTAGATTCACTACTCAGCATTAAGGGGCTAGTATACCTACCGCAAAAGTGTCGTTCGTACTTTTCTAATATCTTATTTTTGGTGGACTTTAGAGAAAAATGTTATTCGAAAAAAGTTTTTAAAATAATATTATTAACATCGAACTGTTTTTGAAATTTTGATTTTCTCAAAAAATTAAGATTCGAATTTTGGTTTTTATATTTTTATTCAAATTCCGAAACATTTTCGAAAAAAATATGAACAGTTCAATGTTGAGATTACATGTAAGAATACATATGATTTTTTTCAGAACAAAAATCTTACGCATAGAAAAGTTATTAGAAAAGTACGATTTTTCGTAATGTTTACAAGTTACCATCACTCGGATCAAGTGGGGAACGACGCAAAAGGCGCTACTAGAGCTTGCTACACTGTTACAAAAATTTCTGAGTTTCTGTAGATATAAAATTATATTATGTATTTATGAATAACTCATGTACAAATAGAAATTTTATTATATTTTAATTTATTTATAAATATACATCTTCAATAAATATATGTATAGGTATTGACTAAAATCACATTCTAATTACTAATTGAATAATATAAATATAAAATGACAAACGTCATAATACAAAAGGAAAATAATAATCCCTTTCACTGACGTGCAACTGTTAAATGCCGAGTATTTGTAAAAATAACTATAAACGTGTTGATTACAACAAATGATATTTTGATTATAGCTCAAGAATATTGATTACAAGAATGAATTCAATATACTTGCATTTTCCGAAGAAGCAAATGTTTATGGTACAAGAGAGGCTGTTGTAAGAATTTTATATGTCTTAAGTATTAAATTATAAAAAATTATGTTCTTTATAGCCTCAAATTTGAAAATATCAATTTGATATTTTACAATTAATTAATTAATTAATCTTAGATTTTTACCTCAGTTTATCCCGACCGACGACGAAATTACTTCGAATTTAAAATGGCACAAAAATCACCCCTGTGGTGCAAGTTGATCGCCGGTAAATTAATCGCTGGAAAATTGATCGGGAGGTTAATAGATCATCGATAAACTGATCGCGTAGAAAATTGATCGAGGGAAAATTCATCGCCTGAAAATCGATCGCTAAGAAAATTTATGGCTAGAAAAATTGATCGCCAAAGTATAGATCGCGTGGAAAATTAATTGCTGGTAGAATATTTCCCGAGAAAAACTTCACATTCGATATTTTTAATTATTTTTATAAATATTTAATATTTATTTTAATGCCACATAAACGACAGTTGTCAGATATGTAATACTGTAGTTTTAATAATTAGCTAATTTTTTGTTGATGCGTTTCTTGTGTTCACCGTTATTTTAAATATTCCGGTATTGCACTTGTGCAAATGCCCGGGTATACGCACAAGTGCAAATATTCACTGATATTCGATTGTCATTGGTCGAAAATCAAAAAATACTGTAACGTGATTAAATTTTTCGAGTGAAATATTCATGAAAAACAACCCCCCCCCTTGACGTCGGAGTACATACAGTACGACATTTATAGCCAATAGGAGAACAGTTTGATCAAAACTCTCGCTATTTATATACATAAAAGTAGGCGATGTTAAACGTATGTACTACAGCTACTAGATAATACATAGTTGACTCGTCCGCCATATTGGTGCCAAAATCAATGCACTAAATTATGAAATAAAAGTGCATTTCTTATAAGTTTATGTACTATTTTTCATAATTAAATATATCTTCCATATTTGCCATTTTATACTTATTTAAAATAATAAAACAAGAAAAATACGGTTCGTTAAGATTTTTGAGGTTAGAGAAAAATATATGATTTGTATAAAAATTATAACCATTTCTCAAATGATTTGCACAATTTGGAGCAGAACAACCCGTTGTTATGGTTAATTTCTATGATTAATAATACTGTAACATTGATATTGCATGATGTAAGTGGCTCCACAATGGTGGACGAGTCAGCTGTAATTTATCTACTAGCTATAGTATGTACTGTGACGTCACATTCTGTTTCAGATCACGTGACTTTTTCAAAATATTACACAAATTTCAATAATTAAGAATTAAATCTTATGAATATTTCATGATATTTCCTAATTTGAGGTTCTATAAAGAACAATATCTTTTAAAATTTAGTACTTTCAGAAGTCATTATATAATTTTTTTTTGCAACATCACTATTCGGGCTAAATTTTGTCAGGCTACGTTATTGTTGTTATATTTACACAAGAGTCATACTTGGAAAATACGGGCCGAGTTTTGTGCGTTGGTTTAGGTTATTGTTGTTATATTTATATTGGGACACCTTTTACTCCCGCAGTTCTCAATATGTACAACAAAATATTGTACAGTAGGGGAGGACGGTTGTCTGAGTTTACGCTACAACTCAGACCGTCGGTGGTAGGAGAGAGAATTTATTCATATATATATTAATAGTGTATCTATATGCGGCAAGCCAAACATTTCCCCTCATACCATCACACTTCAGTTACGACTATTCTGAAATCGAATTTTTGCTCTAGGTATACTAGCCCCTTAACATGTTTCCGTAAAAGTCAATGCCACGACAGTTATACGACATAATTCAAGCTCTAGGAATACATACAGCAGTTAACAATTACCAGAAGGCTCATTAAAATGAAACCATCTTTATTTTTTACTTTTTAGAAAAAAAATCGAATTGTTTTTGTTACTTTTATAGGTAAATTAAATTTATTTCTAAACTAATTTGTGCACTCCATATGTATTTAGGAATGAAATAAGCATCTTAAATCATTGATAACTAAAAACAATCAGTAAGACGACTTTTATAAAAAAATCAAAGTGGCCGATTTTTTTGCCGGTCACTGTATTTTAGACTTAAATTTTACGGCTGATACAAAAATAATTTTCCTGATACCACCAAACTCGTACCGTCGTACCCCTTCAAATAGAAAAGTTACCAATAGTGAGCAAGCTTATTGAAAAATCTTGTACACATCTCAGGAGAGAATTTAATTTTTCCTTCATTGCTTTGCAGCTTTCTCACTACAAAGTACACCTCTGGAAAAATCATGCGTTGCTCTCCCTTACTATATAATATACTATTGTTCACTATCATTAGTAATAGACCGATTCCTGACCGTTTAGAGATTGGAAAATACATTATTCCTAACTGTAATAAACAATCTCGGGTGGGGGAAATAACCAGAGATTTCACTTCCACTCCACAGGTTGGAAATGTTTATGTAAGGGTTGCCTCGCAACATTGTCATAGATCTCTATTGGCATGTATTGCTAAGCGATATGACATCTGGTGGCAAAATAATGAATTACAGCTTGACTACAGCTCTACTTGTTAATAAAGTGTGTAATATTAAAAATTTGTTAAAAACTGTACGCATTTGAGTATTTAAATCGCCATACAATTTGTAATATGAGTAAAAATTATAGCTACTTACTTGGGTGCACATTAGCATGTGAGAAAGACATATCATACTGGGTCGAATTCAACACTCTTCTATATCTAATGAAGCTTATCTAAAAATAACAAAATAAAGAGCGACATATACATTGATACCAGATAGCTGTATTCTTTTTGGACAAAATCTCAGCTTATCTCAGATCACTTCAGATAAACTCAGGAAATCGTTGTTCTTTCTGACACAACTGATTTGTGTTGTTCTGAGTAAACTCACTTTCCACGTTCCGATACTACACTACCAGTTTACAAAACTCAAAGTGATTTGAAACACTCAGTTTGCATTTTAAGGTTATGTAATTCAACAAAATTTATATTCACATATACAGATATACATACAAGTAATATATTTTCAACATTATCCATTTTTCGTTTATAAACAGTATCATAGATCAGAAAAATTTCAATAAATTTGACAGCTGTTACAGCAAATGCTATCGGTAAAGAAGGAAATGATAAAATGGAATAAAACTTGTTCTTTTTGCAAAATCACAACTCACTTTAGCTCGACTCAGTTATGTACTGAGCTGAGATACAATTGGTTAAAAATGAATACAGCTAAATAATTAGAAAAAGATGCTAGCTATTTCCATAGTTCCTAGAGACGGTCACTACACTAATGAAAAGTGCTGAATTCGGTCCATTGTCACTAATTCATGCATAAACGACAAACTGCACGAATGCATCCTCCACCAATGTTTACACGTGAATAAGATCATGAAATTTTGCTATTTTAATTATTCTTTTTGAAGATATCTGAAAAAGAAGTGGTTATACTATTTAAGGTAAAATTTTATAAATGTGCACTAGGAATTTACGTTAATTTACCTTTAATGGATAACATAAAATCTACTATAAAATTTTAATAGAGCTGTCAAAAATATTAATAAAATACAGGCCCAGTTGTATACAATATTGTTAACTTTGACAAGGCTTATTTTCCATTGTATTTTTGATACGTATCCATAGTTACAAAGTGTAGTTAAAACATGATCGGCTAACAACGTTTTATGCAACTGGCCCTAAGGATATAACACAATGATTTATTTCGAAAATTATTGAATTAAAAAGAGGATGATTGTGAATAAAATAGTATACATACCTCGGTGGGAGTTTCATCACATCCTCGCTCTGTACCCCACCTCGATGCTTCGCCTCTCGGTAATATACATAAGCTCCCGGCTGTAGTAAAACATATCCCACCTAGGATGTAATATATGATTTTGCACGATCGTTTTTTTTAATGTTTACCGATAGGGTTTCTAAGGCAATAGGATTTATTTACAAATTACTGATCGGTAAGTGATGTGAATTGCTTACCAATCAGGAGACAGAGACGATAAGTAAATAAAAACAACGATCAAAGCTTACTATAAAAATGATAAGCAATACATTTTAATGTTAAAATAATTTCCAAGTCTGTTTTTAAATTCTGTGCGTCGATCGTGCAAAAATGTAATAAGCATTGCGGTCTGTAAGCGCTCATTACCCGGTAGGAAGCACATACTGTCCTTAATACTTAATAACTATTTTTTTCTTTCTAGGTCGCCACCTACCTCATTATTATCGAACTTTACTTTACATCGCTACACAGACAGACGGCGTGTGTTTTATAAATGCAAGGAAAAATGCAAAAAGTAAGAATAGTTATTTATTAAATACATAAACTTTTTGATCAAGGAAGTAAAAAGGCCATTGTGTTATATTTTTTCTGTTACCGACTGAAATTTATTAAAAACATTGACCGGTAATATTTACTCTTAAACAGGGGTGATTAGGCTATGACTAAAATAACAAATTCATTTGTTTTTTAATCACTCCAATATATTTTTTAATGGTAGCCGTGGTAATAGACCATTTCAAAAATGTCCGCGACCTCTACGTGTTTATTTTTTGAACTAAAAACTTAGTGCCGTTAAATGGCGGCGTACGAGAAATGTCAAAAAGTAAGTAAAATGTTTATGCTGAAAATTAAAATTTATCGAAATATATATATATATATATATATATATATATATATATATATATATATATATATATATTCATCATTTATTTATAAATTATGTTAATATGATAGATTTGATATAGTAACCTAAGTTTTTATTTTAGATTATTCGACCATCAGGAAAATATTTAGGATATTTATCTTGCGATGATTTCTTTCCAGTAATATTAAAATAAATTCAATTTCCACATATTTTATCAATTTCTCTACTTCTTTTTATTGTTTTATTAATATTTTATTATTGATTGTATAGGCGATAGGAAATACGCAATATGACATCTGGTGGTATTTTGAGGAACTATAGTTGACGGGATAATTTATACAAGTGACATTTCTTTGACTGTATAAACATAAGTGTTATCTAATAAGTTCCTAATATTTGCGTTTGGGTATGTAATATCTATATTACAGACGTAATGCATAAATTAAATTAGTAAATGTCAAATTATCCCTTTAACATTAGTTCCTTTAAAAGCCATTTTGGCGCTAAGATCTTATTTTCCATCGCCTATTGCTCATGCCATTTGAAATTTCTTTGGTATCCATTGCTGTCTGATCCACTCTTTTTTTCCGTTCATATATTGCGAAAAAAATGAAATCATGTTTTTTTTAAATTATTATTACAACCTGGTACGCAACGTATAGTATCCCTCAAAATTACAATTATTAATTTTCCAATGAAGAAACAAATACTATCTAACAAAAATAATCGAACTGTCATCTGTCATATCGTAAACAAAGATGGGTATACGGCACTAACTTTTGTTATCTTTGTCTAAAGTTTGCACATGCGCATTGAATTTTTGAAATGGTCTATTAGTTAGTTAGGGTGACTAAAATTTTGAGTAAATGCTACCGGCCATTGAGTTCTAATTTTGAACAAGAGTGTTGATGTCAAATCAAAGTAAACAATTTTTTTTTATATTTTGTAATAATTTTAATAAGTGTTTCTTCATATTCCTGCAATTGAAATAAACTTAGTTGTGTGATTTTAAAGAAACATGGTTAATATAGAAGAAACTAAATTGGTAATACAAATAATTTGTAATTTCGTTTCTCTCTATCGATTCAGTCAGTTTCTTAGTTATGTTCTTTTTGATACTTTATGAGAGTTGTAAGACTGATATAAACAGGACAATGTTTCTGTTTTTCATATGTAATACAAAAACTACACATTTTATTCATTTTGCAAACCAGTTACATATAAATAATAACAAATTCTTTATTTGTGAGTGTTTATGTGATCCTCCAATTTAATAGTTAAATGAAAGAAGGAGCAAAAGACATTTGAGGAGCATTGAAGAAACTGCAAATATGAATTATTTTATTTATAAATACATACAGAATGTAAGAGATACAAAATTGCCCCGTTGTCCCATTAGTAGACTCAGGGGCGTAAACTACGTGGGTGCACGGACGCACGTGCACCCACAGAAAGTAAAAGTGTGGATGCACAGCACCCACAATAATTTCGCCCTAACATTTTAATTATATTTCATACATTGTAAAAATGAGGTGTCAATCTTTTTAAGTTGTTTAAGAGTAAGCTGACATTATTTAATCGTGTCATAATAATGACAGTAAAATACTACTATTAAACCGAACAAACGGATATGTTAATAATTATAGGATATTGCGAAGAAAATTCGTTGGCAACCTGTAAACAATTGTTACTGTCATAAAAAATTAGTTGATTGACATTTGGATAGATTGCTAGACGAAATTTATTTTAAAAATTGCACTGTGCTCTGTTACTCATATTTAATTTTTTTCTGCCTAAATCGTTAGAGATATTAAAATTACGCAGACAGAAAAATTTACCATCGAATGTATCATTGTCGTGACACCTAAGTTTCATTCAAACCGAACAAAGCGTTCTGTCATTATAAGCATTTTTTTTTTACAAAACGGTACACTTTAGGTTTTTCGGATATTGGTAAATTAGATTAAATTGTGTTACTTTGGGCCCAGGAATCTGTGTTTAAGCCACGTCTACGTGTTTTAGAGATCCTGTATATAAATATTTGGAGTATTATTTTTTTTGTAATAGATATTATTTTTATTTGTGTTAAATGTACACATAATTTAACATATTCGTATGTATAATAAAATAAGTGTGTTATTTTTATTGTATTGTTTGCATTTATAAAAACATATGGGTACCCATATTTAAAATAAAAATAGTGCACCCACAGCCAAAATAAAAAGTTTACACCTCTGAGTAGACCATTTTAAAAATTTATTTGTTTTTCCCGAGAAATGCATAGATCACTAGATAAATACAAAAATTGAAATTTTGATGATTTTTATTTTTACAAATAGCTTCAAAATACGAAATAATAACATGAAATTTTGGTTTCCATTTCTTTATGACACTTTTTTATTTTCTTTTGAACGACGATAATCAATGTTTTATAACTGTTAGAATTCAAGTTAATTTATTATATAAAACTATATTGGAATATAACACCATTGAAACGAGATTTTTTTTAGCTTTCCAATGAAGTATAATTCAACACAATGATCTTTAATTAAGAAATTAAATGATATAATTAAAATACTTTGAAAACTATGGGGCTTTTGATAGAGTGTTATGCCAGAATATAAATTATTTTAATTATTGAGTTAATCGACTGTTTTTATGAATGAATTAAGGGAAGTGAAAATATTAGAAAGAGCGGTGTCAATTGTTTGATTGTTTACTTAAAGAAAAATTCCAGTAGTACTGACGTTTCGGATTCTAATAACCCATCTTCCTTTCTCTTTTTATATTAAATACTGTAGCGTGCGCGCACCCGACGCCATTAAACATAGCTAGCCCGCGACCGGCGCCACTGGTCGGACCGGTCTAGATTAGTCGAAAGCATAATTATTATTATAAGCATTATCACATCGAAAGTTCAATAATTTTCTAGATCTAAATAAATATAGAGGGGGTATATAAGGTGGTAAACATTTGTAGAGGAGCAGTTCAGTTAGTTGACATTAGCTAATTAAGTGGTGTGAAATAAATGGTGAAATAAATAATAATCGAAATAAATAATTAGTGAAATAAATATCGTATAAATAAATAGTGCGTTGAGTTAATTGTTTATATAAGTAAATAATCTTATACCCGGTTTCATGAAAGCATGTTAAATCAGTGATTAACTAATTGCCTTATTAACTGTAATCACGGTTTAAGTACTTGTGTATTTCATGAAATTAATCTATTTGTTAACTTGAATCGATTTTGGAGGTATTATTTACAATTATATAAATTACAATAATAAAAAAATCAATATGTAACAAAAACAATTCATTAATATTGAAATTTAATAACAAATTAAGGGATATATGTAGATACTTTATTGTTTAATTAATTGACTTGTCAAAGTATAATCAACCATACTTTACTTAACCGACATTTTAACATTCCGATTAAGCTAATCATTTGTCATGAAACAAAATATCGTATTTAACAAGGCGATTAAAATTCAATCATTGATTAAGGCTTTAATTATTAATTATGAAACCGGGCATTAGTATTTAAATATTTAATAATGATGAAATGATCTTTTAAAAATTGTTATTTGATATTTTAATAATTATTTACTATCTTTTAATAACTGATTAAAAAAACATGTTTGATCTTTATAAAAAGAACTGATATCTATAATATTAAATTTGACATTTATAATTGTGATCTTTAAAGAATGTAATAAAAATAAAATACAAAGATTGGTCAATTTTTACCCTTTAATAATATTCTAGTCTTTAATTAGTGTTTATATTTGTTTAATCATAGTGATCGTTATTTTTATTATCTAATTTCTAATTTATTTATCATTTAATAAACTTATTATAATTATTAATATTTCACTTATTTTTATACTTCACCCAAATAAATAAATGTTACAATACAATGTTTCAACATCAACATAACCCTGACGATGGATTAATGGAATCCAAAACGTCTTACACTGCTACCTCCAATATTTTCACTTCCATCTTTTAATTATTTTAATTGGCGACTGAATACCGTCTTATTAGCCTACCCCAAAGCCAGTAGATATACTAAAGTACCGCCATGGCGGCCATCTTGGCCTTAAAAAGCAACAATAACTATTTTTACTGCCGGTAGAGGCGCTTTGATTTGTATTTGTGTTATTGCAGGGTTCTGTAATGTTGGCAATGTCAAATTATTGGTTATCTACAAAATGTTTCTGTAATAATGGAAAATGTTAATTTCAACAACACCATTCAAATTAAAACTTCTTATTTCACAATACATTGCATATTTCGATTAAACCACTGATGACGCCTCTCTTCAACATTTGGTATGCCAAAAAAAAAAAAAAAAATTAAGTATATATTCAACTTTTATTATGATGAGAATATAATTCATGAGTCACGTGACATGTTTTCCGCCAATCAACATACAGAATCTCCGTAGTTACATGTCTATCACAGCGATGATAAAAAACAAATAAATTATCATCTTATTTATATCCGTTACTAGGGGATTTGTTTTCTTTATTTGGAACATTGACAGTTAACTTTGAGTATAAATATGTGCGGTAATCGTTTTTGATATCAACAACGATGAAAATAATAAGACAATTGGGTATTCCGACATTTTTTAAAAATATTTTTTTTCATTCTGAATATCTAATTATGAGTAAGAAAATGTATACATCACGTGAGATATGAATTTTTAAAAATTTCAGTGCAATTTAAATTTTCTTATCATTGGCGCGCTTATGACGTCAAATCGATAGTAACATCTGCAACAAACTTCAGCGACTAAATCCACATGTTCATGACAGCCATTTGCTTTTTTACACATGGTTTCAGTAGCAGCGTACATTACAGTGTTTGTCCTGTGTTTGTTTGTAGTAAAAATAAGAGTAATATTTCATAATTATGAGACCTGATTATAAAAAGGCTGATTCTGCTAATTCACCTGGTGTGGATTCTGCCGTAAATGATTATTTTCTCCATAACACAATACGTGAGTGCAGAAATACGTAATGTTAAAAGCCGAAGGTATGTTTTGTTCGAGAATTGCTGCAAATAAAGTGGATGAAATGTCAAACAAGAAATATACGGGCGTGTTAACTACTGGCACCATCTATGATTCTAAACGTAAATATCTACCGTGAAATGAGCAACAAATTATCAATTTCACGTCACAAATTTCAAGGACGTTTCTAGAGCTGTAAAAATTCCAGTTTTCTAACATTAAATTATGAATTATAGTTTTTTTAAACATGTTTTATTATATTTGCCTACCTTATGAAGATGTAAACTATAGAAAAAAGTTATTATTTTGCATTATTTCCATATCACCGGAATACCCCATTGTAAAATTAACCATGGTGTAATACAATATATGAAAAGTTAGGTTTGCAGCACACACAATGTGTCAAAAAAATTCATTATATTCTCTCATTAAATATAAGCTCGTGATATGATTAATAATTGAAGATGTTGCTCGTGAAACCGAAGCAGCACATTTCACTCGTCCTTCGGACTCGTAAAATCTGCAACTCGGTTTCACTCGAGAATATCATCGATGATAATCATATAACTTGTTATATTACATATGACAATTAATTGCACAGCAACAAGGCATTATCTGTGGTAAATTCTCAGTTTATTTTATTCTTTTTAATACACCAAAATTAAAACTGGTGTATACCCTTAGACCAGGTCTAAGTGTATACCAATGTGATATTTGACACGTGCAACAGCAGTGCAATTGTTATTGTTGCTTTTTAAGGCTAAGATGGCCGCCATGGCGGTACTTTAGTATATCTACTGGCTTTGGCCTACCCAGGTGTACAGAGCCAATGTAAATAAACAGCAGGTAGTAAAAAGCCTTATGGGTAACCTTGGTACTGCATTTATAATTAGACTTCCACCTACGGGATGGCGTTAGTAGTCATTGGGTCATATGAATTATTACAGTTAGTTAATATATATATAATTAACTGTCACTGTAGTTGTCACTTGAGCTAGTGTATCAAATTTTGAAATTCTGTGAAGTCAAATTGCTATTCTATAAAGAAATTGAAACAATTTCGATTTGTTTTTAGTGATTATGTGCATTATTAGTTCATATAAAGAATGATTTGTATGGAATCAAGTGTTTTGTAAAAAATATGTTATGCTAGTGATAAACAGAAAAAATACAGATGAAATGTATATATATATATATATATATATATATATATATATATATATATATATATATATATATATATATATATATTGTATTCACGTATTTGATTTAGCGACCTTGACTTGCTTGGGATCAGCTGATTTGTGTGCGCATGTCATTTTGACAAGAACATTGTCAATTTGACAAGACCAATGTTTTGAAAAGGTTTTGACTTATTTTGATTTTGAATTGCTAAAATGCTAATATTTTAAAATTTTAGGCAGTAAAACACATGTAATTAAAAATAATAACATTTTAGCAATTTTTGTGAACAACCACTTTTCGTTTATGCATGAATTAGTGACAATGGGCCGAATTCAGCACTTTTTATTAGTGTAGTGACCGTCTCTAGCACTTTGGCTGCCGTAATATTACCAAAAATGTAGTCTCTTCTGGCTGGATTTTGTTTTTCTTTAATATGATAACAATAAGACCAGTAAGTATTATAGGATGTATTTTTCTCAAAAAACGTAATTTTTTTATTGTTTTGGGCTGAGAGACATCACATGATTCACGCGGCCCCTATAGTTGATGCTTGTTCTAATAGCCGTAAGAATCAAACGTCGAGTCAAAAATCTTGCGAAAATTGATCGTAAACATGCCCAAACAAAAACGTTTCAGTCAAGATATCGCTGTGTGTGCAAAAGTTATAGTTTGACTTGCCTTTTTGAAGTTTATAAATGTACAACTACCAATAATATAATTTTATGTTCCTTTTATATTTTCACTTATACATAGAAAAATACTTCATTTTATTGTTGCGTAAGTGTCAAAATATATTTCAATGTATGAACAAAGGAGAATATTTATTTATTCAAGGTTTAATTGGCATATTCATTACGAACGTCAACTACTTACATTTCAGGTCATGAGAATCCGCAATTGATTCACTTACATACAGGCCAAATGCAGTTTCTATTGCTTACAGCCGTGTTTTTGAGGTTGCCTAAAACCTACATTGATGCGAGCAGCGACAACTGCTTCTAGCAGCCTTTGAAGCATGCAGTGATGATGCTCGCGGCCATTATTGTAAATACGCTGAGCATCGCGTTATGATTCTCATGGCAGTCAACGTGCTAGTAGAGTCCGTGCGTTTAGAGAAAAAACAAATCGGCGCAGTAGAAGTTGTGCTACCCAACTTACAGATGTTGACTATTAATAAACATTTAACTGAATAATATTTAAATGTTATTTACGACACGTAATATTCTTAACAAGTATACATATAATTATTACTCGCACAAAAGACATTTGATTAAATATCTTTGTCCATATTTATATCTGTACACTACTAACAACTTGTACCTGTCACATTATCGTACCATCCCTACTTTCACAAGTTGGACCCGCCCGGATGAATTTTGATCTATGCGCCGATTTTTTCTCTGAACGCACGGACTCTAAAGGCGATTTCGGGCGACAACCGTTCACTTGCGCTAGGAACAACATACCCGGTATGCTTGGATCAGTGCTCACAGCTGAACGGGTTTGCGAGTCGGGTCAGCTCTCTGTTCACTATTTCTATCTCTTTTTATCATGTCTTTTTTTGAAATGTCAAAACAGTCGGAGTCGTGGGCTTATGTCAAACAGGGTGACATTATTTTCCTTGACTCTTTTTTGGACAAATATGGAAAAAAACTATCTTTCTCCGTTAATGCATTTTAATTGTCAGACACTATTTTTGACAGTTTTAAATATCGCAGAATATACATAACCACCAAGCACGGTGTCAACAAGTGAACCAACGATTTTTGGCGCCACCATTAACCATATCATCCGAAGAAGTGAACGGGTATGTCGCCCGAAATCGCCTTAAAAATCAAAATAAGTCAAAACATTGGTCTTGTCAACATGACATTGTTCTTATCAAAATGACATGCGCACACAAATCAGCTGATTCTAAGCATGTCAAGGTCCCTAGAGTCACGTGTATGCTCGCGCCCTATTGTTAAACAGTTTTTATTTGATTATAAATTTCTTGTAATAAACTTTAATTTAAATACACATGCAATTTTAAGGTATTATGTAGACTTATGGTGTTGTAATATTAATTTATTTTTTTGTTAATGTAATTTAGATATACATTTCAAGAACATTTAAGTTCGCGAAGAAAACAGTTTGCGGTGTAAATTACTTTGCCTATTCGATGGCATTTTTTTCACACGTTGTGTTTATTCTTTTAGAATTTTGTGTGCGTTGAACCATCCGTGCCCAGACCAATGCTACGAAAAATGCAAACCATGCATGGTTCCCAAGTTAGAAACTTTGAAATGCAGTCATATTCATAGTCTACCATGCCACCTGAATCCAGAGGAGTTCTTGTGCCCTACTGAAGTAGAAGTTGTACTGGAATGTGAACATCGCGCCAACAAGCCTTGTCATCAAGATATTAAAAAGTTTGTATGTCCACATCCTTGTGATAATAAAATTGGAAATTGTGGACATGCGTGCACTAGAAGGTGTCATATTCAGGACGATCCCGATCATTTAAAGGTGAGGACAAAAGCAAAGATAAAAGATAATTTTGGAAACCTGTATTACTGTGAACATGCTTTTCAAGGAGAATGAAAGGGTGAACAACCAGTATATTTTAATTAAAACGTAAAATGACACTAGTGCTCTTTGAATTTAAATGCTTTCGCTATTTAGATCGGATAAAACGATAATTATCAAAAAAAAATATTTTTTCTTCAAGCGTATTATAATATTCATATTATGCTACTGTACACACACTATAGAAGTTATTCATTGTCTTACTAGTACAAAAATGTTGTTATTGTTGTACTAGTCAAAAAATGTTAGTGTCTTAGTTCACCACTGGTGGCGGCAGTTGTCACAGCAACACACATTATATTGAAAATTGTTATTTGACAGTTGTATCGTTTTTGTTTTGTAGTGTACACAGCCAGTTTTGGCTGAAATTGCAAATACTACAATTAAAAAATTCCAAAAAAAATGTCATAAAATTCTTTGAAACACTTGAAGAAAAAATAGTATATGTCATTCGGAGTAGAACGCCCTTTTTGTGTTTTACCCAGCTTGCCTAGCCTCGGCTAGCGCCTCGGCCGCAATAACTGGGTTCAACACAAAAAGACCGCTTTCTACTCCTAATAACATAATATACTATTTTTCTAGATGAAATGTGCCAGTCATTGCGAGCGGCCTAAAGCAAATTGTAGCGTGGGCGATCATATGTGTCCGTTACTATGCCACGAAGAATGCCAACCGTGTGAAGTTATAATTAATAAAAAGCGATCATGTGGACATATGCATAAAGTCGAATGCAGGTTAAATGTTGAAGATGTAGAATGTAATAAACGATGCAACAAGAAACTTGATTGCGGACATAACTGTAAGCAGAGCTGTACTGAAACATGTGGAAACTGCAGTGAAAAAGTAAGTGCGAACTGAAATCTCGTTATACTTTAATGATGAGAATGGATAAAAATTTCTTAAATTATGTACTTGTGACTTAAAGTAAATATACTGGGTGTCCAGCAGATAGATATATCGCTTATTATTACTTTTAACGATTTCAACTATACGAGTATGACAAATTATAATATGTTACTTCCTCTATAAAAATTTCGGGGTTTTTGAGTAATTGTTAGTAACTTTTAATTTTCAAATGGAACATCTATATCAAACGTAGTACCATATGAGTGGTAACATCTTTTAGGCAACCGGATATAATTAAAAATACAATGGTGAATGATTAAAAAATTACATTTTTTTTAAGTGTAGACGGCTATGCATTTCATTTATTTTGCATGACACACTTGACAAAATTAATGAATGATATATTCAGCTATAATATCCCGAGGACATTGATAATTACGAAATAATTTTATCACAGTTACCGAAAGCGCGTTGCTTGGTAACCGCCCGACGCCGAAGGCGGAGGGATGTTACCTAAAAGCAACGTGCTTGAGGAAGTTGTGATAAAATTATAAGTATTTATCAATGATCGAGGGGTATTCGGTGCGAAATTTTTTTGCAATTTTAATTAAATTTACGAAGAGTTTGTATTTAGCAGAATTTTTATAATTATAAAATCACCCAATAGATGTCAGTAGTAGCTATGAATAAGTTCAACGTCAAGTGTGTAACGATAATAAGATTGACATTGACACGAGAAGACAAGACACGTCCAGTTTTATTATACAAAGGTTTAATAGTAATAATTTTATTAATTGAACCGTTATTTTCACTGAAATACCGTGAAAATGACATTTTCAAATTAAAACAATTAATCTTTAATTATCTGTCAAAAAGTGTTTGTTTCTTAGCAACTTAGTGACAGAAGTGATAATTTTCAAATTAATATACATCTACTTTAATACGATATTTACTAATTACCCCTCCCATTTAATATCAAATAATATTATTAGAATATATCTCATTCAAAAAATTGTATTGTAAAGCCTCCTATATTTAACATAAATGTAATATTTTAATTATTCACCATTGTATTTTTTAATAATACAGGTGATTCATGAAGAGTGTGCCAAAATAAAACCATATATTGAGGGAGTCATTTTGAGCAAAAAATGTTATATGAAGGTTATATAAAGGTATGTCGGAAAACTTTTTGTTACAGAATTACAGTCCTTTGAAAGTGCCCCACATCAGACACATTTCGGTAAAAAAAATACCGTTTAGCAACATTCATGACGCCTATGGTTCAGATACAGAAACAAAAGAAAGTATAAATATGCATCTAAATAAGTACTATCTTCATACCAAGTTTCAAAATCTAAGTGCAACTAGTACCTGCGTTATTAATACAAATGTGTCTGGTGAGGTGCACATTCAAAGGGCTGTAACGAAAAGTTTCCGGACATACCTTCATATAACATTTTTTTACTCAAAATGACTCCCAAAATATATGGTTTTATTTTGGCACACTCTTCATGAATTATCCTGTATAACATAGGATTGTTTTTACACTGTTAGATAGAAAATTTCATATACTTTTCAAAATTCACGATTCAAGTTGAGCAAAACTTCTATCTGGTGGCTAAATTTTGATCTAAAATATTCTCTGAATATATTATTTCTTCTCCTTCACAGAAATTTTAAGATCATTTAAATAATTTAGAACACCTTTAACACAAGTTTAATGTTTTTAAACTTCTTCAAACAGCGTAAAATGCATAAAACTAAAATCCCTGTTAACCTCCAACCGCCACTACCCGGTATAAAGAGCTAAAGTTGATACTTTTTGTGTAGAACATTATTTTCCAATTAGACAAATTGTTTGGAAACGAATATTTTAACAAATAGAAGGTTCTATTCCATCACACATTTCATTATAAATCTGTTTCACACAATCATACATTTTTGGCAACAAATGTTTAGAATTGAATTTTATCAACTCACGAAATTAGCTCACTCGACTAAATTTTCCACCTGTTGATAAAATACATATATCTTTACTCACTCTGGTGCCATAAATAACTGTCTCCTACAAAAGTACTTTTCACGCACCCATTACAGTGTGTAAAGTGTCACTTTTCAAGCACTAGTGCGTGAAAAGTACTTTTCTCGCACTAGTGCTTGAAAAGTAAATAGCCGTTGCTAGGCAACATTAAAATTTGGTTAATTTACCTGTCAAGTATATAATTAGGTAGTAAATAATAATGAAAGTAATAAAATTTATTGAGAAATATGAATATACATATAAATGAAACAAATCTAATATTTTTTTAACAGATTGAGTACTAATCTAATTTTTAAGAACATTAACATTTTTTTGACATGTATTCTAACCTAACCTAATTTTTAATATTAATATTAAATGTACAATTTGTACATTATAAAAGACTAATCATCGTCTGTCTGAGATTCTTCAAAGTGTTTAAGTTACATTTTGTACAGTGTTATGAGAAAGAGTACTAACAGTATTTGAAGCTGCTGGATGCCTGTACACTCAGTATTATGAGAAACATCAATACCATTTCGGTTGTAGAAAAACTGTTGTATGCAACACGTGTGTAAAATAGTATTTTTTGTCTCGTGCTACAATTTCACTACACATCGCACTCGACCAAAAAAGTACTACTTTACACACTTGTTACCTAAATAACTATTATTCCACAGGTAACGAAAGTCATACCAGAATGTAAACACACAATAAGAATGAAGTGTTCCGATAGCCCAGTTCGGTCTAAGTGTGGTGGAAAATGTCCTTTAACTCTAAGCTGTGGACATCCTTGCAATAAGACATGTCGTGAACGATGTCAAACTAAATGCGAGTATCTGGTGGACAATCCGCATCCAGCTGCTTGTGGACATCAGTTTCAAATTCCTTGTCACAAGGCGAAAACAAGTAAGTACCTACATCTCAAAGTGGATAAATGACCGTCGGCGCTATTATAATGGGTCATTATTACTGTCGAGAAGTATATGAGCTGCAAAGAACTTTAAATGAGGAATCAATTTCTATTTTACATCAATAATATAGTGAACATAATTTTAATAAATGGACCAGTAGTTTATAAATACGGGACTTAACTATTAACAAATAGGAACATATTTTTATTTGCTTATTTGCTAGAAAATAATTTATTTTCCGTTGATAGTTTATGTTAATGTATAAGAAATCATTCATTAATGACCCCTGTTAATGCATGATTTTTATTAATAAACGATTTATTGGGTGCGTTCGCCACATGGAACATAGCACGTATTCCTAACGCAAAGTTGTAGTAAAATGCTAGACAGAATTAAAAGACATGTTTTTGATACTTCCTAGCTAGGTATATTCACATAATATACATTTAAAATGAATTTTAAACAATAATATTCTCCAAATCACATAAAAAATCACTTGGCTTGTGTTGTATAGCGTTACATAAACTGAACGCACTCACTGAAGACAATTTATGTCACAACTTGACTTGATTTTCTGATGGAAAATTTTACTAACCTAAAATCAAAATCATTTGTAATTTTTCAGCAATAGAGCCCGTGCATGTGACGTCACGGTTATTTAAAAATGGCAGCCTGGTGGACCAACAAACCAGACTGACATATAAACTATTATTCACGAAAGATGACTATTCAAGGTCATTTGTAAGCCGTCTGGTATAGGGCGCGAGCAGACACGTGACTCGAGGGACCTTGACGTGCTTAGAATCAGCTGATTTGTGTGCGCATGTCATTTTGACAAGAACAATGTCATGTTGACAAGACCAATGTTTTGACTTATTTTGATTTTTAACTGCTGAAATGTTATTATTTTTAATTACATGTGTTTTACTGCATAAAAGTTGTAAAATATTAACATTTTAGCAATTCAAAATCAAAACAAGTCAAATCATTGGTCTTGTCAAATTGACAATGTTCTTGTCAAAATGACATGTGCACACAAATCAGCTGATCCCAAGCAAGTCAAGATCGCTCGAGTCACGTGTCTGGTCGCGCCCTATAATATTGCGGATAACTTCATTGCATTTCGTAAGCATAGGCGTGCAATATGAAATATTTATTGATACATTTTAACTGAAAAACTAAGAGTAATTCATTTGAAAATTATGTTTCTTTCTAAATAATGCCTTTATGAATGATAAGTTCTTTACTTACGTTTTTGCAAAATACAAAAACATAGACTTAACTTATAAATCAAGGAATAATAATTTGATTTAAACGTCAACGCCACTGGGTAAATATTAGCACAGAGGGCAGTGCAGTAGATAATTAGGCATCTGTAATTCTACGACATATGTCATTATTATTTATAGTGTGTTAGAAAGTAATGCCACTATTTACGTATATCTGTCACACCACATAAATTAAATAGACACAGGACAAATAATCTTTTTCTATCTAATATAAAATGTTACTAGGCTACAGCTATAAAGTGATGTGTATTCTTTCTTCGAACAAATGACCTTGAATAGTCATCTTTCGTGAATAATAGTGTAGGAATATGTTTAAAATGCCAGAGTTTTGTGCTATAGGGCGCGAGCAGACACGTGACTCAAGCGTCCTTGACGTGCTAGGAATCAGCTGATTTGTGTGCGCTTATCATTTTGACAAGAACAATGTCACTTTGACATGACCAATGTTTTGACTTATTTTAATTTTTAATTGTTGAGAAATTATTATTTTTAATTTCATGTGTTTTACTGCCTGAAAATTGTACATTAATAACATTTTAGTAGTTCAAAATAAAAATAAGTCAAAATATTGGTATTATCAAAGTGACACTGTTCTTGTCAAAATGACATGTGCACACAAATCAGCTGATTCCGAGCACGTCAAGGACGCCCGAGTCACGTGTCTGCTCGCGTCCTATAGTTTAATATTCCAAACGAGTGACAGTAGTGACGGATTATCAATTTATAAATTTGCATCGGAAACAGATTTTGAAGATAGAATTATAGCTTTAGGAAGCTAAAATGGTTAGGTACGGTAAATAGAAGTAGTGATGTTACGAAGGTAAAATAAGAATAAATATAATATTGTAGGTACTCTATTGTAGATATTTATTAAGTATTTTGTCTGATGCGTAATATATTACCTACAAATAATATTAAACTAAAATACGTCATTATAATGTAGCCTGTAGCCATCATGTTTTAGTAATTTAATTGCGTATGTTAGAAAATAGGAGAATAAAAGTGTTTTTATACAGATATTAAAAAATTATATTAAGAGTATTCACATTGTCAGCTAGCTATATAATCACAGTGAGCTCACGCAATCTCACCACTTTGCAAATCATACAAGATACTTATAAGATATGATGTTTGCTAGTAACTCTTGGGAAATTTAAACCTGTAATCAGCCAAAAAATTTAATAGTTACAATTTTTAATACACTAAATCATATTACTAATATACCTTGACTTTCACGTCGATAGTCCATGTCTTTCATTCTCAACGCTGGATAGATTTGACTGATCTACAACGAAATTCATTATATACGCCTCTAAATTTGTATAGGCTTTAAATACTTGTAATATACAGGGAATTTATTTTAACATGCAACATATGGTCAATCACTTCCATGGTTACTACACTACTGTCAAAAAATGACAGCAATGTAATATTTGTCCATTTTAAAATGCAACATACAAATATTTGTAGTTATGTATTTTTAATACTAATTTCCAATAAAGTAGCCTACATACTATTAACAAAAAATCAAAACTTTAATGAAGCACATCTTAACAAACTTTGGCTTAGGAAAATTCATAATTCTAATGTAATAAATATTTAAAAATACCTCCATTAACACTGAGGCAATATCCTAGTCGCTCGTAGAAAGAATTGACACCATTTGTGATGTGCTCTGGAGGTATCTCCTGTGCTTCAATACTATTTATAATGTTGCATTTTAGAATGGACAAATATTACATTGCTGTCATTTTTTGACAGTAGTGTGTAACCATGGAAGTGATAAACCATATGTTGCATTGTAAAATAAATTCTCTGTATATAAACTTCTGCTATGCTCAAAGCACACTACAATATCTGAATATAAGGTTTTGGGAAATTTTCCGGGCCTAAATATTGTATTCATGTCAATACGACATGGATGTAGGTTGTAATTATCAATAAAAGATACGTATTTTTAACATTTTCTGGGAGAATATAACAATGTTCAAATCAGTTGAGCCATAGTAATACACCAACCCCACAAATGTTATGAACAACTGAAAAACTCAAAAAAGGCATATGAAAGGCTAAACATCCACCTAACTCAATATAAACAAAGGCACTAAAAAGGTTTGTTGGTGCACCAGGCTGGCGGGTTGCCTAGATCCAACCACGTAATTCACGCGCCCTGTTATAGAAATCGATAATCGGCTTAGGGCCGGTATTTTCACTTGCGAATAAAGGTTTAGATAAATTTATCCTTCGGATAAATATTTTTGTCGTCTTTTCACTTGCAAATAAATTTATTCGAAAGAATAACGTCTGTTATTCGCGGAATAAATTATTCGGTACTTGGGTAGCGAATAACCGTTTATTCGTAAGTTCATTATATCTCCACATAGTGTAGATTTCATAACAAAATGGATATGTTAAATATTATGATGATATTTTTAACTATGAATTAATAAATAACGTGAGAAATCGATCACCTCGATCACACACCATCAGACAGCGACATAACCACATACATGAAATAATTTTTGACAGATTCCGATTATGAAAACAATTTAGTATCACATATTGGGGATCGCATTTGATCTCAAACAGTAAATAGGTAAATCGTTATAAAGATCCTGTCATTCGACGCTGGCAAAATTTTTGAATTTTGGATACTTTTGTTGAATCCATTGACAAACATTTACTTTGAACTGAAAGAAATATACTAAAAGTACAAGGACAATTTTACAATATACATGTCTCGTTTACCACATATGAGTGCTGCTTTAGATAGTATACTTGTTAAGTTACAGTCTCCCGGGGCTAAAAATGCATAATATAGATGACATTGACATTAAAGATGTCAAACAAAATTTTGACAACTACGGATTCAGAAGTAGTTGACACATTTCATCCTTGTCTGCTTAACGTAGCTACGCCAAACTCCATCCTTCTCTACTGATACAAATTCACTCTGCAAGGCTACCAATTCACGAACGTTAAAGTTATTCTACAGATAGCTATTTGTTTGTGTAAAATGTGTAAAAATACGCAATGGAATTATTCGTTGGATAAATATATAGAATAAATTTATTTAACGAATACTAATTCGAAACTTTATTCGGAAGTGAAAATACCGGGCCTGAATTCACTAAGATAGTTGTTAACATAGTCGTTAAGTAACAACCAAGAGTTAACAACGATTTTTAGCAACTCTTGTAACAACTGTCATTCAATTGGTATTCAGTAAATACATAATTAACGACATAGTTAAAAACGGTTGTTTTGAACAATCGTTGTTAAATATAGAAGTGAAGTTATTAAGAAATGAATTAAAAGGCATGTTGATTCTCAATATTTATACATATTTCTACTCTATTGACAACGTAAATTGACAGATTTTGATTAGTTTGACGTTTGAGTATTTAATAATAATTGATAAGAAAATTTGGGGTACAAGATGTTCCGCGGAACAATATTCTCTAATGGTAGATTGCATGATGATTTTGGGCTAATTAAATGACAAAGCTAGTTTTGTATTTCATATCTGATAACTGCTAGTTGGAAATTTAGCAAATTTTTGATTGACTTAACGGAAAATTGAAATTTTGCCCTGTAATCTCTTTATAAGACCCATAGCCAGGCGTAGAATTTAAGTGTTAGGAGAATCTGATGAAGTTCTCCACTTTAGTATATATGTTTATTTAAATCCTATGGTTGAATGCGATCGATTCCGAAATTTCAAGAATCTCATCATCAGGCATGACATGACCAGCGTCTATAAGTTTTATCAGTAAAAATAATACAAATTTGACATTGTTAAAATGGCTGTTTAAATTCAAATGTGTCAGATAAATGAAAATAAATTACAAAAATGAATTTAGATCTTTTCGGGAGAAAATCAGAAAATTTGTTCAATATTAATCTATTAAGAATTAAACACTTAAGTTTGGAATAAATGTATATCTTTCAACATGTGACATGAGACCGAACATATAGTGACTCAGTATGCTGAAAGTATTTTTTACAGTAAAAATCAAATCCCGTATATGCAGCAATGATATTTCCATTTCACTGTCCTGACTTCACGAAAAGCAAAGAATCCGAAATATATTAGTTAATAGGTGTATGAGACACATTGGCAACTGACTTTACTGAACCAGGGTATGGCCATGGTCCAAGATCACCGCCATTGTCGGTAATTCATTTCCCTATTTATTTGTAATAAATGTGATATTATATTATAAAAGAACATTATATTATCACCCTGTGAATTTATAAAGGTAATAAAAATTAATTAATTTAAGAGATACACAATTATTATTAAGACATACATTTAGGGCCGGTTGTACAATTACAGTTTAAACTGCAGCTTAAAATATCGGCAGTTTAAAGTTTAACTAAGTTTACCTGTAGTTTAAACGGTCGATCACGAGCATTTAACAAATGTGCAGTGGTTTAAACCAAGTATAAACTAAACCGTTGATGTACAACAATATTTTTGCGCGTTACCATGGATTTGAAATAAACATAGTTTAAACTGTGATTGTACAACCGGCCCTTAGAGGTTATGTAGAATATATGATTTGGGTTGTTATTATCACATCTAATTTAATATCTGTAGTTCTTATTTACATAATAATTGTATATTCTAAACTTACCTTTTAAAAATTTAAATGATTTTGCTTAATATTGGTAATTTATAGTTGTTTTCAATATGTCAGTAATCGTGGTGGGTATCTTAACAAACTACACAAGTAAATAAAATAAAATATATTACTTACACTTTAAATACATATTAAAATAATAATTAAATGTGTTTTTCATTAAAATAAAACAAATAGCCACGAAAATACATAATAATTTGCGCAAGAATAACAAATATAACAGATGGTCCGGTAATGGCGGACGAAACGTGAGTCACGCCATGACCATACCCTGGTTATAAAGGTACCCTACTGACTTTAAGCTTGCAGCGCCAAATCGGAATTTATTTGAACTCACAGGTTGAGATAAATTGACATTTAATAATTTGTACTTAAATGTGTATTATTAAGAAGTACTGCATTTCTAAAAGTAAGTAATATAAATATAATGGATAAAATTAATGTAGAGTACGTGCACGTCACGATGACATCCATGTCAAAATCAGCAGAGTGGGAGTAAACATATGGTAGAAGGTAAAAATTTCAATTTTTGGTATCAAGGTGGATCTGCAGGGTCTGTATCTGACGCGTGATTATTCTGACGTTTCGTAAAAAAATCATTTTTGTGTGACTAATGCATTAAATAATAAATTTACTAAATTAAAATTATTTAGTACCTAAAATGAACTAAATATGATATAATAAATTACTTCAAATATCAAAAAGTCAAAAACATGTCGCATATCAATTACAAGTATGTTCCATAACGCAACCGGTTCGATCAGGTTCACGGTTTAGTGTTCCGTCCTGAAATTATTTACCGGTTTCTATTTGGAACGCGGTTCCTGAAAAAATTAGGTAAAAAGTCGGACCACGGCAACCACGACATAATCCGGGTTTCTCTGGTATTTTATCCCCACTACCGTTATTTTCAAATATCATCATAACAAAATCAAACTATATACATCAATGTCAAATTTCTAATCTGTATTAGTAGTATTACTAATAATTATTATAGATGTAAGTATGAAATAGTACATTAAGACACAAGTATCATAAGGCAATCTGTTAACGTATGAGTCCAAGTTTGGAAAACGAGCCGTCAGGCGAGTTTTACAAAAAACGAGTGCCTCAACAGACCTTATGATACATGTTTTTTACACTATTTTTTCTATTGAGGTAATTTTACAATTAGATTTTTTAAAAAAAGGACTTGTCAAAAGTATGAGTTGGGGATTTTTTTATCAGTTATGTTGGTAGCGCTTCCCGCTAAAAATTGAAATTTCACATTTTGACAGTTTGTGTATCTTGTGATTTTGTCTGATTGTTTACATTAAAACATTGTATCAAGCATTATACAATTATGAAATAGGAAAACCAATACGTACAATGAACTCCAAGCTTTATTAATGAACCATCCTGATTTGACATATCGGTGGTTCGTGTTGGTTATTATCATAAATTAAACTTGAATATGGGATTGAAGGACGTTACGTGGACCATCAAGCTTTTTTATTGAAAAAACAACATATAAATAAAACTCTTTAAATAATGAAATACTTTAATGAACAATTTATTGATCTAGACTTTTACTTTCCACTATTTTGTCAACAGGCACTGCTCAGTTCCACAGATAACGGCAACAGCTGTTCTTACAATTTTTAATACCAAACATATATGGCATATATTCGACAGTTCGCCACAACGTGGAACTGGAAATCATGGATTAAAACGTCAACTTTTCATATTAGTTTGCTAGTAGCCGCCACAAATTGAGTAGACAGTGTCAACATTTATAAGTAACGTGCATCATACATTTCATAACCTGCCTGGAATAACAATATATTCAATTCAAAATTGCATTACCATAAATTTAAATTGTAATAAATAAAACTTACCATTTTAATTATTTTGACAAAGTAAACCTGAGCGCATTGTTTCTTATTTCATAATTTTTTAGTTGAAATTTTAACTTCACAGATTCATATTCTTTCTTAACTAACGCAGCTATACCTATAAATTTCTTTTCTTTCTAGTGCTATCACCTAGAGAAAGGATAAAAATCCACAATTAGAAGTAATATTGCAACACAAACAATTTACCATTTTGAGGTTAATTCTCAATTATGAAAGCATGACTACCACCTCTAGAACATGAAAGGCGCCAAAAACAGTACGTTTATAGATCTTCTAAACGTCGTGTTTTCAGTGATAAACAGTGCTTTTATAGACTCATAAGACCATCGGAATAGAAAAACATTATTTATATTTGTTATATTGTTGGCTGTGTTATTATTATTGGCATTAAATGTAATAAAATGTTCAATTTCATTGTGTCAATTTTAAATGTCATATAAATCAATGTTAATCTGTCCCGAAATAGATGAAAATATTTAGGAATCATATCATGGTGTACCAGGAATCAAGATGCTGGTTTTTTGGTTGAGTTACGGAACATAGTAATAGTAGCATATGTTTACTTGTTTACTTCCACTTAGCTGATTTTGACGTGGTTGGCAACGTGACGTGCACGTACTCCATAACATTTAACGTACACAATCAAGGATAGTTCCGAAAATGGCACCAGATGTCATATTGCTTAAAGTCAGTTGCCAATGGACCTTTCCAATTTAAGAGCTATCTCTTTCTATCGCTGCAAATAGTAAGAAAATGGCGCGAACAACTGCCAGTTGGGCTGTCAACCGAACCGTCAAAAATATTGTAGTAATTAAAATACCTGTATTCTCAGTGAAAATTTGCATCGTTAGACATTTTACTTTCAATAAAAGCTTTTGTAACTTATTTCGATAAGATTTTTTAAAGTTATCTTACATTTTACGTCTAATTTTTTTAGAATCAAACGTCATAGATCTCAGTTGTTCTTACTATGCGCAGATCCCCATTGCGCATATCTTCTATCTCTTTAAATTGGAAAGGTCCATTGCCAGGTGATTGCCAGCCAATTTGTATCATTCGTGTGTGTCATGTACAATACAAAATGGCAAACTGTTCGTTTGCTAAATTGTTGGATTTAAATTCTGAATTTGATTCGGACGCGAAATTTGAAAATGATTGTAATTTAACGAAAAAAAATCTGATGTGGCCAGCACATTACCTTCCGTCAGTTCTATGTATTTTGTATAAATGTCATACAGAAAGTTCCTTGCAAAATATTATATTTCTTGTAAATTACCTTAAGGCAGTTGTATGTATTTTATACAAATTCCATACAGAAAGCAAAAGATCCTATATTTCCAGTAAAATTATAACACATACATACTGTCAACTGCACTTGACACTGACACCTTTCAATCAGAATTTTCTTAATACATCAGCTGTTTCCAGAGTTATAGCATAGCTAGCTAATATATGATATTTAATTTCTTTATAATTTTTTGACTCTATATCCATTTAATATGAAATATAAAATGCATTCAAATCGCATAGAGAATAAAATATTCTTTAATATTTATAATAACATCAAATGTGAAAAAATGATATTTAACATCGTTTTTTCAAGAAAAACTGTTAAAATCTTCAAATGAGGGTACTTCCGGTTGACCAATTCTAACCAAAATCTAATCAGCTCTTCACATGGATGTAACGAAGAGGAATACGAAAGAATTATAATTTTTTGAATTGTAGTATGGAAGTTATCGTAGACGAAAATTTTGTTACACACACACACAGACACACACACGCACACACATACAGACATCATCGTAAAAATAGTAAAATCTTGTTCTAGGGACCCTAAAACGTGCTTATTCATCAAAAACTCACCACCGAATTTTTTGACCAAAGACAATACCTTCCTTACCTAAAGGTGACGGAAGGTAAAAAAATCAATCCATAGAAGCAACTACATGAAAAAAGAAAAACTCATGGATAATTTAGTTTGGCTTCGGAATTTTGCAGTCTAAATTTACCAACTATTTTCGATTAAATGTTTAATGAAGTACATAACATGATGTTCCATATTTCATTTTTAAGTTTAGCTTTCATATATTCTGGATTACTTATATCGTATAAAATAGGATATTTTCTAACCGCTTCGGTTCATTTTTCTCGACCTGTGTCGCACACGCACACGAAACTCAAGGCGCAATTCCATTGAGGCAACTCTGAACGACAAGAGGCATGCTACAAGTTTCCTAATGTTGTCTGTTTCTAGGTGTGCTACTATGTGCCACAAATTTTAATAATATCGCATGCGGAATTTGTCTCCTTGCATCGCATGCGCTTTGTCATCTTTGCTTGTAGCACGCGTCTGAACGATTCCATGGAGGCAACCTTAGGTTGGGTGCATCATGTTTTTACAAACAGTCGCGGCGGCTGCATTTTTGGTAATTTTGAATCGTAGAAAAAAAAAAGGAAGAAAGCCACGGCGGTGGAGAAGAGAATTATATGTTGATGGTCAAGAAGCTCAAAAAGATTTTTACAAAAAATTGGTTAGTGACGATGAAGCTTTATTTCGAAATTTCACACGAATGAGCAGAGAAGATTTTGAGTACTTGCTTGGGAAAGTCTCACCTATTATAAAGAAATCTGATACCAACTTTCGTGAGGCAATACCACCTCGTGTGAGGATGCTAGTAACATTGAGATATTTGGCTACGGGTGATAGCTATCCATCACTTATGTATCTGTTTAGGTAGTTTTTTCATTATTCCACTTCATGTCGCATGATACACGCCGTACCGATCCGCTGACTGTTGGATAATGACGACATTATTCGACACGTTGAAATATGTCGACATGTGCCGCATGCGTCCCTGCAGCAACGATCCACATGTAGCATGCAACAAAGATACTTGTTTCTTGTCGCATCCTGTTCCTTCGATTGAAAGACTGTATGTAGCATGCGTTAATGCCGCATGCTACATGTCGCCTCAGTGGAATTGCCCCTTCAGTCTCAACATGAGGACGTGTCGTCAATGTTCAACATGAGGACGTGTCGTCAATGTGCGCCTTGCCTTAATCAGTTGTTCGTACGTTAGTGTGTCTATGGGTGAGATGTTTCTACGGTCCATATAATGTATTTGTGACAATTTTGCTCCTTTGTTTGGAAGTTGTGGTCGTTCGGGCCTCGATTTTGTAACTTTAAATTCTGTCTGATTTCAAATTCTGTCAGAATTGGGTTTACCCCACTACAAATTCTACTGCTCCAGTCTAGTAGAATTTGAAATCTATCCGGAGAAAGAATTGGGGAAATCTAAATTCTGTCATTTCAAATTCTACTGGTCTGGAGCAGTAGAATTCGTTGTGGGGAAAATCCAATTCCAACAGAATTTGAAATCAAACAGAATTTAACTTAAAGTTAAAAAATCGAGGGTCCCTTGTTCAAAGTTTTCTGGTTTCATTATTCTCTATAAATCTGCCTTTTTCAAGTTTTCAAATAAAATGTACATAATTCTAAAAACTCTTATTATTTAAAAAGCAATTAATACTACCACGATAAATTTACATACGGGAATTTCGGTCGGACTGTATTCATAACGATATCATGGATCACGATGCATTAAATAATCATGGCATTCAATTGCTCAATTTAATTTTAGACATTTATTTGAAAATCCAGATCCACCATGAAGCAAAAATAAATTTAGAAAAAACTACAAATAGAATAACAAGCAAGTTTATAAAAACAACATTGTTTAAAAATCAATAGAATAAAATAAATAATTATATACAATTATTTTTATCTTTTCTTAATACTAATAACAATTTGTTTCATGCATTTTATAATTGGTTTTCGTTAATAATAATTCAAATGTTTCAAATATAGTACAGTTCAATTTAATAAAACAAGCAGTGACATCTAGCGAATACTCCGTGAGGGGACTTTACATATCTCCAGAGTTGGACAAAGTACCAAATAAAAATACTCGAGTAACAAGTAAAAGTATTCAATAATCAAATGTACTTTTAAAGTAAAGTTCTAGTACTTTGAACATTTTTTGGGGAAAGTACGGAGTACTTTCTAAGTACTTTAAAGTACTTTGTAAAGTACTTCTATACGTAATATAATAGTACATTAAGATACAAGTTTCATAAGACATGGTTTTAGCGCACGCGTCATGCCTAGTAACGAGCGGCTTGCCGCGAGTTTTCTAAAGAGACAAATGCGCTTAAATGTCTTATGAAACGTGTATTTTATACTATTTTTCTATTTTGGTCATTTTTTCAAAAAATATACGTTTTTTTTCATATACAGGAATTTCAATTTCGGTTGTTTAAAATGTACTTTATGAAACTCATTTGGATGTCATAAAGAAGTACTTTATGACATCCAAATGGGTTTCATAAAGTACATATTAAAGAACCAAAATAGAAAAAATTATGTAACAAATCGCTTCTAATTGTTTAGTAAAAATATGGAAATTTCATAAAAAATTAAATATTTGAGAATTAAATACCAGTTTTTAAAAATATATCACCACACTTTTGTATTTGTTTCCATCTTAAAATATTCAAGTATTTAATTATAAAAAGGAATGTTCTTCTAAAAATCAAGTAATAATATAATAGCTATTTGTTTGTGCAGTATGTAAGAAAAAGTACTTTTTCTATTTACTGCACACAAGATTTTTTCTATTACCGTTTCTAAGAGGCATTTCTCAAATATTTTTTTTTTTAATTTAACATTAACAGTCAATAAGTAAAGCATCGTTGATAATTTACATTTCCGCACTTGTGTGGAAATTTACATTAATCATCTCAAATGAATATGGAAATTAATACACTTCTAAACGGTTGTAGAAAAATATATAAACTGCATTCTGTTTTTCATTTGGTAATAGAATGACGAACGTGCAAAGATCTATGGTACACAGAATTGATCTTTTATGAACGATTAATTGGTGCACAAGCATGTTTGCTGTACAGGATGTCTCATTTTCAGATCAAAACCGTTTGCACATTGCAGGGTCAACTTTTCGAGAAAAGTTTAATAGTCACCACAGGAATTTTCGATCTTCTTTTATTTCTGAGCTACAGGCAAAAACTCGTTTTTCATTCATTTTGAAAATATATCATATCTTACTTATTATGATAGTTAGAGAAAAAAAAAAATTACAAAATTTTTACTGTTTTTAGATAGAATAAAATGGCGTAATTAAATTTTTTGAAAACTTCATAATTCTTAATTTATAAGCTTTTCAATGATATATAACAAGTGTACATTCTTTTGTTTTAAACATTAATAAAAGACGAATTATTAATTTATTGGGGTGAAAATGTTGGAAATTATTAAGAAACAAATGAAAAAATCTCTTATAGGTCATCATTTGCATATTTCTAATAGTATTTGTTTCAGTTTTACTCATTTTTACCTTCCGTCACCTTTAGGTAAGTTATATAAGTTTTTACTCAATAAGCACGTTTTAGAGTCCCTAGAATACGAATTTACTATTTTTACGATGATGTCTGAATGTGTGTGTGTGTGTGTGTGTGTGTGTGTGTGTGTGTGTGTGTGTGTGTGTGTGTGTGTGTGGATGTGTGTGTGTGTGTGTGTGGATGTGTGTGTGTGTGTGTGTGTGTGTGTGTGGATGTGTGTGTGTGTGTGTGTGTGTGTGTGTGTGTGTGTGGATGTGTGTGTGTGTGTGTGTGGATGTGTGTGTGTGGATGTGTGTGTGTGGATGTGTGTGTGTGTGTGTGTGTGTGGATGTGTGTGTGTGTAGATGTGTGTGTGTAACAAAATTTTCGTCTGCGATAACTCTAATACTACAGTTACAAAAATTATAATTTTTTCGTATACTTCTTCGTTACATCCATAGGAAGAGCTGATTAGATTTTGGTTACAATTGGTCAACCGGAAGTACCATCATTTGAAGATTTTAACAGTTTTTCTTGAAAAAACTATGTTAAATATAATTTTTTCACATTTGATGTTATTATAAATATTAAAGAATATTTTATTCTCTATACGATTTGACTGCATTTTATACTTAATATTAAATGGATATTGAGTTAAAAAATTATAAAGAAATTAAATTTCATAAAGTAGCCATACCTGTGGAAACAACTACTAGGGTACGTTCTAAAACGTAGTGAAAAGGTAGGGTAAAGGTAGAGTGAGTGTAGTATCACGTGATTTCTCTTCACTTGTTCGTTTAGAACGATGCAGAGTGTGAAGAGAGTGTTCTCCTTTTGTCAGTTCAAAATGGATTTGGAAAATACAATTATTGGCAGTATTTTTTATATATTTACTGGAAAATTATGTTCCCTATTATTTTTAGATTTATTGGCGAAATATTTGACATGGGGAAATAATCATTATTGTCTACTTTCTTTAGAATAGTGAAGGTTTTAAATTCAATTCAATGGCAGAAAATATTGTAAAATGGCTTGCGCGACATGAAATATATCGTATTAAATGAATTTAAAAATGCGAATTAAACCGGAATTTAATAAAAAATAAACCACAGACAAAACTCAAATGCCAAATACTTCAAAACATGTGGATTTCAATAAACATTGCTACTGCGCATGACGGGTAAAAATTACCGCACTGACTGAGTGAGGAAAGAAAAGGACACTTGGAGTGTACACCACATCGTTCACAAATACGATGTAATGTTACCCATCTAACTTCGCTCTGTGTTTTAGAACGACTAGAGTGCACTCTTACCCCATTACTCCGCGTTTTAGAACGTACCCCTATATTAAGAAAATTCTGATTGAAAGATGTCAGTGTCAAGTGAAATTGACATAGTGTGTCTGTTTTATAATTTTACTGGAAATATAGGATCTTTTGCTTTCTCTATGGAATTTGTATAAAATACAACTGCTTTAAGGTAATGTACAAGAAATAATAATAATAAATCTTTTTTTTCTGCAGATACATTACACTGTATATAGAAAACGTCACAAAATAATAATTTTCTGTATGAAATTTGCATAAAATACATGCAACTGCCGGAAACTAATGTACAAGAAATAGAATATTTAATTTAGCAAGGAACTTTCCGTATGAAATTTGTACAAAATATATAGAACTGACGGAAGGTAATGTGCTGGCCACATCAGATTTTTTCAATTTATTTACTTCAAAGGCGTATTAAACCGTTTTTTTCGGATTGTGTCAAAGCCAACTATAACGTAGATAAATAGTAATTTAACTAACCTAAAAATAATTAGTTAAGAATAATTTTGAGAACACAATTAATAGATATACACTGAGAAAAAGGAAGTAGTTGTATCAACAACATATAAAGAGTTAATATTTTTGGTTTGGATCGAGATTATAAATAATTGGTTCAAATGGAAACAGGTTCGTTCATGAATATGGATTAATTTGTGTGAACACTATATTTTATTTAATATTTAGTAGTTAAACCAAATAAATAATGATGTTAAATGAAATATAAAATAAATTATTTGCTTTAAGTCACTTAATTTATTCTCTTAAATAAGAAATTTATTTCATTTAACAAAATATTGTTGTGAAATAATGTATTCTTTTATTTTGAACAAATCATTATTTTATTACGTTCAAATACGTAATGTGTTTGAGTTACGTGTTCAGTATTTATTATAATAAATTACCTAAATTGGTCATAAGAATTAACTATTTAAATCAAATTTACCGGGTTTGGGCCAACTCTGCAAAAGTATTGGTTTAACGGACTCTTATGCATCGTGTCATTTCGCGTCAGTTAACCAGTTTGCACAAGAGTGTAAGTGATGCGCAATGTTATGAAATTAATTTTGTGAACGTATTACTGTTGTTCTACCCTAAAAGTTGGAAATAGTAAGTATCTAATAAGGTTATTATATATGCATCTTACTACTTAGATAAAGATTATTTATATGGATTTATGTTTTGGGCAACAGAACACTGAAACTGTGATGGCTGATCAAAATACAAACCTATCTGTTGAGAAGACGAGACAAGTCAACTGGTGTGTAGGAATTCTTGAAGAGTTGGCCAATTTCAAAAAATCCTCAGGGATACATTCTGGTAATCATTTTATTTTATATTATATGGTAATGTGTGTTACTAAATTTTATTTTCAGATTGAGCAAGATTTTGTTTGCCTGGAACCCAATGCAAAAAATAATCTTTTTTCGAACTGGAACATATATTTTAATAATTTAAATGAAATAGGTTCCTCAAAATTAAAAAAAACGATGTTTTATTAAGTCAATTATTGTTATAGATTTAAGTGAAGGTAATTATTTTTATATACGGATTTTTGGAGTAGATATTTTAATTAAATATTATTGATATTATTACAGATAGTCAATATGCAGTACAAGTAATGAGTTTATCATCGTTATTACCGCCAAATAGACGAATTAAAAATAAAAAGGGCTTTTGGAAACCATCTAATCTGGAAGCTCAAGCTTCTATAATTAATCACGTGAGGGTATGTTAACTTCACATATACAGGGTGAGTGTGGGAAGACGCCCCCTCATTTAACTTTTTTATTATAAGTAATAGAAAATAATGCTCATATAAAAGTTTTATTATTTTAAATATACTATTTGATGGCAGATGTAGATATTTTTTATAAAGTCAGGTTTTATTTTTTAAATTGCAACCTATAATTATTTTAATAAAATACAAACCGCCATTTTTTCTCTTTTCAACGATATTTTTGAAAAAAGTCGAGAAAAATAAGATAATTACGAAATAATATTTACTTAAATACTAGGTGGCTATGTGAATATAAACAAAATATTTATTGTTTTTTGACTGAATTTTCACATAGCCATCTAGGATATTTGAGTAAAAATGATATCTTAATTATCTTATTTTACTCGACTGTTTTCAGATACATTAATAATAGTTAATACATTGTTGAACAGAGAAAAAAATGGTAGTTTATATTTTAAGAAAATAATTATAGGTTGGGTTAGGTTAGGTTATCTATAATTTATATATCCAATGTATTTTTGTGGATGTAGAGATATTTATATTATTTTTAATGTAATACCTATATGTAAATAAATTTTTTGTATATTGAACTCGTTTGTATTATTTCCATTAACTCTGTAAGAGTTATTGAATGAAGAATATTATATATTTATTTTAAATAAATTATGCATTTAAAAGAATATATTGAAATCATTAGTTTAACTCTACAATTTATTTGGTATAATACTTCAAAATGTTTAATTAACTCTTTCATAGAATTGTTTGAAACTATATATGCGTTTGCATGGACCCTAATGGACTCATAATATATCTCTACAATCGTGTTGAACCAAATCTTCTGTAGTATTGTGTTAACACCACATTATATTTAGTTTAAATGAAAATTAATTGTTAAGCTAAGATATGAACTAGGTTTAATATACTCTATATTACATTGAATGAAACTGAGTAAGTTGACATTAAAAACGAGTTAATCTAATAAATTGTCATCTTTGTGACTATACAAATCGTTATTCGAGTTCAATTAAATAGTTTCGGGTTGATTTGATCAAATTTTTCTCTGCGTGTAGAATCAAAATAAACAAATGATGATCTATAATAATTTTTTTCATTTGTTTGTTAATAATTCCGAATATTTTCACCCCAATAAATTAATAATTCGCCTTTTATTAATGTTTAAAACAAAAGAATGTCGACTTGTTATATATCATTGAAAAGCTTATAAATTAAGCAAAAAGACGAGACTATTTTCAACATAGGTCCCCATTTAAAAAATCATAAGTTTGTGTTATATCTCGAGAATTATGCACTTTTCAAAAAATCTAATTGCGCCATTTTATTCTATCTAAAAAACAGTAAAAATTTTGTAAAATTTTTTTTTTCTCTAACTATCATAATAAATAAGATATGATATATTTTCAAAATGAATGAAAAACGAGTTTTTGCCTGTAGCTCAGAAATAAAAGAAGATCGAAAATTCCTGTGGTGACTATTAAACTTTTCTCGAAAAGTTGACCCTGCAATGTGCAAACGGTTTCGCTCTATCATTAATATTACCCGAGATACCTTAAAAAAACATCGAAAATGAGACACCTGTACTCCTAGGAATAAAATAATAATTTAAAATATTAATTTGAAGTACTTTGAGTATTCAGAAATACTCAGAGTATTTATAAATATTCAGAGTACTTTTCATGTACTCTAAGTACTTAGATGAAATATCGCAAGTACAAGTAAAAGTAACAGATTTTAAAATGTACTCGAGTACGAGTACAGAGTAAAAGACTTGGGGTGCGGTCCGAATCACGCTTTGAGTACCGACAGCGCGTTAACAGCTGGTCCGAATCATGCTTACAACGCTCAAAGTTTGCGCTGTGAGGTGTATGACGTCAGAGGTGACGTCATCATCTCATGCTAACAGTGCTCACGCCCAATAGGATAGGCAGTATAAGCGCTGTACGTACGTTTGATGTTGTTTACGCCAGTGCTTGCTGAAATAATGAAATTATGTGTTAAGATGAAGTTGTTAACGCGGTAAAGGTTTTTTTAGAGGAAACTAATGAATTGATCGAGGTTAAACTCACAAATGACAAGCAAGAAATAAGAGCGCTTAAGAACGGTCCGAATCGTTAACGCCTTCACAGTCGTCAGCGCGCTTATTCAATTCGGACCAGCTGTGAGCAGTCTGAGCACTGTAAGCTATGATAGCATGATTCGGACCGCACCCTTGCACTTTAAACAGTACTTTGGAGTAAATGTACTCGAGTACGCCCAGCTCTGCATATCTCTATCCTTAGTTGTCTCTTTCTGTCCAGCCGAAAACAAAACAAATGCTATGAAGTTATATCTAGTGTATTTGTGAGCGTTGGTTTATGGTCAGCTAACAACGTTTTGTCTGTTAGATCTGGAGGCCAGCAGCTACAACCTTCTACATCACTGCAGTGTCCCATGCAATGCCTTACTGCTCTGCAAACATCGCTGTACTGGTACATGCGGAACATGTGCGCAGGGCAGAGTACACGCTACTTGTCGAGAACAATGCCGCAGGCTGTTAGTTTGCGGACACGAGTGCACTATCACATGTAAAGAAATATGCCAGCCATGCAAAAAGCGTTGCTCCTACCGCTGTGCGCATAGTAAATGTGGCCAAAAATGCGGGGAACCTTGTAAACCATGCATGGAGCCCTGTAAAAGAAGGTAGGAATATACAGAGTATCTGTAATATGTACGTGGACATAACATAACCTCACATTTAGACAGTATTCTTTCAATTTTGCTTATAACAGAGCACAGCGCGTTTTGAATTAAATTTGGTAGGTATAAAATATATATATATATATATATATATATATATATATATATATATATATATATATATATATATATATATATATATATTGCTGGGTGTTCCAATTTCTTAAACCCAACGAGCTATAAGTATTTACTTATAGCTCGTTGCTTCAACCATATAACTTTATATTACAAGTATATGGTCGAAGGCCAATTTCGCGGCCGCTGCCATGACAACGGCCGCGAAATTCATTTTCCGGCCGTTACCGCAACGGTCGCGAAATTGAATTTCGCGGCCTGTATTGCGGCTGCGAAATGCTTATTTCGCGTCCGGTTGCACAAAAAAGTATTTTACTTCATACTGTCCACTATGTACTACTTTACATTACTAATTTGAGTCCGGGAAATGGAACATTACAGTACCGGGGCCGGAAAATGTTTCCAGGCAACATTTCCCGGCCCCGGTACTTTAATGTTCTCCCGGACTCAAATTCAGTTGTCACAAATTCAAAGATAAAGTGATCTAAGTTAAATAGATAAGTTTGAATTAATATAAATTTTGAAAACACGTGGACAGTATGATATAAAATGTTGCTGTCATGATCCTCCTTTGATGTCACATATTAATGAAATCTAACCCCCAAAATTTTCTCTTTATATTTTTATTAATTTTGGGACATAAGTTTTCGAAATAACGTTATTTGATACACGATTGCGACATGCTTTTGCATTCTCGAATTATTTTTTTTGCTCGCTACTTTCCCTCTCGAATGCAGAAGTGACATTTCGCAATCTAAAATTTAAAATATCTATTTGCTTTGCCTGTCATTACAAGATATATAAACAAAATACATTATAATTCATAATATTTATTTACTTACATGAAAATTACCTGCACAATTATTGAAAACAGCATGTACTTGAACTAAAAATGCCCGGATGTGTCATTTCATATATATCAGTGCCTCCACAACGTCTTCTATTACCGCTACCTACGCGATTTCCTTACTATGTCCGCTTAATTTTTGAAATATTTTTCTTGTAATTTATACTTTATGATATTGGTCACTGATAATCGTCTTTTATCTTCTATATTTTTAAAATTCCTATACGAGACGTATAAAATGTGAGACAGCCAAAACATAATTTTGCTAACGTTCAGCCGGGTAGAGCTAGCCTAGCAAAAATTAACGCTGTTTGTTAGCGCGAGATGCGTACTGAACCGAACACAGATTAAAATAAAACATATCAGATGACTATTTTAGTGCAACCTGTCTAATACAATAAACTCAAAGATTTCATTTTAAAATGAATATAATGTAACGTTTTTATTTATTTGGGTGAAGTGTAAATATTAGACAATTATTATTAATTAAAATAAAAGTTTATTATAACGATAAATAGATATTAAATATAATTAAAAGATGATAAAATAACGAACACTACGATTAAACAAATATTAAACATGAATTAAGACTAAGAATATTATAAAACACTTAAACACTAAGATTATTTATTTAAAAAATATATAACCCACTTATTTATTTATACAACTATATTTATTTATGTTTACCACTTGTCGACTATCTGTTTATATCACCAACTGTTTAACACGCAACGCTTATTTATATCAGACTGTCCAATGCCTTCGCTAACGGTGCTTATATACCCCGGCAGTTGTATTCGAGAACTTACCAGAAAACTATTCTAGATAAAAACTCTAATACAATAGGCAATATCAACCGCGTAATTAAGCAGGTTCAGACAGGTCTGTTGCGTCATCGCTAAAAATAGATACTCGTTCGTCCCTGCGACAGCGACGGGGACAGCGGGCGTGACAGTGGCGGCGACAGCGGGTACTGCACATTACACTGCCCCCTCCTTAAGACTGTTTCGTCCCGGAACAGTTCGTGATAACGAAATCTGCATGCATTACCCTGGTTGCATTTCGAAGTTTTAAAGCAATGACAGTCGATGGTCCGCTAGACTTCTTCTTTATGTCCGTTAGGGTTAAAGCTGCAAACGAGAATTTCAACGCCGGTAAAACGGAAGAAAATTTCTATCATGTTCCTAACAATCCTCCAATCTAAACCATCTAGACCACAGCCTAACTTCGGTACGGCTAGCTTCAAAATGTCATTCTCAAGCAGATGATCCCTCAAATCGCACAGCGAGTTCCACAAGTTACGATACGATGGCTTCTGGTACGAGCGTGGTTTTGTAACCAGGTAATAGATGTACCGCTGATGGGCTGCATCGCTATCCCTGAGGCGCAGCGTTTTCCCAACAGTTGGGCGTTTCGCCTTAAAGGCTGAAGCTATGCCGCGGGACATCTTTAAGTCTTCTGATACGCAGTGACCGAGGGAATAATCTGAAGACACGTTGAATAGATCTCTGTGTTCTTCTTTCGTCACGCCGAACCGCGCCTTGCGGCCAAAGGAATAGTTCTCCATGAAGTCTTCAAAAGTTGGTTCTTGTGTTATGATCCGACGAACCGTTGCTCCATTATGGTCTTCGTGGTTGTCTCCGGTGAAAGTGTACTACTCTCGGCTTCCCGCTAGGTTGTTTCTTAATTCTGTATACCACGTCGTTTATCCTTTTGACTACCTCATAGGGGCCTTCCCAATTCTTTTGCAGCTTTGGTGATAACCCACGACGTCTTTGCGGGTTGTAAAGCCACACTAAATCTCCAGGTTGGTATCCACCCTTTTCGGCCTTGATGTCATACCGGTCCTTCATTCGGTCACTGGCAGCTTGAATGTTCGTACGGACTTGTTCATGAATGTCATCCATTCTTCTCCGTAAGTCCGTAACGTAATTTTCCCCGGCCAGATCTTCCCCAGGTTTACTGCCGAACACCAAGTCGCATGGTAAGCGCAACTCACGCCCGGATAAGATGTTCGCAGGAGTTTGCCCTGTTGTTTCAGGCACGGATGAACGATAAGCCAATAGGAACAGATGGAGGTGTCGGTCCCAGTCTCTTTGGTGGTTGGAGACTACCTTCGACAAATATCGGTTGATCGTTCTGTTCATTCGTTCAACCATGCCATCAGACTGCGGATGTAATGCAGTTGTTCTGGAACTGGCAGACTCAAAATTTCTTCCCTGGTCGGAGTGGAGTTCACGTGGTACTCCGAATCGTCATATACATTCTTTAACTAAAGTTTCAGCGACCGTGGTGGCTTCCTGGTTGGGTAATAGATACGCTTCAACCCACTTGGTGAAGTAGTCCATGACAACCACGATGTATTTATTTCCTTCGTCACTTTCTGGGAATGGTCCAGCTACATCAATTGCAATAAGCTCAAATGGACTGCCAACGTTGTATTGACGCATTGGAGCTTTTCGTTGTTTATGTGGACCGTTACTTCCAGCGCAAGCCACACATTTCTTGCACCAATCTTTAACATCTTCCGTGAAGTTAACCCAGTAAAACCGCTGGCGCAATCTTTCTAGCGTTTTGATGACTCCAAAATGGCCTCCAGATCCGTCATGGATCTCTTTCAACACGTCTGGTACTCTACTCTTAGGAATAACTAACTGAGTTCTCTTCTCAGTTCCATCAGCATTTTCTACCACACGCTTTAACAGGCCATCCTCAATCACCATGGAGTCCCATTGCGCCCAGTACGATTTTACACTCGGTGAGTGCAGTGCAACATCTTCCCATACTGGTTTGCTCTCCTATGCTTTCCATTCGAGTATAATTGTCAAAGTTGGGTCTTTTTATTGATCATAGCGTAGTCCATCAGGCTGCCAATTATCGTCGACTACTGTTGTTTTGGCAACAATAGAAAATTTCTCTTCTAGTCGACTACAATGCTTGCAATCATCTTGGCACGGCCTTTTGGACAATGCGTCGGCATAACGATGGCTGGTACCTGTTCTATGTTCGATCGTATTCCTGTAGTCTTTCAATCCATCTAGCCACCTGACCTTCAGGATTCTTGAATTGTAGCAGCCATTTTAATGCAACATGGTCAGTTCTAATCAAAAATTTCCTTCCGTACAAATATTTGTAGAAATGTTCCACGGATTTAACGACTGCCAAGAGTTCTTTTCTAGTAACACAATAATTCCTCTCTGGTTTTGACAAAGTCTTACTAAAATAGGCAATAACCTTCTCATGTCCGTCTTGTATCTGGGAATGCCACCAATTCCCACGTTGCATGCATCTGTGTCTAGTATGAACTCTCCTTCAGGTAATGGATACTACCTCAGGACAGGTGCGTTTGTCAAACCATGTTTAAGTTCTCTGAACGCAACTTTGCAGTCCATTTCCCAGATAAATCTTCGACCTTCTTCAGTAAGCTTTGTCAGTGGCTTGGCTATGTTGGCAAATCCAGGTACAGGTACATATCGCCGATAATAAGTACACAAACCAAGAAAACTTCAAAGTTCGTATTTGTCTCTAGGCGCTGGCCAATCTCTCACAGCCTTTATCTTTTCCGGGTCAACTGCAATACCCTTATCTGAAACCACGTGTCCAAGGTAATGAACTTCCTTTTGAAACTGGGTGGCACTTCTTGGGGCTGAGCTTCAGGTTAGGCTTCCGTAATCTCTAGAAAACCTCTTCCAAATTCTTCATGTGGTCCTCGAATGTTTTACCTACCACAATAATGTTGTCGAGATAGACTAAACAGGTTTTCCATGATAGTCCAGCCAATACTGTTTCCATAAGTCGTTCAAACGTTGCAGGGGCATTGCAGAGCCCAAATGGCATTACAGTAAATTGCCACAGTCCGGTACCAATTGTGAAGGCTGTCTTTTCCTTATCTTTTGGATCCAAATCGACTTGCCAGTATCCGCTCTTTCGATCCAGAGTGGAGAAAATCTTCGAGCCAGCCAAAGTGTCTAGTGTATCGTCTATTCGAGGTAGCGGGTAGCTATCCTTTTTGGTGACGTTGTTAAGTTGACTGTAATCGACGCAAAATCGTGTAGAGCCATCCTTCTTCTTTACTAACACCACTGGTGAAGCCCACGGACTGCTTGAAGGTTCGATCACACCGTCCTTTTTCATGTCTTCAATAATTCTTTCCGCTTCCTCACGCTTCGCCAATGGTAGTCTTCTTGCTGGTTGGCGGATGGGTCTTGCGTCGCCGGTGTCTGTCTTGTGGTGAACCACATTAGTTCTCCCGTTGGTCTTGTCAAATTGGAACGCATCTTTCCTTTGGCCTTAACAGTTCGAATAATCGAGGATACTGCCAAGCATTCTCCTACAATTGTTCCTCTTAAGAACAACTGGATAAAAATTTACGTTCATTATTCGAACTGGTATTACTTGACTGGCTTTGATCAATGATTTTCCTACAACAACTCCAGTACCAGTCTTCACATCATCATTCTTGGGCTCAAGCATAACAATATTCCCCTCACAGAAATTACCATCTAATTGTGCTTGCACGATAGATTCACTTCGTTCTGGAAGGGTAACATCTTCAGCCATTAGTACGCGCACATCCTTGTCTTCTCGTGCACGATGTTTAAAGGATGTGTTTCCAATAGTGATGGTCATATCTATTTCTCCTAACGTGGTAGCTTGTTCTCCTGTTGCTGTACGTAATCGCCACTTGGTTGGTTGAAGACGCATCTTGCCTGTGTTCTTTACTAAATCGGGTCTGATTATAGTCTTTGTCGCACCCGTATCTAGTAACATTTTCAGTGGCCTTCCATTAATCGAGCCATTCGCGTAGACGTTACTGGCTTGATGATGAAGGGATGCGACATAACTGATGGATTGTGGGGCTATCAGATTACTAGTTGACGATTGCCCCTTCGCATCAACCCGACTTAATTTTCCAACTCCTTTTCTTTTTTTGTCGATTCCATATTCTTTTGCATTTTTCCAAGAACTAAGTTTCTTTATTTCAGCAAACACTTCATTAACAATTCGTCGCATTTTCTCTTCTAGATCTTCCATGTCTTCTTTTCTTTTGGCATCAATATTTCGCACTCGAGATTGGTTACGTGACGCTTGTTTGGCAGCTTCATGTTCTAGTGCATATGAGAGCACACCAATTTATGTTTTTGAGCGGGCCATTCGCAGTGCTTGCTGTGTTTCGCTGTCTCGAAGTCCGTAGATAAATGCTTAAACGGCCAAGCACTCCAAAACGCTGTCAGGAGCTGCAGGATGTGCGAGACGAACCAAACGAGCTACGCCGACTTCAAATTGTTGAAGGCTTTCTTTTGAACTCTGATAGCGGTTCCTCAGTTGCGTCTAGTACACCTGCTCCAGATGCGCATTGCCGTACCGCATGTCCAACCGCTTAACTAGTTGGTCGTAGTCCTCTTGTTGTTCTTCCTTCAGCGTTTGTAGGATGTCGATGGCTTCCCTACGCAATGAAACAGTCAACGCTGTAGCCTTCTCTTTGAACGTTCAGTTATGTGCTTTCGCAGCCGCTTCAAATTGTTTTACATAGTTCGGTCACGAAGATTTTCCATCAAATTCCGGCGTTTTAATGTGCATTGTTGTACTAGTATCAGGTTTTACTACTATACTTTCTTCTTGTAAACCTGCCTTCACTACATCGGAATTTGGCATTGGTGACCATGTAATTCTAGTGACCTTTTCTCGTAATTCTTCCATCTGCTTGTCATACTTATCTTCTAAATTTTTCTAGTCTTCCTCAGTTTTTCTAGAATTCTCTTCTAATTTTTGTTCTAAATTGCTAGAATTTTCTTTTAACTTTTGTTCTAAACTTCTAGAATGATACATTCATTCTTCCTTTAATATTCTGGAATTTTCTTCTGCTTTTCTAGAACTTTCCAATAATTTTTCTTCAAATGTTCTAGAATTTTCTGCCAAGTCCTCTAATTTTCTAGAACTTTCCATTAATTTTTCTTCGAATGTTCTAGAATTTTCGGCTATTTCCTGTTTTAATGTTCTAGAATTTTCGGCTATTTCCTGTTTTAAATCTTCTTTTAATGTTCTTATGTTGAATATGTCGAATAAGTAATCGTCAGGACTTTCACCAGAATCGATTAATGCTTGCCGCAGTCTTTCCTGAAGCAGAGACTTCTTTCCTGTCGTATCTAACTCTCGTTCTTCCAGTTCTGTCTTCAGATCACTTACTTTTAATTCACATAATTTTAATAGTTTAGCCATTTTATTTATTTTTAATTTAACACTTCACAGTTTATTAACCCCACACCTGACACCAATTGTAACGTTTTTATTTATTTGGGTGAAGTGTAAATATTAGACAATTATTATTAATTAAAATAAAAGTTTATTATAACGATAAATAGATATTAAATATAATTAAAAGATGATAAATATAACGAACACTACGATTAAACAAATATTAAACATGAATTAAGACTAAGAATATTATAAAACACTTAAACACTAAGATTATTTATTTAAACAATATATAGCCCACTGATTTATTTATACAACTATATTTATGTTTACCATTTGTCGATTATCTGTTTATATCACCAACTGTTTAACACGCAACGCTTATTTATATCAGACTGTCCAATGCCTTCGCTAACGGTGCTTATATACCCCGGCAGTTGTATTCGAGAACTTACCATTGTAGATAAAAACTCTAATACAATAGGTTCAGACAGGTCTGTTGCGTCATCGCTAAAATTAGACACTCGCTCGTCCCTGCGACAGCGGCGGCGTTAGCGACGGGGACAGCGGGCGTGACAGTGGCGGCGACAGCTGGTACTGCACATTACAATAATATTATTACTTGAACTGTTAGAGGATGTACTTCCTTATATTAATGAACCGAAATTTTAAAATCCTTTTTAAAATTGTGAAGAAACCAAAAACATAAAAAATGTAAAAACAGTTTTGAATGTAACTTTTAATTCTGTACGATTGTGTACTCTACAGTTTTTGCCGTTGCCGTAAAATGAACAAGAGAGCAGGAACATCTATTCGCAATATACTATTGTTGTTAAATTTTAGCCCTAACCACCAACACATGGTATAAATACTCGAACATTGTAAATATTCAAATAATAAGCTTGTAAGAAATATAACTTTTGTTGTGTTTAGATGTGTACACGTTAGATGTTTAAAGAAATGCAGCCAAATATGCGACGTTCTTCCGTGCACCGTTCCATGTCCCAAAATCTTAAAATGCGGCCATCCTTGCGTTGGCTACTGCGGCGACCCTTGCCCGCCAGTCTGCCGTGTGTGCAACCCAGACGATGAGACGTTCAGTGAAAAAGAGCCAGATGCCCGCTTTGTCTACTTGGCAGAATGCAAGCATGTCATCGAAGCTGGAGCCATGGACAACTGGCTCACCCAACACGTACAAGGAGACATGAAAGAAATTAATGCCAAGAATTGCCCCAAATGCAAAACGACCCTTGCGGTTACCCAGAGATACTCTACGTTCATTAAAGAAGCGTCCGCAGATATCAATAAAGTTAAAGAAAAGTGGTTCGGACAACAGCAGCAAAATGAGGACAGACGAATAGAGCTACTTAAGAGAATTGCTCAACTTAAGAATATTAACAAGAATTTATTTACCCGTAAGTATTTTGTATGCTACACTTTATCTACAATTAATGGATTACATACAAGATTTTATATAAAATAATTTCGATTCATAACCCTAAACTAAATAATCCATTTGACATATTTTACAAATAAAATATCTGATGTGGGCACCACAGATTAGAAATATGTTTTGTTTGATAATAGATCGGAAACTGTAATGTTATTTGAAGGGACCATCTTCAGCGCCACTCATTGGTTGCTACCGGAACTATTTTGAGTATGTAGGCAACCTAATAACATCTAAATATGCAATCCGCATTGCTTTTCTGTGTTATGTTATTTATCAATAAAGTAGACAATGAAAACCAACATTTATGTATATTTCATATATTTTTTTTCCAATAATATATAATAACATTAATACAACTAATTATTTTATATAATATTTATAAACAATTATAAGAATACATAAACGCTGTTGTAGTGTTTTTATACAGATTGAATCTTTGATTAAACTAGAAGTAATCAGTCTCGGACTAAATAAATACTACAATTTTTTTTATATTTTGCGTTCATAATGAAGTCATTACGATTCGCAATTGCGAATCGTAATGACCTTCATTTCGATACGCAATTTTTTGTTTTAGACGGTTGGTACTAGATGACGTTTCTTTAACCCATTTTTACCTAATTTATTTTTAGTTAATTGACAATTCATTTTAATAATATAATGTCGAAATTATTAATTTTTTTATTTAGGGAAGATTATTTACATGAAAATGTACAATTGGTTACAAATATAATCACAATTTGAGTAAGTAAATGTTATTGTAGAAGGCGCAAAATATAAAAAACTCATTTTATAAGACTTTCTTTCGCACTTGTGTTAAATTTTGACACGTGCAAAAAAACATGTCTTATAAAACACGTTCTTTAATATACTAATGCTTTACCTGTATAGAAGGATATGTCATTAATGACGATAACGAACTCAAAAAGCGTTTGAATTTTAAAACATATTATACGACACTCTTCCTAGCGTTAATACGAATAGACTAGTAGAAACTTAAATCACACATACACATACGTAAAAGAAAATGTTAGACATTACATAATATATCTCAACAATTCAAATAATTTAACTTCTCCCAAGAAAATTTAAATTCTTGAAAATTTTGTTAGATTTTGGTTAGAATGCTCACAGGATTTTGACCAGTCAACCATTTAAGTTTCTGTAGCCTGGTGGGCACCACACGACTTACCTGTACGCAAAACCAACATGAAGTATAGACGGTATAGACACAATCATAAAATTGCACGTATTTGATCTAATTTGTCATTAACATTATTTTGTTTTTATTTTTTGTTCTGATTCATAGCAAGCTTTATTACAAAAACCAAAAACTATACAATTTATAAATTTACATATCCCGTTTATACAAAGGGCTAAATTAATAATCCTTGATATGCTAGACGCAGAATTTAATTCTCTATAACTTTTATTTGAAGCATTTATTTCGAAAATAAAAATAAAACCATTTTCAAGAAAAGTATTAACAACTTCAGGTAGCATATCACTTCCGGTTAGTCTATTTTAACCAAAATCTATTATGTTATTCCCATTGATATAAATATCTGATATACCAAATTTGAAAAATTTTGGATTATATTTTAAAATAGTTTTTCATTAAAACCTATTATAGGCTTCAAGTAAAGTACCACTTCTGGAAATTATGTAATGACCAAAAAGGGCGATGCACAACTAGATGTTATAGCAGTCCTAAATACAAAATTTCAACTTTCTACGGCTTACCGTTTTTGAGTTATGCGAGATACGTACGTACATACAGACGCCACGACGAAATTAGTTAAAATGGATTCAGGGATGGTCAAAATGAATATTTTCGTTGAAATCTGAAAACCGAAATTTTTCGCGATTACAATACTTCTTTTACTATATACAAGGAAGTAAAAAAGTTAGGTCCCATATTTTGAGAACCACTAGTTGATTTTTTTTTTGTTTATTATATTAGTTATCTAAAATAGAAATTATTTTTTCGACAGTCTATATACAAAATAGCCATTTGCGCTCTCATTTGTCAACGCAAAATGTCACTTCGCCGCTCACGAGCGACTACGTAGAAAAAACGCTCGTTGTCCAGATTTCTAACTATACAAGCTTGTCTACATTCTTAATGGAAACGTTTAGTCGGGAACTAATGGCACTGTATTTACACATTTACCACCTTAACAACAGCTGTGAAAATAAAATAGGGCATTCATTTACAAAAACGAAAGTATAAAATGCTTAGATTAGATTGAAGCAATAGCTCAAGAGGAATGGAAAATAACGATAAATTAAAATGAAATATAATAGCTATTTGTGTATTAAGAGCGCAAAATGGGACATTGTCGATTGAGAGGTTGTTGACGCGCGACGCAGGAGCGCGGTATTCTCTCGAAATCGGCAATGTTCATTTGCGCTCGAAACACACACGAGATTTTTTTCTACAGTCCTCCACCATAAAAAAAAATATACACTTTGTACTTACAGTACTACTCAACAGTTTTCTAGTGAAGATGGGAACGTATTCAAATATGACTTCAAGATATTGTTTTGGCTTTCGTTTTTACAAAAAATTAATGCCAATTTTATAATGAATATTATAAGTTTTGTGTAATTTATTAGTTTCAAGTACATTTAACTAATGCTAGTGCAGTGGAAAAGTGGATGTCCACTGGGAGCATTCACGCCAAATTTTTGCAGGTGGCAGCACAACTGTTCACACAATTTATTTTATATTTAATTTATTGTTATTTTCCATTCTTCTTGAGCTATAGCTTTAATCTATTTGATTTTGTTTGGTTAGGTTACCGACAGAGCAGTTATATGTCAGATTGACTTGTGAAGGTGGTAAATGTGTAACTACAGAGTCATTAGTTCCTGACTAAACGTTTCTATTAAGAATGTAGACAAGTGACATTTCTAAACATTGTATAGTTAAAAATTTGGATGGCGAGCGTTTTTCTATTTTGTCGCGCATAAGCGGCAAAGTGACATTTTGCGTTGACAAAAGTGAGCGCAAATGGCTACTTTGTATATAGACTGTAGAAAAAATAAATTGTGTGAACAGTTCTGCTGCCACCTGCAAAAGTTTGGCGTGAAAGCTACCAATGAACATCCACTTTTTCACTGCACTAGTTTAATGCACTTGAAACAAATAAATTATAGAAAAAAAACACTTTTTGTTATAGTGGAGGACCCCATTGTGGCGAATGTAGAAAAAAATCTTGTGTGTGTTTCGAGCGCAAATGGACATTGTCGATTTTGAGAGAATTCCACGCTCCTGCGTCGCTCTGCAACAACTTCTCAATCGACAATGTCCCATTTTGCGCTGTTAATACACAAATAGCTAATTTGTCCATTGAACCATCTTTGTAGCACTTATAGTCCTCGAGATAGCAATATGATAGCCCATTTGAAATGAACATTTTGTATATAAAATACATTAATGTCAAATTTAGAGTTTAGGTAAATGCTTTATCCAGATAATTTAGAAAAGTAAATATGGCCAGTGCGGTGACGTTTTAGAAAATTAAATACTTCCGGATTCATTCTGCGGTTTATTCCCAGATACGTCCGGATTTTGACTGCGATCCATTCTCTAAATAATATGTTTATATTTTTACAGAATCGGCGCTTTTACAACCAAGACTCCATGGCTTGCAAAACGTATTAAAAGAAAAGTATAAAGGTAAACGTAATCCTTTAAATATTATAGCCGTTATATCAGTGACATCTCAGCTTGGATTAATTGAAAATTTAGTAAATTCATTTACAAACGGCGATTTAGATAATCACAATCATCTTTATCAAGCTTGTTTGGAACGTCTAAATAACATTTTAGATTTAATGCATAATAAAGATGGCCACATTTCCAAACAAAGAATTTCCGAAATAGAAATGGAAATCAACCGATTTGGAAGATTTGTTCAGCTCTGTACAATTGAAAAGAATCAGAACTTCAAATCAGCAGTAGCATTGCCAAATATTAAAACCTTATACAATAAAATACTCGACACTTTGAATTCCATCGAAAGATATTCTGAGGCAACAGATAAATACTTACAAACGTCTTTAGAAAATCTTGCCGATGCTGTAGACAAATCCATAACAATAACTGACCAAGAAAAGCGATCAAATGTTACAGTTATCGAAGAACAAAATCATACTCTGCCTTCCAAAGCAACAGATGAATTTTTGAAAATATCTTTAGAAAATATTGTCGAAGATGTAGACAAATCCATAACAATAGCTGGCAAAGAAAACCGATCAAATGTTGCAGCTATCGAAGAACAAAATCATACTCTGCTTTCCGAAGCAACAGATGGATCCTTGAAAGCATCTTTAGAAAATCTTGCCGAAGCTGTAATAATAATAATAATAATAATAATAGACTTTATTGACATCAGTCAAGGGCGGGGTTCAGCCAAAGGCTGCTTTTCAACCCAACCAATACATAATTCATAAAAATAAACAAAAATGAACGCCGATATTAATATAACATAAAGTCTTAATAATTACATAGAAAAAAAGAGAAAAATAAGAATTAATGTTGAATAGACAACAAATATTTTAAACCATAAGAAAAGCTTCGCAGATAATATCACAGGAGAATACTCAATAATCAATAATTAATAATTAATTAATAATTAATGCACACATAAATCTTCACATTTCCTTCAAGTAGTATTTAAAAGAATTTACAGAAAGAGATTTCATACTGTCTGGTAAAGTGTTGTATAATGTAGGGGCTAAATAGGAGAATGAGCACTTAAATTTATGTTTTTTAAACGATGGCACAATGTATAAATTCCTAATACGTAGACTATAATTATAAAATTTTGGAATAAGTTTATCGTACAGATAACGAGGAGTATTCGTTATTAAAATTTTATGAATTAAAGTTAAATACATTTTCCTTGTGCGAGATTCAATATTTTCCATTTTTGCTAACTCTCTAAAGCTTGAAATGTGATCAAATTTACGCACTTTGTAGACAAACCGTAAACATGAATTTTGAAAAACTTGAATTCTGTGCTTATCTGCTTGTGATAAATTAGGTACATACACACATGCGCAATAATCAAATAATGGAAGTACAAGCGAATTAATTAAGCGAAGTTTTACATCAGACGTTAAGATGTCACGAAACTGATACAGGTGCTTTAATTTAATCACTGCTGCCTTCATTTTAGCCTGTAAATGGAACTTGAAATTAAGGTCTGGGTCAAAATATACACCCAGACTTTTGCAGAATTTATCAGGCTGCAGTTGGGTTCCGTCAAGCTTTATCATAGGTACTTCACAGTTTCCTATAACTAACATCGTTGATTTATTGGGATTAATTCTGAGACCATTATCCTTAACCCACTGAACTAGATTATTCAGATCAGAATTAATATTATTAACAAAAGTGGACACATTTGAAGGAGAACATGATGCTAATATTTGTGTGTCATCAGCGTATGAGTGAAAATCGCAATGTTTTAGTTCGGCAGGTAAATCCGCGACATACAATAAGAAGAACAGTGGCCCCAGAATTGACCCTTGGGGTTGTAGGTGAATCCATAACAACTGAACAAGAAAAGCGATTCATTGTTGCCCGTATGCAAGAAAATAATGAAGGACTAGGGTTAGGCCATTTGTCTAAATGTCCAAATGGGCATTATTTCACGATAAGTGAATGTGAAGAAGCAATGCCAGTCGCAAAATGTAATGAATGCGGCGCGCAATTGGAGGATGACAAATTTGCCTTTTGAGTTTTAATTACTTTTACTTTAAAATTTATTATGTAAACCAAAGTTTTTACAATTTAAAATAATTATGAAAACTACACTTACGTGCAAAGAAATCGACCCACTTTGCATTTTTGATTTTTATGGTTTTTTAGATTGGAATTGGAAATCAGATTTAAAAAAAAATTATGTAGTTTGAAACACCATTTATTAACCTTTAACATGAGCCCAAATTTATCCAGATTCCTTTCGTCTTCTAAAGCAGAAAGTTGTGAAATTAACAATTTCATATTTTATAAAGAATAAAACAGATTTTTCAATAAATTACACAAGAACATATGATAACAAATTTTTATTTTTAATAATGGGTATGTCCTCCCCTTGCCATAATAACATCTCGCATACGTTTAGGCATAGACCTAATTAAATTTGAAATTGTTTCTTGTGGAATGTTATACCACTCTTCTTCTACTGCAACAATAAGCTCTGGGATAGTTGTTGGGGCAGGAACTCTAGCTCGAACTCTTCGTTTTAATTCGTCCCACAAATGCTCAATTGGGTTTAGGTAATTCAATTCTAAGAAACGTTTGATGTGCAGATTAATTCAGAAACATTTACAATCTGTTAAAAATTTAAATAATGCGCGTGACAGCAACCAAGCAAATACGCGTTGTTTTTGTTAACAGTTTCTGCACTTCAGAAACGCTAAGCACCCTTGATAAATTTGGGCTCATGTTAAAGGTTAATAAATGATCTATCAAACTACTTAATTTTTTAAAAATGTAATGTATAGTTTTTAAGTAAAAAACAATCAAAATCCAGAGTGTAAGGTGGGCCGATTTCTTTGCATGTAAGTTTATATGTTATGTTACATTTTAAACTATTATATTATGTTATATTTTAAAGTATTATATCGAGTATCTACTTGAAATGTGTTTTACCTACCTATAGGGAAAACAATATTTTTGATTTTGCTGTAGCTTTTAGTTTTAAACAAAAATGTTTCAAATAAATGTTGTAGATAATTAAATTTTACATGTAAATCACTAATCAGATTTTATTTTGCACGTTTTTTAACGTGTAAAAATCAACTTGAAATTTAATAAATATTTCACATTTTGTAGTGACAGCCATGGAATTGGAACAAAATTACAAATAAATGCATAATGTTTGAACCCTTAAAAAATTAGTTTGTTAGCTTTGTTACTACTTGTGTTTTGTGTTATTAAAAGAAAATTTGTAATTATCAAATTTTTAAAAAACTTGCAATCTGTTGTATTTTGTTTTATAAATAGAACTCTTATTTCGAAGAAAAGCTGAAAATTACAAAACACGTGAATAGAAAAGCTGCAAATAATAAAATAGAATTATTCTGACAATTCTAACAATATACATTTCTTTGCAATTTTGTTTCAATTCCATGGCTATTACTAGAAAATTAGCAATTATTATAAAATTTCAAACTCGATTTTACAGGTTACTAAACGTTCAAAATAAAATCTGCTAGTGAGTTCAGTGTAAAAATTATCTGCAACATTTTCTTTCTCTAAAATTAATAGCTATACAACAAAATATAAAAAAAATATTCCCTATATGACAAGTAGTCATCCGGGGTTACGTTATATTTAAAAAAATATATCTATAAATAAATAAATTCAGGTTTAATGCTTAGTTGCACCAACATAACTTAAATTTTAAGCGACTCTTAACACTTTCCAGCCCAATATATCTATTTATTTAACTAGTTTAATAGGTATATTTCCAACCAAAATTAATGTTTTACCAAAATTTCACAATTTTTTATGTTATTCTTCATATAAAAATAATAAACACGTATTTTTTGTTTGTTCATACAATGATTTACTTTTTAAGTAATGACGCTTGCTGGCACAATATTACTAGCAGTACCAATAGACGGCAACCGACATATTCATTCCAGGTAAGAATGGAATATTGTGATATTTAATTAGGAACCATGAACTCTATACTATACGTTCCCGGAAAGGCTTCGCAATGAAAACCACTAAGGCAAAAGGATTGTGTATGCAACCCGCAGTTGTGTAGTATTCCTTTCTTTCTATCTCATTGACAATATGGAGATTTTAACTACTTGAAATTGTTTTTAAATTGTATGATACGTAAAAGTTATTTATAGCACAGTATAGCGGTCGACTGCTTCGCTCGCTTCTAACCAGTAGGTGCACTCCATGGTTTTTTTTGGGACCAAAAAATTTTACCTTGGACGCTGGGAGGCGTGTCTTCACATAGTTATCACTCTTGCCATAGGATGGCTCTAGAGGCCAAACAACCTGCTATTAAAGCCGCAAGATGTTTTGTATTAAATACAGCTGGGTTTGTTTTTGTTATTATTTATGGGTTTGTTGAATAAAAAGAAAATCTATTTTCACCATATAAATATATTGTTAAATTTATAAATCGTACAGCACACTTTTATTCTGCCATTTTATTTTTTTTCTAGCGCGGCAACCCCGAACAACTTCTTCTTACACTTATCTTGTCCGATACAAAAAACACCAGATACAAAAATACCCTAAATTGAATTATGTAAAGAGAATAATTCAACACTCCCTCATGCTCTTTACATCATTACTTACTTAAGGCTGTTCGACCCTAAAGAAAAATTTCGTTTCTCGATTTGAAATATTCGCCATGATCTATACGACCAGTGTAGCACGGTCGACTCACTACATAATTTTATTATACTGGAATTTTTCACAAAAGGATCATAAATCACAAAATTTAGACCCTAATCTCTGCAGGTAAAACTGAGTTTCACTATTTTCCAAGCGACACGGTCTTCACTGTAAAATAAAATATAAGTGAAAAGATCTGATGTGGCTAACACAAAACCTCCCGCCATTTAATTTTTATTAATTTAAATACATACTGCTAGAAACTATATTAATTTATTTTCCATATAACTATTGTTATTTATACCATTTTCTTTTTAAAACGTCGCCATTATTAATTTGAAATGATTATTTTTTTGACAATGACATTTACCTGTCATCTACATATATTTGCGATCATAAACTGTGTAATATGCGTTTTCCGGGAATGGACTGTGTCATATTTCGCCCGCAGTCATATGGGGCATCTTCAGGAGCAAGGGGGATAGTACTGTCTTAAACACGGTTACTCGACGTGTCAACCACGCTAGAGGCCGAGTTTAAGCAACAAGGAAGGAGACTCAGTGACGAAAAGAAGGCCGAGAAGACAGTTATATACTAATCTAAAGATACGGTAGATGAGCAGAGCTAATGAGGACCAATGGGAATCGAGTTCGTAATGGTAGATTGGGTGTGTCGTGTTCCGAGAATCACCGGTTTCCACATGTGGCTCAAGAAATAGCCATCATCCCGATTGATGTTATTCGGACGTTTCCATTTTTCTAAAGTTTCCCTGTATTTCCGTCTGTAAAACTCAGGGACAGGAGCTAAAATGCGGGAATTTTCAAATAAGATGTTATGTCCTGTGTTGTGTTGGTGTTCAGCGACCGCAGATGTTAATACCATACCATTACGCAGACAGCGTTTGTGGTCTGACAATCTAGTGTGAACACTCCTTCCTGTTTCACCTATGTATACTGTGCCGCAAGAACAAGGAATACTATAAACACCGGGTGACGACAAGGGTTCGCGTTTATTTTTAGTTTGGGGGATTATTTCTGAGATCTTTTGTGGAGGTTTTAAAAAAGACCTTAATATTGTTTTTATTGAGAATTCTACCTATTTTATCCGAGAAACCTTTAATGTAAGGGATAGATGCAAATGTTTCGAACGAGGTATCCACGGGTTTTTTGGGTAAAGGGTTTAATTGTCTATGAATTACATTATTGATTAATTTTACGTCATAGTTATTCTGGATTAAACTATGTCTGATGTGATCAAGCTCCTGCTGTAGGAAATCAGGTTCAGATTTTGATGGCACGGTGTACGAGAGCGTTGACTATTGAGAGTTTCTGCGAGGGATGGTGGCGAGAATTAAAATTGAGATACCTATCAGTGTGGGTGGGTTTTCTATAAACAACGTGCCCTAACTGTCCGTTGGGTTTACGATTAACCAGAACATCAAGGAAGGGGAGAGTTCTGTTATTTTCTACCTCCATGGTGAATTGAATATCCGGGTGTGTGCTGTTTAAATATAATACTCGTAAATTTATAATTTATTGTTTTATTTCACAACACTTACATATTTCATGTACAGTTACAGTGATGGCTACTAACTAGTACGCATGTGTGTTTTTATCTCTCTTCTTATTATTAATGTCTTAGATGTTGGTAACTAACCGAACACCTTCCCTTCAAAGATTAAGTCTTTGGGGTGGATTTATGTTACGTCCAGATCTTGATTTTTTCACTGCACTTTGATCACTACTAGCACTCGTTGTTGTTGATGTTGTTGTTGTTGTACTTGCTGACTCACGATTACTACTGTTTTCTACATTAGTTGCAAATGTTGCATCAGGTAGCAAATCTGGTTCGAGAGTTTTTTCACCAAAATTACTTTTAGTTACTGATGGTTTCATCTGACTAGTATTGCGCCTAACTATTTTATTATTTTTCTCTTTCCTCACCCAATAGGATCTAGGCTCTCTAGCTTTCTCTATAACTATAGCTTTATCCCAAACTTTATCTATTGAACTTTTGATCACTATTTTATCACCCTTTTTGTAACTTACTGGATCTTTTCTACTTCTTTCGTCATACTTGACTTTTACTCGTTTTTTCTCATTACATAAATAATTATAGATATGTTTTTGTATTTTAGGCTCTAAATTATTTGTTGTTATAGGGAGATCAGTTCTAAGCTCTCTACTTTGTAAAATTTGAGCAGGTGACGCATTTAAATTAATAATAGGTGTATTATTGTATCCTATTAATAAGTCGCGATAATCGCTCTTTTCTTCAAAGCTCTTGCGTAAAATCTGTTTCCCTAAACTTACAGCTTTTTCAGCTTACCCGTTACTTTGATGGTGATAGGGAGTACACGTTAAAATTGATATATCTTTGCTTCGATAATAATTTTGACACTTGACTGATATAAAGGGTACATTGTCTGCTATGATAATTTGGGGGTATCCGAATTTTGTAAAAATATTTTGCATCGCATCTATGACAGCTTCTGATGTTTTACTTGCTAATTTATGGATTTCTATCCAATGCGAAAAATGATCTATTACAACTAAATAAGATTTTGCAGCAAATTCTAAAATATCGACACCAATTTTATTAAATCTTAACTTAGGCACTTCGTGTGGTAACAATGGTTCTTTGTAATTACTGGGCATATATTTCTCACAAATTCTACATGTCTTAACAAATTTAGCTATATCGTTGGCTAAGTTATGCCAAAAGAATATGTTACGTGCCTTTTTTATAGTTTTACTTATGCCTGTATGGCTTTTGTGTAAGATGGTCATCATAGGTAGTTTCAATTTGTCTGGTACTACTATTTTGTCTTCAAGAAAGATTATACCGCTTTCTACAAATATATTATGTCTTAAATTATAAAATGGTTGTATGGGTGGTGCTATTAAACTTCTTTTTGGCCATCCTTTATAGTAATAATCACTCACTTTACATAATATTGGGTCTGTAGCTGTCTCTTTTCTGAAAAGATTTCTTTTTTCAGTGCTTAAGGGTAAATATTTAGAGACTGAATGAATCATTTCTAACATATCTGAATCATGGTTTTTAGTTTTCAAACTAGCTCTAGATAACATATCTGCAAAATGTATGTATTTACCGGGTATATAATAAATATTTAATGAATATCTTAACAATTTTAATCTTAGACGTTGTAATCTAACTGAACCAATCTTACAAATAGGTTTTTTCATAATTGATACTATTGGTTTGTGGTCTGTTTGAACATCCACTTCTGCACGGTATATAAATGTATGAAACTTCTGTGTACTAAAATATATAGCTAATAATTCCTTTTCAGTTTGACTATAATTGACTTCGTGGTCGTTCATGGTTCTTGAAGCGCATGCTACTAATTTCAAAATTTTGTTGTCATACTCTTGGAACATACAACTACCAAGACCGTTCTTTGACGCATCACACTGTATAATCGTTTTCCGATTTGGGTCAAATGGTGCTAAAGCTGGAGCTTTAGTAATCATTAACTTAAGACTATCAAAGGTTTGCTGGTGCTTGGGTAACCATTGCCATTCGACATTTGATTTTAACAACTCGCATAGGGGTTGCATGTGATCTGCCATATTTGGTATGTACCGCCTAATATAATTAAATGACCCTATTACTCTCTGTAATTCTATTTTATTCAAAGACCTTGCAGAAGGGAATTCTATTGCAGTTGATTGTGCCCGTCACTGGTTGCTTTCTATTTAATTTCTTATTATGGTCCCTTCAGTATTTTACATTTTGTAACTTTTAGTGTTTTTTTGTTTCTTATTTATAGTTATATTTTATAATTTATATGTATGCTAAGTTGGATACGAGTAATAATAATAATATTTTATTCGTTGGACTATCTAATTTACATAAAGCCTCAACACGATCAGGATCTATCTCCACCCTTTCTCTGATAAAATTTGACCTAAAAACCTAACCTGATTTTGGCAATATTGTAGTTTATCTTTGTTAAATTTTGCATTAACTTCTAGTGCTCTTTGAACTATTTTATTTACTGCATCATCATGCTCTTGTTTTGTCGCGCCTGCTGCAATCATATCATCGTGACATATATCTACATTTTCAATATTACCGAAATTCTTATCAATGATCTCTTCAAATAAGTCTTGTGAATTGGATAAACCGTATGGTAATACAATGAATCTAAATATTCCAAATGGTGTACCGAAACAACATTTCCAAGACGAATTTTCATCAATTTGTAATTGGTGATAACCTTCAGAGAGGTCAAAAACAGTAAAATATTTTTTGTTTCTTAATTCTGCACATATTTCTTCAATATTTTTATTTATTCTTGGTTTTCGCACTATCTGTTTGTTTAAATGTACCGGGTCTAAACACAGTCTTAACTTTCCCGAAGCTTTTTCCACAATTACTATTCTATTTATACTTGCACGCGGATCTATTTTGTCAACTTTAACTATCGCTTTTCTTTTGACTAACCTATCTAGTTCGTTTTTTAATGCATCTCGTATAGCCAGAGGTATCTTACTGGGTGGATGACTTACAGTTTCAAAATTTTCGTAAGTCGTAATTTCACATTTTTCGGGAAATTTACCTGAACCCGTGAATATTTCTATGTTTTCATTAATAAACTTATTTTTATCTGTATTTATATTTTCAACTTTTGAATTATTTATTCTTTTTACTAAATTTAGACGTAAACACGCTTGTCCTCCTATTAGAACCTGATTTGCACCCTCCACAATTACAAAATCTTCATAAATTTCCTTATTTTTAAATTTACAATATAAATTTACAACACCACTGGGTTTTGCTACACTACCTTCAAATCCTTTTAGTACATAATCTGTTGGCCTAACCTTAAACTGAACATTAATATTCTTAAAAATTTTGGTAGGGATAACATTACAATCTGCCCCAGTGTCTAATTTAACTTTAACATGTTTCTGTTCTATTTGAATAATTTCTGACCAAATACCTTTGTTATGATCACATTTGTTGCTATTACATTTACAAACATTTGTATTAACTTTTACTGAATCTACAAAAACTTCACTCGATTCTGAGCTACTATCATGTTCTACATTTTTTACGTTCCTAACATTACAAGAAATAGCAAAATGGTTAAGTTTCCCACACTTATTACAAATTTTACCGTAAGCTGGGCACTCGCGCGGTCCATGAGTTCTTTTACACCGCCTACATTCAAATTTTTCTTCTTTTTTATAGTTTCTTCCGTTTTTTGCTTCGTATTCGTTTCGCGAACTGTACTTTTTCTTGGGGTGACTATTATTATGACTCACCGTATGTTTCTTCCTTCCCACGTCATGTATCTCTACCTGTTGTTCGAATTGTAGATTTTGGTTCTTGCTCTGCTCACTGGTCCTGCAGAATTGTATCGCCTTTTCCAACGTTAGTTTGTCTATTCTCAAAAGGGCTTCTCTGGTTGATGGATCACGTATTCCCATTACGATTTTGTCTCTCAAAGCTTTATCTTCGGCAGACTCATTTGGATCAACTACGTTATAGTTGCATGACTTCACTAGCTGCTTACAATTGGTTAAAAAATGCTCGAACGATTCGCCTTCTTTCTGGTTTCTCTTTAAAAAATTATATCTTTCAAAACATTCGTTCATTCGAGGATTTACATATGTATCGATTAAATTTATCATAAAATCGTAATTGTCTACACTTGCCTGCGGGATTGTAAATGTTGACATTATTCTTGCAGAGTCCGTGCCAATGATATTTCTTAAAATTGACAGTTTTACTTTGCCGGCTGCTTCATGCTGTCCCGTTGCTACAAGGTAATCTTCAAAAGCCGTTTTCCAAAACTTCCACTCGGTGGCTGCATTCTGGCTTTGTAGGTCGAAATCCGGTGGTAACTTTACTGGACCACTTACCGCCATCATTTTTTAGGGTTATTTTTCCCTTTCTTGTCACTATACTTTAATCTCGGCAAATTTTTTATACTTAATTTAATATTTCGTAGGCTTATTTAATCTTTTACCTTGACTGCGCCATGTTTAAATATAATACTCGTAAATTTATAATTTATTGTTTTATTTCACAACACTTACATATTTCATGTACAGTTACAGTGATGGCTACTAACTAGTACGCATGTGTGTTTTTATCTCTCTTCTTATTATTAATGTCTTAGATGTTGGTAACTAACCGAACATGTGCTGTTTTTAAGTGTTCGTGGAACAAAGAGAGTTTTTCCGGACCATGTGGCCAAATGACAAACGTGTCATCTACATAGCGAAACCATACCTTAGGTTTGAATGTAGATGATTCTAGTGCCTTTGTTTCAAAGTGTTCCATAAATATACTGGCGACCACGGGGGACAGGGGAGAGCCCATTGCTGCACCTGAGACCTGTTTGTAAAATTGTTTATTAAAAGTGAAATAGGTTGATGTCAAGCATTTTTCAATAAGAGTTACTAGATTAGACGAGTTTCCGTTATTTTCCAATAATTTAGCGATAATAGTGATTGACTGATCAATCGGGACTTTAGTGAACAGTGATGTGACGTCAAAACTAACAAGTATGTCGCCAGGTTCTGTAGTGATATTATTGATTTTTTGTATAAATGTTCTGAGTTTAGAATAAATGACTCAGAATTTCCTGTAAAAGGTTTTAAAATATCCGACAAATATTTAGACAGTTTATAAGTAGGAGAGTCGATGGTGCTGACAATAGGTCTGAGTGGGTAATCCTGTTTGTGAATTTTTGGTAAACCGTAAAGACGTGGAGGTTGGGAGGATTTAGGTACAATACGTTTTTGAATGTCTTCAGGAATGTCTGAATTTTTAATAAGGGCGGTGATTTCACGTTCAATTTTAGCTGTGGGGTCACGTTTAAGTGGAGAATATAATTTTTCCTGTAGAAGGGCCAGAACTTTCTCATCGTACGTGTTGCGATCCATAATTACTGTAGCATTACCTTTATCCGCTGCAACAACAATAATATTGGTGTCTGATTTGAGGTTTTTCAGAGCTAACCTTTCATCTCTACTAATATTAGATGGTGGTGGTTTGAAGTTTTTGATGCATTTCACAACTTCCATACGTACAGTGTCGCTAGCTTCTTTAGGTAATTTCCTAACGGAGGATTCGATAAAGCTGACTATTTCTTCAACAGGAATTTTTGTAGGAGCGAGGGAAAAGTTTAACCCTTTCGATAAAACGGAAGTTTCGCTGGACGATAGGGGGCGAGATGATATGTTAACGACGGTTTTACCTAAAGCATGAATTACCTTTTTTGGGGGAGCGAGGGAATTAAATATACGCTTTTGTTTTTCGCTGGTTTTTTCAAGGGAAATATTGGCCTGAGCATGTGTGATAGTATCAAATTTTAACCAATCCTCATGGTTCATAAGGTTACTCAATTCCAAATGTAGCGAGTATAGTTTTATAGAACTTTCGTTTAGTTCTCGTCGTGTGTAGCGAATTTGTTCCCTAAGAAGTGAGAGGCTTGCTTTGTTAAGGATAGATTTGGAACCGCGAGTTTTGAAATTATCCTTGATCCTAAGAGATTTGGGTACAACATGGTGGTCACGGCAACGAGAAAGATGCCCCATATGACTGCGGGCGAAACGTTGAGCTCTGACTCAAATATGACACAGTCCATTCCCGGAAAAAACGAATATTTCTCATGACTCAGACTGTGGAAGCCTACGCAATTATTTCATAAACTGTGTAACCAAGTAGATCATTTGAAGCGAAATTTATCTAAAAGTTGAACCAAGTGGATTGGTTAATGATGAAATTTTACCATTCTTAGCTGCTTCTCCAGATAGGCTTATTGGCAATGACAAAATCATCGAAATTAAATGCCCAGTAAAAGCAAAAGCCTCCGCCGTAAAGAACGCGGTAGAAAATAATGAAATTGACTTTCTTAGAATAAATAATGGCGAAATTGGGTTAAAAGAAAATCATAATTATATGTACCAAATACAAAGACAACTCCATGTAACAAAAAAAGAGTCATGTTATTTTGTTGTTTGGACTCCACAGGATATGTTTGTCCAAAATATTCATCGCGACGATTTGTTTTGGCAAGAAAAAATGGAGAGTCAGCTAAAGAAATTTTACTTTGACGGAATTTTGCCAGAATTAATTGGTTCCAGATATGTACGAAACTTACCTCCCCGCGTAGCATATTAGATTTATTATTATTATTTGTAGAAAATCAACTACTTCTATTGACAAATTACTTATATATGTACGCATTTATTCATGATTTTAAACTTAGTTCTTTATTTTATCTAACTTTATTGACAAATTGTATATGTAACTTTTTGAAAAATTATGTATGTATGTATGCATTTATATATGTTTTTAAACTGACTTTTATTATGTTATGTAACTTTAATGACAAATTATATATGTATGCATTTATTTATCTTTTTAAACTTTATTTTATTATTTTATGTAACTTTATTGACAAATTATATATGTATGTATATATTTATTTATGTTTTAAAACTTAATTTAATATTATATGGCAATTATAAAATTTAAAACTATTTTAACTTAAGTATGACAATTGAGACAAGACAATAAATTAATTGTATTTTTGTACAATTTCGCACAACGTATAACAAATAAATTTATTCATTTATTTATTGCGACCATTTGTTTTTTCTTGCATGTGATACGTCTTTATTCAAAATTTTCGGTAATCTGTTTTGCATATATAACAATCTATTTGGTACCACAAACAAATAGTATTAAAATATTTAATAAATTAGATAATGTAAATTATCATTGTAAAAGCCAAATCCTTCTGTTCAGTTTACAAAATTTTGCATGTGTTTTATATGAAGGGATAAGATTTTCTTTTTATACCTGAACGTCATTTTGTTGAGAGATTACTATAGTAAAAATTTTTGGGCAGAGGAGTCACGTCATCAAATTTTGTACCTAGATAATGACGTATAATGACGTCACGAAAATAGTAGATTTACATGGTACACTAATTTAATTTTAGAAAATAATTGTATTTACCTGCGATGCTATTTATGTGATCAAGTTAATTTATTTAATAGTCGAATAATAATTAAATATTATTGTAAAATAGAATTCTGAGAAAACACAACAAACAACGTAGACAAAAATGTTAATTATGCGAAAAAGTAACGAATAACTAATGACAGTCGACGGTTGACAATTCCGGGAGAAACATGTCATGTAAACGTTTAAATATTGAAATCCAATAGTACCAACATGTGGTGAAAAAATGAACTACAATTATTTTAAATAAATTAAAACTCATTCAAAACATTATGTTCGACTTTCAAATAATTGTAAATTTAATTAAAATGTACTTTACTTATAGTATGCAAAAAATAGTATTTATTTTCTTCGTTTTCCTAAACATATACATCACTCGGCCAATACTACAGTGATTTTTCATTTTGTAATGAAATGATGACGTGACTCCTCTGCCTAAAAATTTTTACTATACCTACTGTTTTTATTACGATTGGGATTCTTCAAATATTAAAATAGAAAAGTTTGAGTTAAATAAATTGCCTACAAACCGGCGTAAGTAGCAAAAATGTGTCTGAAAAATTGGATTTGCTCAGGACATTTTTCCAGTTTTTTAGAGAATAGATAATTTATTAATTTCGCAATTAAGTTTTTCGAGAATAATTAAAACAATGCTATCAAATGTCAAAGAGCAATTTTTAATTAAAACGTCGTAACGGAAAATATGAACATGTTTAATATGTAACTTGTAGTAGCTGTATTTCTTTTTATAATTACATATTTAAAAGTTTGTTTATAAAGTATTCAACAACATGCACATTTTTTTAAATCTTACAATCTTCTCAGTCATGAGAAAAAATCTGATGTGGCCAGCACATTACCTTCCGTCAGTTCTATGTATTTTGTAAAAATGTCATACAGAAAGTTCCTTGAAAAAGATTATATTTCTTGTACATTACCTTAAGGCAGTTGTATGTATTTTATACCAAACAGAAACTTTCTAACAAAAGATCCTATATTTCCAGTAAAATTATAACATAAACATACTGTCAACTACACTTGACACTGACACCTTTCAATCAGAATTTTCTATTTTCTTAATGTAGCAGCTGTTTCCAGAGTTATAGCAAAGCTGACTAAGATACATGATATTTAATGTCTTTATAATTTTTTAACTCTATGTCCATTTAATCTGAAGCATAAAATGCATTCAAATTGTATAGAGAATAAATAATTCTTTAATATTTATAATAACATTAAATGTGAAAAAATGATATTTAACATCGTTTTTTCAAGAAAAACTGTTAAAATCTTCAAATGAGGGTACTTCCGGTTGACCAATTATAACCAAAATCTAACCAGCTCTTCACATGGATGTAACGAAGAGGAATACGAAAGAATTATAATTTTTGGAATTGTAGTATTAGAGTTATCGCATTAGAAAATTTTGTCACACACAGACACACACACACACACACACACACACACACATACATACACACACACACACATACAGACATCATCGTAAAAATAGTAAAATCGTATTGTAGGGACCCTAAAACGTGCTTAGTCATCAAAAACTCACCACCGAATTTTTTGACCAAAGACAATACCTTCCTTACCTAAAGGTGACGGAAGGTAAAAAGGTATTAAAGTTAGGCATAAATGATAGTATTGAGAGGCTAGGGTCGAACAGCCTTAAACCTATAATACTACAGTTTTGGCACAGTTGTAATTTAAACAGACCTTTTGTTAATATATCAGCTTGCTGATACTTACTACTTATAATCAATACATATAATTTTACGTTTTAATTTATCACAAACAAAATTGTATTTCAAATCAATATGTTTTACTCTACGGTTATTTTCCGGATTTTTAATCAATGATATACATGTCTGATTGTCCTCAAAAATTAAAATAGTATTAATGTTAATATTTACATCAAATAATAATTTTTTGAACCAAAGAGCATCTTGCACACAACTACATAAAGCGACAAGTTCGGTCTCAGCTGTAGATAATGCTATACAATTTTGTTTCCTTGTGATCCATGATACTGTATTATCAAATACTTTAATTAAATATCCAGAAACAGATTTACGATCATTGTGACCCCCCCCCCATCTGAATCTACATAACAAATTAAGGGAGATACATCAGTTTTTCTAGTATAAATAAGACTTAAATCTAATGTGCCTTTTAAATACCGCAACAGTCTTTTAAGATAAGGCCAAATTTCATTTTGAGCTTTATCTTGATACCTTGAAAAATAATTAACACTGTAACTTATATGAGGGCGTGACCCAAGCATTAAGTACATTAAACAACCTATTAACTCTCGTACTGGTTTATCAGACAAATTTTGATCTTTAAGAAATGTTTAATTTTAAATTTGGATCTATTGGTGTGGAGCAAGAATTACAATTTTCACAATTAAATCTTTTCAAAATTCCTAGAATATATCTTTTTACCTTCCGTCACCTTTAGGTAAGGAAGGTATTGTCTTTGGTCAAAAAATTCGATGATGAGTTTTTAATCAATAAGCACGTTTTAGGGTCCCTAGAATACGAATTTAGTATTTTTACGATGATGTCTGTATGTGTGTGTGTGTGTGGATGTGTGTGTGTGTGTGTGTGTGTGTGTGTGTGTGTGTGTGTGTGTGTGTGTGTGTGTGTGTGTGTGTAACAAAATTTTCGTCTGCGATAACTCTAACACTACAGTTTCAAAAATTATAATTTTTTCGTATACTTCTTCGTTACATCCATATGAAGAGCTGATTAGATTTTGGTTACAATTGGTCAACCGGAAGTACCATCATTTGAAGATTTTAACAGTTTTTCTTGAAAAAACTATGTTAAATATCATTTTTTCACATTTAATGTTATTATAAATATTAAAGAATATTTTATTCTCTATACGATTTGACTGCATTTTATACTTAATATGAAATGGATATAGAGTTAAAAAATTGTAAAGAAATTAAATTTCATAAAGTAGCTATAGCTATGAAAACAGCTACTATATTAAGAAAATTTTGATTGAAAGATGTCAGTGTCAAGTGAAATTGACATAGTGTGTTTGTCTTATAATTTTATTGGAAATATAGGATCTCTTGCTTTCTGTATGGAATTTGTATAAAATACATACAACTGCTTTAAGGTAATGTACAAGAAATAATAATAATAAATCTTTTATTTCTGCAGATACATTACACTGTATATAGAAAACGTCACAAAATAATAATTTGACATAAATTTTCTGTATGAAATTTACATAAAATACATGCAGCTGCCGGAAGGTAATGTACAAGAAATAGAATATTTAGCAAGGAACTTTCCGTATGAAATTTGTACAAAATACATAGAACTGACGGAAGGTAATGTGCTGGCCACATCAGATTTTTTGATTTATCTTCAAAATTCCAGCTTCTTTTTCGTAATTTATTTCCAGTCCAAGAAATTGCTTGAACTCACCCTTGTCTACAATGTCAAATTCTTGCGTTTCGATGATGCAGGCAGTGTTGCCAGATTTTTGAAAGCCTGAATAGCCAATATTTTTTCACAGTGTAGCCAAAAGTAGCCACGAGACCACGATTAATGTTGCCAAAATAAAAATATTGAAAAAAATAATTTTTATTTGATTTTTCTTAAATACATACAATAATTTAAATACCGGTGTTTACTTGACTGTTGTTCCCTGTTTCAACAGACAACAATAACTGTGGTATCAGTATAAAGATAAAAAAATTCTGCATCAAATATTTTAGAAAAGACAAACTAATGTTTGAAATTTTATAAATAGAACGTCTTTATCAAGAAGAAAAACTGCAAATAATTCATTGTGTTTGTTGTACCTTCAACTTCACGGACCCGTGTTGAGCGCACATCGATGTACGCCATGTAGCCGAACCTGATTGAAGGTGCGAAATTCAAATTTAGGCGCCATATTAAAATTTAAATGAATTATTAAAGAAATCATTAAAAAGTGGAAATTATTAGTAGCCCAAAATTGTAGCCAGTAGCCAATATAAAAATTTCGCCGCCAGATACAAAGTTTTAGTAGCCCAATTGGCTATAAATAGCCACATCTGGCAACACTGGATGCAGGGCATCTAAAGCCCAATAGGTGGTGCTAGTTGTATTACAAAATAGTACACGAGAAAACAAAAACCACACAAAGATGTGAGCAAATACAGTTCATAATATTAGTTGTATAATTGGTAGTAGATGGCAGTTTTCAGAAACAGCACTACCTACTACTTAGATATTTTGTTACACTGATGAGTATGAGCAATCAACGAAGCTAGACGTGTGGCCGGTGTGTTCAGATCGTAGTTTTTCGCTGTGCAGTGAATTTTACAGTGTTGGACTTAAGTCATTTTTCTATCATTTTTATCACAATGCTTACTCGTGATGATACCACTGAAATTACTAAAATGATTACGGAATCCATAACTCTTTTAACATCAAATAAAGAGTTTATAGATATAATCGTAAAAGAAGTTTCAAATGCTGTTAAAAAAGTGTTTGAAAGTAAAATTAAATCGCTGGAGAATGATATTAGTGCGTTAAAAAAAGAAAATAATGACTTAAAATTATATTGTGATTCGTTTGGAACATGCAACGATCAACTGGAGCAATACACGCGGCGTAACAACTTGCGCATCTTCGGGCTGCCTGAAACACCAAATGAGTGCATCGACGACCAGGTTGTCGACTTATGTCGTAAAAAATTAAACGTGGCCATAAATATAAGTGATATTGATCGCTGTCATCGATTAGGAAAACCTAAAAGCAAAGGAAATCGTCCCGTGATTGTTAAGTTCGTAAGCTATCGCACCAGGAACAAAGTGTTTAGTGAAAAGAAGCAGCTGAAGAAGTCCGGAATAACAATTCGGGAAGATCTTACCAAGTACCGGCTTTCTCTCCTAAAAAGTGCAGCGGATAAATTTAATTTCAAAAATGTGTGGACATATGATGGCCGTGTTATTGTGAAAGTGAACATCGATGGTAAAGAAAAGAAACTGAACATCAATAACTTCAAGGACCTACAGGACCTCTCCATCCCATAAGATAAGACTCCATTTTTTTACGTTCTAGTTTTACAAATTTCTTTATTATACTTTTTTGCTGTGAAATTGGCAATGTCGATTGTCCATATCTCCATGTAGCTTAATTATTCTGTCTGATCATGCACCGTGCCATTGAACTCAAACTCTTGTCTCTGTTGTTTCTTAATTATTTTGTTTAATTTTGTCAATTTTTGTTTATGTCAAATTCACCCACTGCACAGGCCAATAAACTTAGTTGTAGTACGTTTATATGTGGTCATATTAACGCTAAGTCTCTAAATGCACATTTTTCAAAAATAAAAGATTTAATATATGACTACAATTTTGATATTCTTGCTATAACTGAGTCATGGATAAGTGATACCTGTCCCTCGCATTTATTTCATATTGCAAATTATAACCTTGTCGATATTTCAAGAACAGATAAACGAGGTGGAGGTGTCGCTTTCTTTGTTCGCGGTTGTATACAGTATAAAATTTTAGATACTTCTTTTGTTACGAGTAATAATGTAGAGCATCTTTGGATTCAAATTACAGTTAAAAAATGTAAATTAATCTTTGGAGTTATTTACAACCCTCAGTCAGAAACATATAAAGAACTTTGTATTTTGGATCCAATTTTTGCAGAATTTTCACCAATAGCAGACGGTATTATTTGTATGGGAGATATTAATGTAGATCTATTAGTAAATAATACTCGTTCAGAATATGTCACAAATCTGTTATCAGCTCATGGAATGCATCAGTTGATTAATCGTTACACTAGGCCAGCTTCAAAAACGCTATTAGACATAATTGCAATCTCCAATCAGTCTTTATGTACATTCTCAGGAGTTATCGACTCTACAAATTTTACCGATCACTTTGGTGTGTACTGTACCCTAGATTTACCAAAAACTGTTATGCCCTCAATGCTCTTTACATATAGAGATTTTAGCAACTTTGACTCTGAAATGTTTTTCGCTGATTGTGAAACAATACCTTGGGACAATGTACTAGCAGTAAAAAACATAAATGAGAAACTTGAATTCCTTAATAAAAATGTTATTTCATTATTTAACATACATGCACCTATTAAAACCACAAAAATTTCTAAAAACTATTGCCCATGGATCACCCCGGTAATAAAGATTATGCAAAGGAAAAGAGATAGTGCATTCCTTAATTACAAACGGCATAAAACTGAAGCCAAATTGAACTATTACAAACAACTGCGTAATTTTACAACAGCCGCTATTCGTAGAGAAAAAAAGGCCTTTCTTGAATATGAAGTTAACAATAATGTCAACAACTCCAAAAAATTGTGGAGAAATTTGAATGGTTTAGGTGTTAAAACTGAGTCAGCGAAAAATATTCCAGATAGTCTTTGTAAACCTGAGGAATATGGACAATATATAATTGACAAATCCAGTACGTCAAATGTTGATCAAGATACTCTAAATCATTATATAACTAAAAAATTTGTAGATCAGCCGAAACAACAGTTTGAATTTAAATGTGTTGACAGCGATATTGTAGCGAATCTTTTGCACAAACAAACATCTAACGCGGTTGGTGCTGATGGTATTTCATTGAAAATGATTAAAATTATTTTACCCGTAATTATTAATTATATTACACATATTATTAATTCATGTATTTTAAATGGGGTAATGCCTGATATTTGGAAGGTTGCAATAGTTAAGCCTTTGGCCAAAAATAGGGAATGTTCAACATATGACGACTTGAGACCAATAAGTATTCTACCGGTACTATCAAAAGTTTTGGAAAGAGTGTGCTGTGATCAGATTTCGAGTTATTTATCTGAAAATAATATTTTGCCAGGCAACCAGTCTGGGTTTAGAGCTGGGCACAGTACGAATACTTGTCTCCTAAATCTAGTTGATGCCTTATTGGATAACTTTGATAAGTCTAGTACTTCACTCTTAGTTCAAATTGACCTTTCCAAGGCATTTGATATGGTCAGTCACAGCATGCTACTTGCTAAACTTAAATATTACAACTTCTCTGAAATTGCAATGAATTGGTGCAAAAGTTATCTGAATCACAGAAGTTTTAAAGTTTGTATATCTTCAAACACAAAAAATTTAACATCTTCCAGTTTTAGCGTTCAGTGTGGGGTGCCCCAAGGCTCGATTTTGGGACCTTTGCTTTTTCTTATCTACGTTGCTGACATGCCATCTGTATTGAACTTTTGTAATGCACATTCTTACGCAGATGATACTACTATTCTTGCTACAATAAACCCTTCTAAAGTGGATGAACAGCTTGCAATGGTTAACAGAGAATTGGAAGACTTAGTATTGTGGATAAAAAACAACGGACTTAAAATTAACACCAACAAATCTTCTTTCCTCATCGTTGGGAATCATGATATTACTCCTAACATAACGCTGGATGGTACTCAAATTGAACAAAGCAGTTCTATAAATGTTTTGGGTCTCCTTATTGATAAAGATTTACTCTTCAGAGAACATTTAAATAAGAAACTTATGGTAGCAAGGCTTAGATTACGTCATTTATATCAGTTTCGACATGATATTAGTACTTCAGTCAAATTACGACTTATTGATTCCCTTATTTTGCCTCTGTTCGACTACTGTGGGTGCACCTATATTCCTAATCTCACGCAGACTGATAAAAATAGAATTACACTAATTCAGAACTCTTGTTTGCGCTTTGCTTACTGTGTGCGTAAATATGATCATATTTCAGAATACCGAAAATCAGCTAAAATGATTTCGGTTGATGACCGAGTGAAATCTGCATATCTCTGTTTAGTACATAAAATAATTCAAACTGGTGTTCCGAGTTACCTACGAAACAAACTAGTTTATAAAGAGTATAACTATGCTCTTCGCATTAAAAATTTATACATTGTTCCTTCTTACAGGAAATCCAAATTTAAGGGTTCATTTTCTTATTTGGCTCCCTTATTTTATAACGAAATTCCCATTTATTTAAGATCTGTATCATTATACACGTTCAAAATATCCATTAAGTCAATGTTTGTTCCATAAGTAATAATTCCTCATGTTTTCAATGCTATCTTGCTTTGGTGTACCTTTATTTGATTATCTGTATTTGACCTGTGTTGCTGTTATTATTATTGATTAGTAATTTATAAACTATGCTGTGCTACTTGATTGTTCTTATTTTGCTATTGTTTTATAATTATATATTTCATTGTATGGTTAGGTGGAAGATCAGCCTCTGGCTGAACCTCGCCATTGACTGTCAGTCAATAAAGTTTATTATTATTATTATTATTATTATTATTATTATTATTATTATTATTAGACCTTCAGGCGAATGAATTCTCAGAATTTCTAATTTTTTACACTGTAGGTATTTTTAGGAAATTGCTTCTGCCTGTGTTGGGAATTTTTATGCAGTGAAAATAAAAACTACTATAAATTTATAATTTATTAATGGAACATCTATTTTTTAAATTATTTATATGATTTATTTTAAATGGGGATAGTTTATGCCGCAAATCCTATTTGGAGAATTAATAGACTTTTAGTAAAAATAGATAATATGAAAATGAAAAGTTGCTATCAATTTCTCGCAAACCAGAAGTTTTGAACATTGAACTATTTCCGATAGAGGAATTTATATGTACTATTTTATGTTTGTATAGTTAAAATCACTATCGCTGTTATTAGTATTTTTTTTTATTTTTCCCAAATTTACAAAAGCCATGTGCGTAAATTGTACGTACGTTATTTACATACATATTTCAAATATAAATAATAAATTATTCTAGAGGACGAGGGCCGCATAGTTTTCATGTTAATTCATAATATAGAATATCACACTTTTCGTTAAAAAGTTCAATTTTATCAATTGCTACCTTCTGTATTTTGTATTCCATATTTTCATATTTTAGTGGAACAACAAATCGTCAATTTTGGCATATGTCGAAAAATTATTAGATATACAAATTTAAATGAAAAAGTAGTGTTTGTAGAAAAAATAGTCTGTGATATATACGTGTTTGGACCACTGCCCTTCGCGTCGTGTTCCAAACTTCCTTCTCACAAAATAAAATGTCACTTTTCATACATATTATATCATAAATAAATATTTCTAATTGTCCAAATATAAAAAGAAAAATAATAATTATTATTAATTGATATAAAAAAAAACAACCTGAAGAAAAAGAAATCCCACACTCGATTATGGGTATCAGGGATACGGAGAAGAAGATATAAAATACTCTTTTGTTAACTTTCTTTACTTCACGGAACTACGAATTCTGTGCACATCTTGGATACAAACATATGCTAACCATCAACTGCGACGATTAAGACCATAGTACTAATAAATACTTCGTAAATGGAAGGGGTGTAGACAAGGATAGTCTGTGGTTAACATTGTGCAATAAAGACAGAGCGAGAACCACGTAACTGGGGTCTACAGTCGCTAGAAATGTATTACAGCGCTCTCGAAATTTCTTGTTTTATTTAAATATAATAAGAAAAGTATTATAAATAAAGTATTAAGGATACTAAAAATTAAAATGTTAATTGGAAGGTTTTATTGGATAAAAGGCTTCAATTGTTGTTTAAAGTTGTTTATTATTAAGTGAAATTTACATTCATTCAAGTTTTATTGAAATTTAAGTTACATTATAAAACGACTTTAATAAAAAAAAAAAAATTACAGCCCATAATTGAGTTTGATATTTTTACAACCGCCTGCGCAGGCAAAGAACAATTGAAGCCTTTTATCCAATAAAACCTTCCAATTAACAAAATTCACTGCTTCAGAAACTTTACAACGAAAAATTAAAATGGTTAAGGTGTGCTGTGCATATAATATAAGAAAATTTTTAATTTGATAATAATGTAGTTTAATAGTCATTGGCCAGTTAAAAATATATTAATTTTCTTATTACACTATTAAAATACAAAAGTAACTAATGATTCATAAAATTATTTATTAAAAATCATTAGTTTTACTCATTTTATTCAACTTTTCCTGTTGCCTTACACGGTAGTCGTACCACGTGACTAATGTTTACGTTTTTCTATCGCTCTCCCACTGTAGAACTTTGTGTATAACTATCTCTCTCGAATGTTGACCACACAGCACACTGTGTACGGCTATAGGCAAGTCTCCATCCATATGTATTTATTAGATCAATGAGTAAGACCTTTTAGAAAGAGATAGCATCATCTAGTATCACTTTGCTGGTATCATAAAAATTTGAGATTTTTTACCTCTCATTTTTTACAAGAGACGTAAAGGTTTGTGCTATCGGATCAGGTTTTATAAAAAAAATGTTTGAAAAGTTTGAAATGTTTTATACGAATATAGATATTGCAATTTGTTAAACTTTTTTTTTTAAATCATAGCGTTTTGTATTATAATAAACATCTATGTTTTCAATTAAATTCATATTTTAAAAAAAATATCGTTCAATAGCATCTTTCAAATACATGATGGCATTATGTTTATTTCTGAGGAATAACGAAACGAAGCTAATTAAAATTATAATTGAATATTCTAAAATATAAACCTTGATTCCACAACCTGTAATATAAGTATACGATACAAATTAACCACGATAGTTTTTCATTATAATGAGAATAAAACATTATTTTGTAATAATATTGTTATTTGATGATGAAAATAAATCAGCCCCTTTGAGACAGCTGTTCAAAAAAGAATTCATAGTTTTGGTATTTCTCCCAGGAATTGAACTTCGCCTTTTACTTCATATACATCAGTACTCATAAAATCGTAGACTTGAAAACACATGTCGGAATGTAGAAATGCTTGAAAACCACAGAAAATCGAAATTTTGAAGCCTGGATATAACCAAGGTCACCCTTATGCAAGGGATGCTGACGTGTATGCAAAGACTTTTTTTAAATACATATATTTCACCAAGTGCCCACCCAACATGATATTTTCCTCTTCTGCAACCAATTTAATGACAATACTCGAGTTGATTTTCAATTACTAATATACAGTTTTCTATATAAGTAAATAAGGAAAAGTCCTGTTACTCCAATAATAAGTCGAAGGACGTGTTTCTAGAAAAATAACAGCAGATAGATATTAGTGTACAAAGAAATAATGTAAATTCTCATTCATTGCAAAAATTGTCGGTATCTACTTACTGCGAATTTTACACAAATATGCTAAGACTGTTTGACCGAATGAAAGAATATTAGCCTTTTAGCCTATTCATACATATGAAAGTGAACTATTTATTGATGTCCGGGGTAATCCGGGATTAAAGTAGGTATAACCATTATAACTGTAGGCTGGTTATTCACAAGTTCAATTTTATTATATGCTATCTGTTGTACACTTCTAGAAGATGCGATTTTAATCCCTCTTTATGTTTGTGTTTTATTTTGATATTTTAGAAAATAATCATTCTTTGGAAATAAACATTGACATCTATTTGAAAGATATTATTTTAATTGAAAATATTGATATTTATTACGACACTACAAAGTAATGACAAATGACACCAAAACCCGAAAGCGAAACATGAGTAATTTAAAATACAAAAGCCACCCGCACTCCTTTGACCATTGAGGACTTAATTCTTGAAGCACCATCTATTTTACGTTTTCTTACTTACACGAAATACTCCTAGTGAATAGTGGCTGAACTATTTTGGCAAATGTTGTGAGGGTTAACTGCGTACTTTTACACGTATTTTCTATACATATTTTCAAAAAATGTAAAAAAAGTATTTGCATAAATTGTACATATTTCAAAATGATAAATTATTATCTAGATACTGTATAATTTTTCTTATTATTTAATAATATAGAATACCACTTTTCATTAAAAGTTTTATTTCATTTTAACTATATTTTTAAGCAATGCTAATTAGGTCTTAGGGGAAAAAAATTAACTTTTCGGAAAAAAATTCTTATCTTCGTATCTTGTCCCAATTTCTTAAAATTATGTACAGAAAATGGTAAAATATTGGTATGCAACCCGCTTGATTCATACGAACCCTTAACTTATTTTTGTAATGTTCAATGTAATTTATATTTGAACCTGCCATTATTATATCATCAACATATAATAGTAGGTAAACAAATCCATCTTTATCATTTATCATCATCATTTTCTGATCTACAAAAACCCAAATTTAATAAAAAATTGTTAAATTTATCATTCCAGTATTTAGATGATTGTTTTAGGCCATAAAGTGATTTGTTTAATTTCAATACTTGACCTGGTTTACAATTTATACCTACAGGAGGATATAGTAGTTTGTACAACAAGAGTGGATTTGATGTCCATATCGCATGAGGATGAAGTTTGAACACGACGCCGCAGGCGGAGTGTTCAATCATCCGAAGGCGATATGTACATTCCACTCGAGTTGTACAGCATACTTTTTCTACGACTAACGAAAAGAAGGAAAATGTGAATTATAGAAATTTGAAATGTTATTGAACAGTATTAATTAATATCGTTTTATGTACTTGTCTTGATAGGCTTTTTTAATGACATTTGTTATTATAATAATATTTTATTTTATAAGTATACAATAGTTTTACATATTACTTACGATTTTTTATTGCCAAATCTAAAGGATAACCTTGACTTGGCAATGCGATATTTCATACCGTTCTGATTTCCATTTTTCATACGTTCTTTTTCAATACTTACAATTAATTCATAATATAATTCAGTTAATTGTTATTAAATTATTCAAATCTTTTTTTTATACCGAAAATATTTTCATCTAAATGACAACATTGAAATGTCAAATATGACATTTGTATCGTTCTTCTTCTTAATCTTGTAATAAATGAATAGACAGTTACCTGGGTTACACGACTTCGAGATTTGTGGATTTCATATCCATCCTAGAATGGATATGAAATTATATCCGTTCAGTTAACTAGTATTGCCTACATATACATTCTGCAGATTGTGAAGAAATGATAACTTTTTCAAGTGGGAGTAGAAAAAATATATACATCTTCTGACAGAATTCCATTTAAAAATGCCGTTTTTACATCCAACTATTTGAAGTAATATTTAAACTGGTTTCCAATCGATAATAAAGTACTTATAGTTGACAATTTTGCAACTGGAGAATATAATTCATCATAATTAAACGTTTCCTTCTGAGCAAACCCCCTTACTACTAATCTGTGGTTTATTTTGTAAATACCCATTTTGTATCTAATATTTCAGTATTTTCAGGTTTACTAACTTCATCCCAAGTTTTATTTTTATTTATAGACTCTAGTTCCCTATCCATTGCTTTTCTCCACAGACATTCATCCTTTCTACCCGTCAATTCATTTACATCGTTTGGAGTTTGCTCAACAAAAGATAGTGCGTTAAATGCCATATATAATTGATAATCTTTAAATTTCTGAGGGACTTTGCGATTTCTTGAAACTTTTTCTTCTTTATTTTCATTCAAACCGTTAGACTCATTACTACTGTTACTATTACTGTAATTTTCAACAAAATCATAGTCTAATTTATAATTTTTTAAATCTATTTCTTCGTCACCCGTGTTTATTTCAATATCATTTAGTCTTTTTTCATCGCATACTGAAATATATCGCTTTTTATAATAAAACAGATTTTCATTGAATACTACATCTCTCGCAATTTGTATTTTTTGTTTCCTAACGTTCCACAGCCTATACCTGTTTTGAGCGTAACCAACCATTATACATTTCTTGGATTTTGGATCGAATTTACCCCTAAATTGTTCTGGGACATGCGAATATGCAATTGAACCGAAAATTCTTAAATTTTTGACGTTTGGCTTTCTCCCGTACCATAATTCTGCTGGAGCTAATGAATTTAAGTTAGCACTAGGACTCCGATTAAGTAAATAAGCGGCTGATGGTATAGCCTCGCTCCATAATGATTAAACACGAATCATCTATCATTGATCGAGCTTTTTCTATCAACGTGCGATTATATCGTTCAGCTTTCCCATTTTGTTGGGGACAAGCTGGAACCGAATAATCTATAATTATACCATTTGCCTTGCAATTTTTTTTTAAATTATTTGAAACGTATTCTCTACCGTTATCACACCTTAAAACCGATAATTTTGTATTAAATTTAGCCTGTACCATTTGTACATATTCTTTAAAACAGTCAAAAACATCACTTTTATTTTTAATTAAATAATCACATACAAAATTAGAATAGTCATCTATGAATGTTACAAAGTAATTATTCTCGTCGTGTGAAATTGGCTTTGTCGGTCCGCAAACATCCGAATGTACAATTTGCAAAAATCTATTACTTTTGGTTCTCGTCTCAAAACTTAATCTACTCATTTTTCCATTAACACACGATTCACAAAATTTTACTTTATTTAGTTTTAAATCGTCCATACCATCCACCATCTTACTTTTAATTAATCTTTCTAAATTTGTATTGCTAATGTGGCCATACCTTTTGTGTCATAGTTTCGTTTTCTCATACTCATTTTCAACATTTAAACATTCATTTTTCTCCAATTTAAACGTTATTTCATATAAATTATTTCTTAAACCCTCGCCTATTAATTTATTACTATATAAAAATTGGACTATACCATTTGCAAATATTACTTTATCGTCTGAAACCTCTAACAGAAGATTAGGTATATACAAAACATTTTGAATAGTACATTTAGTTTCTTTACCATTTATAATACTCAATACTTTAATATTACCTACACATATTGCTGTTAAGTAATCTTTATCTTTGGCAATTGGCGAAAAAACTGAACTATAGATGGCAGGCCGGACGGTAGCAAGATGGCGGAGGAATAAGGAGAGTTCTCTCATTCCTTATTGCTGGCAATATGCATTTCCAAGTGCAAAGTATTTAATATGGAGAAAATTAACATAAACTTAAGTTATATTTTTGAACACATTGCTTCTGCATAGATAAAGGAAGACGAAGCAGTTTTTAAGGCTGGACATGTATTTCTTTGATGGAATAAAAGATTTTGGACCAGGTATAATACTGGGATCTTGTTTAAAACCCAGTCATTTGAGTGGAGATCCTCATATAATTGAAATTTTATTAAATGAGAATATAAATTACTGGAAAGCAAATTTAGTTGTAGAGTAGAATTGGAAGGCAAATGCAAACATATTGTTGCAGTTTTGTTGCATATAAACAGGATAGTAAAAATCAAAACTATATTTATTGTTTTACAACAAATGTGATTATTATTATTATTATGCTATTAATTTATTTGTTTATGGGTTTGTATATTACAAAGTAGCAGAAATATAAAAATTAAGTTGTACATATTTGGAACAAGTAAGGGGAAAACTTATTAAAAAGGATGATAAACAATATAGTTTGGCAATAAAATTATAAGAATTTTGGGATCCTGTTTTAAACAAGAAAAAATAGAACCGATTGGAGGCGTCAAAACTATAAGGGAAGAAAATTTCGAGATCATATTTTGTCACTTGAAATATAGTGTAAACTTACACTTTTTGACTTGGAATTATTGCATTGTGGCATTGAGCAGTATCTATAGCATTTACTGATCATTATTTAAACCTGAAAATATAATATACATTATATATCTCACTTTCTTTTACAACAAATATAAATTAAACCTATTTAAAAATAGATACGTTTCAATGTATCGTTTCCTTATTCCTCTAGTTCACAAAACCGCCGCCAGACGTCACCCACTTTGAATTTTTTCGCCAATAGCAACCTTTATGGGTTCCTTTAAAATTACTAAATCAGAAAAATATTCCTTCTTATTTACTAAATAGTCTGTACAACCCGAATCAACAAAAAATTTAATATTATTTTCATTTAGTGTCTAACATTTTTCCGCTATCACTCATAAAACAAGCACTTTCACTCGATACGCGATTATCACTCAACTCACTTGTTTCTTGCCTGGTTGTTAGGAATGCTGAAATCCATGCGTGCTATACCCGCGTTGTGGATTATCCTCGTTGCCATCTACCTGCTCTGAATAGACCCCTGTTGTTTCCACGCACATGTAGATCGCCTCGGTTGAACCGCTTGCAGTCCTTCTTGTAGTGACCGCATTCACCACAATCATAGCACACGGTACCTCTTGACAAAAACGCTGTTGATTGAGATACACTTGGTCTAATGTTTACCTCAAGCTGTGACAATTTTACGGATTCAATTTTGCCTTCACAAAGCCAAGATTTACACCTTCAGGTTGTAAATTCTCTAGAACTGTAACAACTGTATCATATGTTTTTGGTAGTGTAGTATTATAATATTTAATATTATTTTAGAAAAATCTGTATTCCCAAATATTTGGAAAATCGCACGTATATGTCCTATTCATAAATCTGGAGATGTCTCAAATATTAAAAATTATAGACCTGTGTCCATATTATGTAATTTGTCAAAAGTATTCGAAACCATTATACACAATAAATTAAGTTTTAAATTAAGTCCATTCATATCGTCATTTCAACATGGATTTGTTGAAAAAAAATCTACGGTGACAAACTTAGCAGTAATATCACATTATATTACATCAGTGGTGGATAAAGGGGGGAAGTAGACGTAATCTACACTGACTTTCATAAAGCTTTCGACCAAATCGATCATGATTTATTGTTGCAAAAATTACAGTCTTTTGGTCTTAACTTAAATTTAATTTATTTGCTTCAATCATATTTATCTAATAGAAAGCAATTTGTGAAATATAATGGTTTCCAATCGGAGTATTTCACCCCTACCTCTGGCGTACCACAAGGCTCGGTATTAGGACCCTTTTTATTTATATTATATATCAACGACCTAAGCAATCTTATTAATATGTGTGATCATCTGTTTTACGCAGATGATTTAAAAATATACTGCTCAATCAGGAATGAATTAGACTGTCATAGGCTCCAATGTCAGTTGGACCAAATTTTCGAATGGTGTAACCAACACAATTTAAAACTGAACTCTGAAAAATGCAAAACTTTGTCATATTGTAAAATAAAAAATCCAATTTTGTTTAATTATCATATTAATAACATTGTACTAGAAAGACCATCTCATTTTAAGGATCTTGGAGTTATTTTAGAACCAGATATGTCTTTTGTAATACATGTTACAGAATTGGTTAGTTCTGCTTTTAAAATACTTGGATTCACATTTAGGAACTGTAAACAATTTTGTAACGTGAACACAATTATAATATTGTTCAATAGTTATGTTCGTTCCAAATTAGAATATGGAGCATTAATATGGTATCCAATTTATGACCGGTACATTACTAGAGTTGAAGCTGTACAAAAACGTCTCCTGAAGTATTTAGCATTTAAATGTGATCATATCTATCCTGTACGAGGTTCAGATTATAACAATTTATTAGTACGTTTTAACTTTAAATCATTAGAGACACGTAGAATCTGTCAGTCAATTATATTTTTGTTAAAACTGCTGCAATACAAAATTAATTGTCCTGCCTTGTTAGAGAATATTGAAATTCATGTACCACGTCTAACATCAAGACATAAATTATATTTTCAATGTCCTAGAGCGAGGACAAATACACAAACCAGATCTCCGATCTATATAATCATAGGCGTAGTTAGGGGGGTACTTGGGGGTGCTAAGCACCCCCAGATTTTAAATTAGCACCCCCAAACAAAATTTCTATGAATTTTAATAATTTCATTTTAGACACATCTATTTATTTTGACTGTTATATTAAATATTATCAACATATTAAAGAAGAACCTTCAAGTAAAGAAGGGCATTTAACTATCATTAATGATGTAATAAAAAAATATTAGAAGAAAAGCGAATTGACTATGCCTTTTTGTACTCCTGGAGAGATATTGAAATTCCTTCAAAAATAACAATATTGAAAGTGTACGTATTAAAACTAGAAAAATAAAAAAGCGAGTCAACAATTGGATCTAGTTCATATGATACTGACTTTCATACTCGAGCTGCTAATTCTTGGTGATGATTTTTTCCGAATTAATATTTACTTGACTACCATGCAATAACCTAAAACTCCGATTTTCCCCTGAGAGCCAAGAACTAGCAATAGCCGTAGATATAAGTAGATCATTATACCACTTTTGCAGTAAAGATATTTTGAAAGCTGAAATTACTATTCTAAAGAACAAGATGAACAGTCAAGAATCAAATGATATTAAAAATGTACTTAATCAAGGTACATTTGGTAATTATTATAATTAATATTTACTTATATATATATATATATATATATATATATATATATATATATATATATATATATATATATATATATATATATATATATATATTGTGAAAGATTATTCTCTGTTATGTGGAGTATTAAAAACTGGCTGAGCACTACTATGACGCAAAAAAGCTTTACTAATTTAGTAGTAGGTAGATAAGTATTGAATATTGAAAATGAACTTCCAAAAAAAGAAAATAATAATAATAATAAATAATACTTAAGATATTTTGCAAGAATTTATTCTTCTAAATAGAAACAGAAAATAAGCTTCGCGTCGTGTTCCAAACTTCCTTTTCACAAAATAAAATGTCATTTTTAACACATACCATAACTATTTTGTTACTTTAAATAATATTTTATGTTTTTGTTTATAAATTAATCAAATAAATACTTTTTTATTTTATAAACCAACTTTTTTTCATTTTAAGGTAAGGGACTTTAGCACCCCCTAATTTTAAAGTCTAACTTCGCCTATGTATATAATGTGCAACAACATCAATAAAATTGTTAGTGATATAGATGTATTCACAATATCACCATATTCCGTTATAAATGTATTTTCGAATTTGGAAAAAATTTAGACATTTATTATGTATTTATATGTTATATTTTATTTTTTTTTATCTCTGTATGTATATTCCTTTCAAAATTTACTTTGATGCATGTAACTGTACTTTGTCCTTTATATGGTGTACACGGTTGGGCAAATAAATTATTATTATTATTAATTATTATTATTATTATTAATTATGAGGGTTTATATAATAAATATAACGCAATTAAATGCTGTGTAATTTCAGTCTTTATTCTGCCACCATTTTACAACCAGTTGCTAACTACTAATGCCACCTTGTGTTCATGCTCTCTAATATATATAGGCCGTGTTACACCTAACATATTTAAGACCGGTTTACACCGTTAAATACCACGTTCCCTTTCCAAGGCGAAATTAAACAGATATTAAGATTAAACATAAAACATTGTTTTTTATATTGTATAACAAATCATTAGGTATAACATAACTTACCAAGTAAGTTTATTTGTCAATTACAAAATTTTTTAATTTCTCGGGTAATTTAATTTGACGTTTAGGTCTTACATTGACATTAGGTAAGGTTTCTCTATTATTTATTTCAGGACCTGGTACGCCAATTACCTCGTCATCTATCACTACTGATTCGGGATTTGCTTCTGCAGTTGGAATTCGTTTAACAAACTGCGTATTTCTTTTAAAATTCTTTCCGTTAGGTGATTGAATGGTGATAGTGTTACCATTTTTATCGCTAACTTTAAATTTCTCTGGACCATAGTCCGCACTTAGTTTGTTCGTTTTTGGCTGCTGAAGCAAAACCGTATCACCTACTTTAATTTCAGTTTCTTTTGCTCCGTGAATTTGATCGTAATAATCTTTACCTCGCAATTTGCGCCGCGCATCTCTTTCACGAATATCTTCGTCCAAACCTACTTTCCCTTTCAAATCAGGCAATTTTGTTCTCAATTTTCTACCGAATAATAACTCGGCGGGAGAAACTTCGATGGTACAATGAGGTGTTGCTCGGTAATTTAACAAATATTTCGTCAGTTCCGTCTGCCATTCATTTTTGGAAGTCGCAACAATGAATTCGCGATATTCGTTGCCTCCTTTTCATATATAACTTTATATTTATTGGGTTGTAATCTTAAAATTCACCGCTCCAAACGCGCATTCGGTTTAGATTTAGGTGTGAACAAATATTGCAGTGCCTTGTGATCAGTAATTAACTGAAATTCTATGCCGTACAAATAGTTATGAAACCTTTCACATGCAAAAACTAATGCTAACGCCTCTTTTTTTACATGCGCGTAAGCGCGTAGTTTCTTTCACATTTGGTTAAACTTCTACTTGCATAGCTTATAATTTTCCACTGATTATCAATCTTCTCAGTAAGTTCGCTCACTGTGGATAAATCCGGAATAAATGACCCACAAAAATTTACTAATCCTAAAAAACTTCTAACTTCCTGAGCATTTTCGGGTGTTCTAAAACGTTGTATTGCCTGTATTTTAGATTCTAACGGCCTATACCCTTTACCTGAAATTAGAAATCCCATATACGATACTTCCTTTTTAGCAAATTTACATTTTTCTTTTTGTATAGTTAATCCCTTTTCTCTCAAACGATCCCAGATCTGTTTTAACCTTTCATCACGCTCTTGTCTTGTTCGACCATGTACCAATATGTCATCCAGAAATACTTCAACGCCTTCTAACCCACCATTCGCATAACTCGCTGGAACATTTCTGGAGCACAAGAGATTCTGAACATTAATCGTTTATATCTAAACAAGCCTTCATCCGTAACAAAAGTTGTTATGTCGCGAGATTCTTTATCTAATTCGATTTGGTGATATGCCGACCGAATATCAAGTGTACTAAAATATGTACTTTTTGCAACATTAGTCAAAATATCTTCAAAGACTGGCAGAGGGTACCTTTCACGAATTATAGCTTGGTTAGCACGTCGCATGCATGGGCATATACAGGGGCGGCCAGGGGGGGGGGGCGCTTGCCCCCCCTGAGAAAATTAAAACACATCAAATAATCAGAGTTACTTAAAGCCTTAAAGGAAATGTAAATATATAAGTCATAATTTACAAGCCCTTCTTTAAATAATTGTCTTAAAATTTTGTAAGCACAAATGTGTAAAACGAACTGTTTTCCCTATTTCCTAATCCTAATATAATATAACTTCAAATCAAAAAGATTTTGTAGACAGAATATAACACATTTCTAAAATCCAATAATGGAACTATAAATTTTACAACGGCCTGTTATAAAGGCCGTATATTTCAAGATAATAACAACCACTATTTAGACATCTGGTAGTAATAAAAGCAGGTAGGTTTGCGGTTTACCCAAATCGAATACAATGCGAGATGCTCGCTTGCTCTGAAATTCCCAATTGAATACAGCTGTTGCACCCAGACGGTTCATATTTGCTTACGGCTACCTGGATTTCGTGGAAGAACTCGTATACTCCGCCACTCCCGCCAGAGGGCAGTTTCGTGGAAGAACTCGTATACTCAGCCACTCCCGCCAGAGGGCAGTAGTGAGCACCCCATCGAAAACGCTATTCATAGTAAGTTTTAAACTGCCGATGTATGTACATAGATCGTAATGCGAATAAAAGTGAACGATAAGTATTTATTTAATTTTATTGTTTATCAGGAAGATTTATTAAACTTACACGGTAAAACTTTAATATTAAATTATCATTGAATTTTTCAATAATTAATTCAAATATTTTTAGTTGTTTACCTACTATGGATAGTAGAAATTATTTTAAGAAAACTACGAAAAGACTCAAATTGGACACTACTGTTGATAACACAAACACATCATCAGCAACAGACACAGAGCCGTCTACATCACAAGCGCAGTCACCTTCTCCTTCTACATCGAAAGTAGTATTTTCAAAATTATCACCGGCAACAGAAACAGAAACAGCACCATCGAAAGAAGTATTTCTTCCCACAGTAACACCAGCACCAGCAATAGACATAATTCCAGCTACGTCAGATATTAGTGATTTAGATATTGGGAAATATATTACACAAAACAGTGAACTGATGATTTAAAATATAAACTTTTAACAAAAGTGTGGGTGCCAGATGAAAATTATAATTTTAAAACTGATGCAGAAGAAAATAAAAGACCATTCAATAGAACATGGCTTCAAGAACATAATAACTGGTTATGCTACTCTAAATATTTAAAAGGGGCATTTTGCAAATTTTGTGGTGTGTTTCGGTCAGCTACACATCATGGAAGTACTCAAGGTAGTTTTATTCGAACGCCATTCAAAAGGTATAAACATTTTTCTGAATCTTTTAAAATTCATTTAAAATCAAAGTGGCACGTAGAATCATTTGCTAAATCCCAATTTTTTTTTTAAATAATGGAAAACAAACAAAAAACTGTTTTACAAAGTTTAGATTACAAGCTTGATGCTGAAATAACTGTAAATAGGCAAAAATTATCGTCTATATTAAAAACAATAGTTGTTTTGCGGTACCCACGACTTATCATTAAGGGGGAAAAGTAATACTTCCGGAAATTTTATAGATTTATTAAAATTTAGAATACAGAGTGGGGATAAAATTCTCGATACACACTTAACTACATGTAATAAAAAAGAACAATATATATCTCCTTTTATTCAAAATGAAATAATTAATATCTGCGGCCAGGTCACTCGAGATTTGATAGTGACTGAAATAAAAAAGTGCACATATTTTGCTGTGTTAGCAGACGAAACAGCAGATATTTCAGGTGTCGAGCAATTATCCATAGGAATTCGGTACGTAGCTAATAACTGCGTTCATGAAGACTTCTTAGGTTTCATTCCTTTAGGAAAATTAGATGCAGACTATTGCACATACAATTATGAATTATTTAAAGTTATTGGATTTAAATTTAAATAAATGAATTGGGCAAGGGTATGATGGTTGCTCTACAATGGCCGGATTAGTTGGTGGAGTGCAAAAGATTATACAAACATTATATCCAAAAGCATTATATTTTCACTGTGCATCACATCGTTTAAATCTTGTTATAAATGATTTAAATAGTATTACAGATATAAGAAATTCAATTGGCACAATAAAAAATACTATAAACTTTGTTAGAGAGAGTCCTAAACGACGTAAATGTATTCCTAATATTCCCCTTTTCTCGGAAACTAGGTGGAGTGCAAAATATAAGTCAATTTGAATTTTTGCACAACATTTTATAGATATAACCACAGCATTGTATAAAATGTCCACAGAAGATAGTAACAGTAACACAAGACAAAAAGCTTTTCAATTACTTTCTGCATTAAAAACTCCAAATTTTATTATATCTCTGTGTATAATATCAAAATACTCAGCACGATTAGAACCTATAACAAATTTATTACAGGGAACTGATATTAATATTTCGGATATAGTAATTAACATAAAAAATATAGTTCAAATTTTTTCAAAAGAGCGCGAAAATGCTACTGAATACTTCCGTGATGTGTGGGCACAAGTTACAAAATTTGCAGAAGAACTCGACGTTGTATTAAAAATGCCTAGACTGGCGACAAAACAAACTTGCAGAGCTAATTACTCCACTGAAGACGCTGAATCTTATTACAGTCAGTCAATATTTATTTCATATATGGATTCTCTTTTGTCGTCTTTAAGACTTAGATTTGAAGATGAAAATAAAGAAGCATTCAATCTAACAATTTTGCATCCTAAAAATATAAAACCATGTAGTAAAGAAAAGTATGAACGTATAATACAAGAAATAAATGAAACATATAACATAGAAAATTTTTATGAGGAATCAATATTATGGTTTTATAAGTGGAAAGAGGAACCTATTCAGAAAGAAATACCATATGAAGAATTATTAGATATCTCTAAAAATCTCTATCCTTCTGTATTCAATGCCTTGATTTTATTTTTAACTCTTCCTTCTACAACTTGCACTATAGAGAGAAGTTTTAGTACATTAAGACGAATAAAAACATGGATTCGGGCCACTATGTCCGATGATAGACTCAATGGCTTAGCTATGATGAGTATACATCGCAATTTAATATTAAAAAATGAAGATTCATTTTATAAATATGTTATAAATGAATTTTCGAAGAAAAATAGAAGATTAAAATTAAATTAAATTAGCTATTATTATTAAAGTTCTTTAGTTATTATATTATTTTTCAAATAAGAGTTTTTTTTCTTATAGAATTGTTTATTTAATTACCTAGAGTTTTTATTAGGTACCATTGTTACTATTTTAAATCCTTTTATTATCATTTGCTTTCTTATGTTTTTGGAATATGTGTTTTTTTTTGGCAAATAAATAACATAAAATATATGACTTATGACTACTATATTTCTATCCGCCCCCCCTGAGAAAAAATCCTGGCTACGCCCATGGCCGCATGTCAACACATAATCTGACATCCCCATTTCGTTTCATCGCGACCACTACCTGCGACACCCATGGCGTCGGGCCTTCCACTCTTTCTATGATATCCTCCTTTAGTAATTTATCAATATGCATTTTTACTTTATTTTTCAATTGAAAAGGGACTCGACGCAATGATTGTGCTACCGGGGGACATGACCTGTCAATCGGTATATGTACTTGAAAATCTTTCAATTTCCCGATACCATTAAAAATTGTATGGTTATTACTGGCGTGCATCAGATTATTTACTTGTAAATAATGTACTAATTTTAATAATTTCTAACATTTTTGCTATTTTATAACCTTAAAGAGGTTTCCCTTCGCCCTTTATAACTACGAAACATGCTTCGACCTCTTTGTTACCAACCGAAATTTTACATTCGAATTCCCCCGATAAATCAAGTGGTTTTTTCTGACCGTACGCGTATATTTTTCTGTCTTGTACTTTCCGGGACTTACAAACTATTTGTTTACTTTTACAAAAAGTCCACGTATTCTCATCAATTACATTACAAACCGCCCCTGTATCAACAAGAAAATCTAAACATATACCTCCTATTTTGCAACAAACCATTCTGTCGTCGTCTAAATGCAACTCACATGATTCCTCGATTCCAAAAGCGTAGTCGTCTGTATTTTCCCCATCGATGTTGCTCACTCCGGTTCTCCTCGTTTTAGCCGTTTTCTTCTTCCCGTCCTTCTTCTCTGCACCTCTCGTCCTGCAAGCCTTTGCGAAATGGTTTAACCCATTACACTTACTGCACCTTTTCCCTCTGGCCGGACACTTGGGATCCGTTCGAGGATGACCGCTGTACCCACAACGGTAACAACAATATCCTTTGTTGGCCTGCTTCTCCTCTTGTTGCGTCCCCTTCTTCTCCTCCTGTTGTGAACACTTCTTCATCGACAGCTTTGCCACTTGCTCGCCTTGCATCTCTCTAACCTGCATCGTTGTTGACTCCAGTGCTAGGGCAGTTTCTAATGTTGCTGCTAAATCGATGTCGCCTTTTTCCAGGATTCTCCTCCTCAGCTCTGCAGATGCATATCGTTCGATGATCTGGTCTCGGATTTCAACGTCTTCTTCTGCAAACTAGCATTTCTTTGCCTGTGCCCTCAGCCTTGAAATGATGTTGACTATGGGCTCGTCTACATTTTGCTTCATTGACCGGAAAATATGGCGCTCGTACGTCTTGTTTATTCGTGGCTTGAAAAAGTTTGTTAAAACTTCTTTTGTCTTCTCATACACATTTTCATCTCCCTCTACGACTTCAGCATTTGGGATTAAATAAATCACATCTTGTAGCTCGAATCCGCCGTAGTGAAGTAGCATTGCCTTCTTTCTTCCATTGTCGTCCACGTTTTTTGTGATAAACAATAACTCGAGACCTCTCACTCAACGTTCCCACCGTGGGAAAATATTTCCATGTTCCACGTTTGGGTTGAATTTCGGGAATTTTCCATGTTCTTCCGCGTCCATACTTTTCTCGTCGCCAAATGTAGTATATGAGGGTTTATACAATAAATACAACGCAATTAAATGCTGTGTAATTTCAGTCTTTATTCTGCCACCATTTCACAACCAGTTGCTAGGGTACCTTTATAGCCAGGGTATGGCCATGGGCCAGGATCGCCGCCATTGTCGGTAATTCATTTCCCTATTTATTTGTAATAAATGTGATATTATATTATAAAAGAATATTAAATTATCACACTGTGAATTTAGAAAGGTAATAAAAATTTATTAATTTAAGAGATACACAATTATTATTAAACATACATTTAGAGGTTATGTAGAATATATGACATGGGTTGTTATTATCACATCTAATTTAATACCTGTAGTTCTTATTTACATAATAATTGTATATTCTAAACTTACCTTTTAAAATTTAAATGATTGTGCTTAATATTGGTAATTTATAGTTGTTTTCAATATGTCAGTAATCGTGGTGGGTATCTTAACAAACAACACAAGTAAATAAAATAAAATATATTACTTACACTTTAAATACATATTAAAATGATAATTAAATGTGTTTTTCATTAAAATAAGACAAATATCCACGAAAATACATAATAATTTGCGCAAGAACAACACATATTACAGATGTCCCGGTAATGGCGGACGAAACGTGAGCCACGCCATGGCCATACCCTGGTTATAAAGGTACCCTACCAGTTGCTAACTACTAATGCCACCTTGTGTTCATGCTCTCTAATAAATATAGGCCGTGTTACACCTAACATATTTAAGGCCAGTTTACACCGTTAAATACCACAGGTAGTGCAAGTAAAATTGTACAGACCGCATCTTGATCATTTACTTCAGCACCAGATGCTTTTAATTGGCATAATAATCGATCGAATTTTAAAATAAAGTCTTCTAAACTTTCATCTTCTGCCATTTTCAAAGCCATTAGTTTTCTTCTCAGGAACAATTGGCCTGATAAATCTTTTTTCTCATACATGTCTTCCAAGGATTTCCACATACTGTACGCCGTAGTTTTGTATCAATATCAATTTGCGAATCTTTAATGCTTTGTACAATAATAGATTTACATTTATTGTCTCTTTTTTCAGCTTCCTTCCTCTCGTTATCTTTCGTATTGACAACTGATATGACCGTTGGTGGTAGCACCGTCGCCATCTACACGTGCGTTTGATTTAGTACTCTTAACTGTCATTCGTATTACATCTGTAGGCGTCTTATGAAATTTTGCAAATATTACACATTTCTGAAAAATTATTATACAAAAAACCAACCAATTAATCTTGTATAGAAGGTATTTTAATAAACTAGGTATTATTACAAAAATAAAACGTTATATTTAAGCGAAAATAAGGATAACTACTGCCGAGGTTAAATTTCTACATGCAAATCCGACCTAAAGATGTTTTGTAAAAGGTACCAAGGTACGTTAATAAATTGAACATTAGTAAATATGTGTCTATTATATGTTTTAATTAGGTGAGTATGTAAATAATGCATAACATATTACTGTATAATTTGCGGGAGAAACAAGACCTATTTTTTATATATTTTGTGCTGTTTACAAACTGGTGCACAAAAATCGGCTTCTGATGAAATTGTCATACACGAAGATAATGTATTAAAAACTTTATTTTATATATTTCATTGATATTTTAATTCGAAATACAAACCCTTTATTGCGCCCGTCAAAGTTTAATTTTGTACTCATTGCACTAGCAAAAACTTAATATTTTCACCGAAGGTACGATAATTTTGAAAGCCGATAGTCCACTTTATGACTTACGACCGTGCAACAAACAATAAGTTTTGTTTTTACCTTTATTTACATTCATTTTTACTATACAAGTTTTAATGTCAAATCAGCCAGAGTACTAAATCACACAGTTACAAATTATGCCGTCAGATGTCATGGCGCTTGGTGTCAGTTGTGAATAGTTTTCACGTTAACAAGGAATTTAACCCCTCAACAATAATAAAAATAATAATTAATTCTTTAATTCACATATGGTAAGTAATTTAATAATATTGAGAAAAATGAATTAAAGATATTTTGTATTAATTATTTACATTACAATATTTTTTTTAACCTGAAGTTTATTTTATATCCCTTCAATAGGTATGATTACAGGTATAAACCTGGACGAGACAGGTGTAAATTTACTGCAAATAACGAAATCATTAAATACTAGAGAGTATATTATAACCAACCAGTTGGATTTTTGCTATTTCCCGCTTTTAAACATGACTTATATAAGTATGTAACGATCTGTTGGATGAAACATATTGATGAAACGAATAAAGATGTTAAATTTAAAATTAAAATCATATTGTTCCCTCATAGATTACAATAATGAATAAAATTGTTGTTTACAAAAAATTCGCATTACTACTTAGTATAATTGAATTTGAAAACACAAATGAAATGCATTGATTACAACAATAATCATATTTATTGGTGACAATGAATTATATAGTTTATAAAATGAGATACACGATCAGTCACAAAGATTGCAACATTGTTTGAGAGTTATAATAATAAAATAGAAGTATAACACTGAAAGACGGTACGGATAATTTTTATTAAATGTTCTATACTCTATCCGTGTTAACTATAGAGCGTTGGGTAAGATAGGACCTAAAATTCTAGCTCTCTGATTGGTTCAAACGTGAACCGAGTGTACACAATAAAATAATTGACGCGAAATTTAAATTTGCTTGACAACTGTATCAATTATTTTGACGTCTGACAAAATAAATAAAAGTCAACAAAGTCAATAGTACACGATTTATTACATATTATTAATTTCTATTCAGTTCTGTTTGTTAATTTTCATAGTGTTTTGGCGTTATATTTCATATTCCATACTTTTCGTTGTGCGCGTTTTCTTAGTTTTTAATTAGTAGTTCGTTAGTTTTGTTATTGTTCTCTTCGTTAATATTATGGATAAAAATAGATAGATATGTACGTACAAGACAAAATTACTGAAAAAATGTCAATTAGAAACATTTTTTTTTAATCCAGGAATGGCGCCAAAATTTGAATTTTTTATTTAATACCTGTAAAAACGGCCGCGCTTGTAACGCCATCTAGTCTATAGTTAAAACGGATAGAGTATACATTTCTCCTCTTTTAAATTTAATGCCAGTATAAATAACTTACGATGAAATGTAGAATTTACCACTAGCCTCAAATCTTAAACAGGTCGAATATGGATACTGTATTTCCTAGAATTTATATTATTTTCTCTTTATAAATTGTATATTTTTAATATATTTATCTGTTAGAAAATTTAGCATTGCTGCAGTTTGCTACAAAATTTGTACAATCTTAATATCCAAAGTTTATCAAATAATTAACAATAAATCTATCCTGAGCCTGTGCAACAACCGCAAAAAGATTTGTACTTTTTATCTATCAAATAATTTCAGTTTCTAATATACAGATAACTATAAGTTTACAAACTGGTACATAAACAGTCAGGCAGAAATAAGCAGTAAAAATTACATTCTCGATTTCGGTTAATCTATTACCGTTATGTTTTCGGTTTCTTGCCCTGCTTTAACCTTGAATTAACAAACCGGTCCAAAATGATTTATTTCTTATTATCGCACCGGTGTGAAGTTAGCAACGATTTTTTAGCAACGGAAACGATTCTGATCACTATTTCATGAAGGCGGCATACACGTTAATGTAATGGAATTTTCGGGGTTCTTGAGCCATTTTGCGCTCAAAGAGTAGGATGCTAGGACTGCTAGTACTAGTATTACACTAAAATAATCCCAAAAAATAGGGGTGTAAGGGAGTAAAAATAAATTTTTTCATATAATATCAGACAGTTTTGTATAAAAATATTCATAACACCCAGAGGGGTCTTTGAGCCACTTTGTCGCTTGGAGGGTATCATGCTGAGACCGCTAGTACTAGTATTACATAAAAATAACCCCACAAAATAGGGGTGTTAGGGAGCAAAAATTAATTTTTTCATATAATATCAGACAGTTTTGAACAAAAATATTCATAAAACCCAGAAGGGTCTTTGAGCCACTTTGTCGCTTAGTGGGTATCATGCTACGACCGCTAGCACTAGTATTACATAAAATTAATCCCAAAAAATAGGGGTGTAAGGGAGCAAAAATTATTTTTTTCATTTTAAATCAGACAGTTCTGAGGAAAAATATTCATAGAACCCAGAAGAGTCTTTGAGCCACTTTGTCGCTTAGAGGGTATCATGCTGAGACCGCTAGTACTAGTATTACATAAAAATAACCCCAAAAAATAGGGGTATAAGGGAGCAAAAATTATTTTTTTCCTATAATATCAGACAGTTTTGAAGAAAAATATTCATAAAACCCAGAAGAGTCTTTGAGCCACTTTGTCGCTTAGAGGGTATCATGATGAGACCGCTAATACTAGTATTACATAAAAATAATCCCAAAAAATAGGGGTGTAAAGGAGCAAAAATTAATTTTTTCATTTTAAATCAGTACATGATACCCTCTAAGCGACAAAGTGGCTCAAAGACTCTTCTGGGTTCTATGAATATTTTTCCTCAGAACTGTCTGATTTAAAATGAAAAAATATACGTTTATATGAACAAAGTGTGTTTCCTGGGTTATTGTGAGATGAATCAGAAGTAAGGAATAGATGGTGCGAGTATTTTAAAGGTTTGTATAGAGGTGAGATTGAGAGGGACGATTGTAGTGAAACTGGTAGTGAAAATGATAATGAAGATGATTATGATATAGATGAAAGTGATGTATGTGATGCATTGGGGCGTGTAAGGAATGGTAAGGCTGCGGGTTTGGATGGGATTACAAATGAGATGTTGAAATATGGAGGAGAGAAAGTATTTGAATGGTTAATTTATTTATTTAGATTTTGTTTGAAACGTAGCGTGGTTCCTGATGATTGGAAAAAAGCTGTTATTTGTCCATTATTCAAAGGCAAAGGCAGTTCGAGTGAATGTACGAATTTTCGCGCGATAAGTTTGTTGAGTGTAGTCGGGAAACTTTTTGGTAAGGTTTTAATTCATAAGGTGCGAACCTTAACAATTTCAAAAATTAGTGACGTTCAGGGTGGCTTTTTGCCTGAGAGGGGATGTGTCGATCAAGAACAAGAAGGTGTTCTGTGGCTTTCTTGATCTAAAAAAGGCATATGATAGTATTGATAGTGTTCTTCGAGATACTTTGTGGCATGTACTCAGAGAGTACGGCGTGAATGGAAACTTGCTGGGAGCGATTCGTGCGTTGTATGAGGGTAGTGAGGCTGCTGTAAGAATAGATGGTAGGTTTAGTGATTGGTTTCGTATAAATGTTGGTATGAAAGAGGGCTGTGGTATGTCTCCGTGGTTGTTTAACTTGTATATGGATGTGTTGTTGCGGAGAGCATTGAGTGAAATGGATGGTGTACAAATTGGTGAAAGTATTGTGCCTGCGTTAGCGTATGCGGATGATGTAGTTGTTTTAGGTGAAAATGAAGAGCAACTCAGAAGAATGATAGAGAGAATACATGTAGTTGGAAGAAATATGAATCTGGAGTTGAATATTAATAAATCCAAGGTGTTAGTATTTGAAAGGAGTAAATTGGTGACTGTGTGCAATGTGTTGGTGGATGGAGTGAAACTGGAGCAAGTGAATGAGTTTGTATATTTGGGTAGCATGATGTCAAGGGATAGTCGAATTGATAGAGAAATTGAAAGGAGAGTGAGTACGGGGTGTAAGATAATGGGTGCTCTGGGTACGTTTGCTCGAAACGTAAACGTATCTAGAGAAGCTCGTTTAAGTGTGTATAATGGAGTGCTAGTGCCAGCTTTGATGTATGGAAGCGAATGTTGGGCATGGACGGGAAAGCATAAAAAGAGAGTGACTGTCGTGGAAATGAGGTATTTACGTAGAGTATGTGAATATGTAAGACGGGATCGCGTGAGGAATAATTTGGTGTATGAAGAATATATGGTTAGGAAGAATGTTGTTAAGAGAGTAGGAATGAGCCAGTTGAGATGGTTTGGTCATGTGGTGCGAATGAAGAATGAACGTCTTGTAAAGCGTATATATCTTGGTGAAATTCAGGGGGTTCGATTGTGTGGCCGTCCAGTGTGTAAGTGAATGGATGTGATTGATAAGGTACTAAAAGAGAGAAAGTTTCCGAGTGGGAAGAGAAGAAGAGCGTGTATGAATGCGATTATGAATGTGGCCAAGGCGAAAGAAGCGTGCTTAGACAGGAATGTATGGCAAAGGATGATTGTTTCGTAACTATTATTGTGGTCCGGTTGCGGTGTTCCGCTTCCGAAAATCGGTCACTTTAATATGTTAAGAGTGAGGAATATATGTTGTACCTATGATGCCAGGTTAGTAAGAATGTTGTTGAAAGAGAGACTAATTTTTTTTTGGATGATGTTTTTATTCTTTCGGGTTTGTGCTAACCCACTAAGTGGGAAATGCGTAATTTTATGTATGTACGTATAACATTAAACGTAATATTGAATCTGTAAGTTATGATTTTAAAAGAGCTGATTTTTGTAAACTGTACTCTCTAATCAATGATTTCGATTGGAATCAACTTGAAATATTCACTGATGTTAATTTAGCGTGTAATTTTTTGTATACTACTCTATACAGCTTCTTTAATGTATGTGTCCATTCCCGTCCTTCTCGTACATCCTCATACCCCGTATGATACACCTCCACAATTAAAACTGATATTAAAAAGAAATTACACTTTCACAAATTGTATAAGAAGTAAAAAGACCCTTCCTACTATGATAAATTCAAATTTTTTAGAACTAAAATAAAAAATGATGTACAAGTAGCTTACAAAAACTATATTCCATCAACTGAAGCAAAAATCAAGCATGAACCTAAAGCATTCTGGGATTTTATTAATTAAAGGAAAATACACCATCCAACCGAACAAACATGAAATATCAAGATACTGAATTTGACACGCCAGAAGAAATTGCTGCAAATTTTGCAACTTATTTTAGTAGTGTATACTCATCACCAAATACAAACTCTAAGACATCGGAAATCGACTTTAACAATACTATATCACTCAGAAATGTCAACTCAAATCAAATTGCAACCTCTATTAAAAAACTGAAACCCTCACTTACTTCCGGTCCTGACCTAGTTCCCTTTTTAATTATTAAAGATTGCTCCTCATCGCTTACTACAACTCTGCGCCATATTATTAATCTTTCTCTGAAAACTAATACTTTCCCGGATGTATGGAAACTAGCTAGAATTGTAACTATCCACAAATCAGGCAATGCATCGGAAATAACAAATTACCGTCGTATTGCAAATTTGAATAATTTTAGTAAATTATATGAAAATATTTTATACAAAACTATTTATAACCAAGTACATAATTTGATTTCATTTTCTCAACATGGTTGTGTTGAACGTAGATTAACTTGTACTAAATTATTTTTTTTCACACAATTTATTTCTGCTTCTCTTGATATGAATAAACAAGTTGATGTCGTGTTTACAAATTTCACAAAAGCTTTTGATCGCATAGATCATATCATTTTACAGAAGTTATAGAACTTCGGTTTATCTCCTACGTTGATACAAATTATGACTTCTTACTTGCACAATCGCATGTTATTTGTAAATTATCTAGGTTCCAATTCTCCTATGCTTTGTGCACCCTCAGGCGTTCTTCAAGGGTCAAATCTTAGACCTCTTTTATTTATTATTTTCACAAATGATTTCCCTGACGTGATCACTGACTTTAAATTACTTTTTGCAGATGACGAAATTATTTCGCAGTGTCTCAAATGTTAACGATTGGGTATCATTGCAAGGTAATGTGGAGAGAATAAAGAGTGAACGGCTTGTAAAGCGTATATATCTTGGTGAAATTGAGGGCGTTCGATTGCGTGGCCGTCCAGTGTGTAAGTGGATGGATGTGATTGATAAGGTACTAAAAGAGAGAAAGTTTCCGAATGGGAAGAGAAGAAGAGCGTGTATGAATGCGATTATGAATAATTATGCAAATAAGATGATTGGGTTTATAATACGCAATTCACGAAATTTTTCGTCCAAAGAACCCATAATTTCACTTTATTATGCTTTCATACGTAGTAAACTTGATTATTGTTCAGCTGTTTGGAATCCGTCTTACAATTCAGATATATTATCATTAGAATCAATTCAAAAAAATCTGATGTGGCCAACACATAACCTCTCGCCAGATATTTTACCTGGTTGTACGCATAAAACGAAAAATATTTTTAAATACAAATACATATATTCATGTCTCACTACAAAATAATTCTCACATATATTTGCAAAATCTATGGGATATTTTAAAATAAATTATGTACAATACATACATTTTCTTTATGGTCAATATCCTGAAATTTTCTTTTTCTACTTTCCTTTTCTTTTTCTTTATATTCGTCATTTTGTCGCAAATTCCTTTTATATTCTTTTTTAGGTATATTCTTTTGCGTTGTTGACTTTTTTTTATTTTCATAATCTTCATAATAATGTACAAATATTTTTGACAGGGGCATATAAATATTTTTGACAGTGACATTTATGTGTCAATTACAAACATTTGAATTTCTTGCCTTGTAGTAGTTTGATCTGAGATTTTTTACATCAAATTATTTTATATGCCTTTATCTCTAAATCTATATAAGATATAATAATGAATTTATATTTATCGAATAAAGAATTTAACGTTCTTTAATATAAGTATTTACATAAATTTTCGATAAATAATATTTAGATGATTATTTTCTTGTAACTACTACTTCCGGTTGTCCAATTGTTACCAAACTGACTCGACTCTTCCCATTATTGTTAGATTGAGGAATCCGTAGTTAAAAATGTCTGAAGTCTTATAGTATTTGAGATATAGTGAATCCAACATCCACACACACACACACACACACACACACACACACACACACACACACACACACACACACACACACACACACACACACACACACACACACACACACACACACACACACACACACACACACACACACACACACACACACACACACACACACACACACACACACACACACACACACACACACACACACACACACACACACACACACACACACACACACACACACACACACACACACACACACACACACACACACACACACACACACACACACACACACACACACACACACACACACACACACACACACACACACACACACACACACACACACACACACACACACACACACACACACACACACACACACACACACACACACACACACACACACACACACACACACACACACACACACACACACACACACACACACACACACACACACGCACACGCACACACGCACACACGCACACACGCACGCACGCACGCACGCACGCACGCACGCACGCACGCACGCACGCACGCACGCACGCACGCACGCACGCACGCACGCACGCACGCACGCACGCACGCACGCACGCACGCACGCACGCACGCGCACGCACGCGCACGCACGCACGCACGCACGCACGCACGCACGCACGCACGCACGCACGCGCACGCACGCGCACGCACGCACGCACGCACGCACGCACGCACGCACGCACGCACGCACGCACGCACGCACGCACGCACGCACGCACGCACGCACGCACGCACGCACGCACGCACGCACGCACGCACGCACGCACGCACGCACGCACGCACGCACGCACGCACGCACGCACGCACGCACGCACGCACGCACGCACGCACGCACGCACGCACGCACGCACGCACGCACGCACGCACGCACGCACGCACGCACGCACGCACGCACGCACGCACGCACGCACGCACGCACGCACGCACGCACGCACGCACGCACGCACGCACGCACGCACGCACGCACGCACGCACGCACGCACGCACGCACGCACGCACGCACGCACGCACGCACGCACGCACGCACGCACGCACGCACGCACGCACGCACGCACGCACGCACGCACGCACGCACGCACGCACGCACGCACGCACGCACGCACGCACGCACGCACGCACACACGCACGCACACACACACACACACACACACACACACACACACACACACACACACACACACACACACACACACACACACACACACACACACACACACACACACACACACACACACACACACACACACACACACACACACACACACACACACACACACACACACACACACACACACACACACACACACACACACACACACACACACACACACACACACACACACACACACACACACACACACACACACACACACACACACACACACACACACACACACACACACACACACACACACACACACACACACACACACACACACACACACACACACACACACACACACACACACACACACACACACACACACACACACACACACACACACACACACACACACACACACACACACACACACACACACACACACACACACACACACACACACCACACACACACACACACACACACACACACACACACACACACACACACACACACACACACACACACACACACACACACACACACACACACACACACACACACACACACACACACACACACACACACACACACACACACACACACACACACACACACACACACACACACACACACACACACACACACACACACACACACACACACACACACACACACACACACACACACACACACACACACACACACACACACACACACACACACACACACACACACACACACACACACACACACACACACACACACACACACACACACACACACACACACACACACACACACACACACACACACACACACACACACACACACACACACACACACACACACACACACACACACACACACACACACACACACACACACACACACACACACACACACACACACACACACACACACACACACACACACACACACACACACACACACACACACACACACACACACACACACACACACACACACACACACACACACACACACACACACACACACACACACACACACACACACACACACACACACACACACACACACACACACACACACACACACACACACACACACACACACACACACACACACACACACACACACACACACACACACACACACACACACACACACACACACACACACACACACACACACACACACACACACACACACACACACCACACACACACACACACACACACACACACACACACACACACACACACACACACACACACACACACACACACACACACACACACACACACACACACACACACACACACACACACACACACACACACACACACACACACACACACACACACACACACACACACACACACACACACACACACACACACACACACACACACACACACACACACACACACACACACACACACACACACACACACACACACACACACACACACACACACACACACACACACACACACACACACACACACACACACACACACACACACACACACACACACACACACACACACACACACACACACACACACACACACACACACACACACACACACACACACACACACACACACACACACACACACACACACACACACACACACACACACACACACACACACACACACACACACACACACACACACACACACACACACACACACACACACACACACACACACACACACACACACACACACACACACACACACACACACACACACACACACACACACACACACACACACACACACACACACACACACACACACACACACACACACACACACACACACACACACACACACACACACACACACACACACACACACACACACACACACACACACACACACACACACACACACACACACACACACACACACACACACACACACACACACACACACACACACACACACACACACACACACACACACACACACACACACACACACACACACACACACACACACACACACACACACACACACACACACACACACACACACACACACACACACACACACACACACACACACACACACACACACACACACACACACACACACACACACACACACACACACACACACACACACACACACACACACACACACACACACACACACACACACACACACACACACACACACACACACACACACACACACACACACACACACACACACACACACACACACACACACACACACACACACACACACACACACACACACACACACACACACACACACACACACACACACACACACACACACACACACACACACACACACACACACACACACACACACACACACACACACACAGGTTTACAAACCGACACAAGTAAGGACTTTGAATGGAATCTATCAAAATGAGAACTTTATTAATAACACACATTTTGAGCGATTTTAATAATTTCGTCAACACATTTTCATGCACTTAGTACGAAAATGACAATACACTTCACATATATAACCTATTCAGTGAAATGTCCATTAGCTCATATTCTATCAAAGTGAGGATTTTAGTGCAAAGTGTCTATACCCTTTTAACCATCACATTTGAGGACATAACTTTCTAACAATACTATAAAAGTGAGGACTTTATGCATCAAATATTTAAAATAGTGATAATAAAACACTCCTATTAATTACCATATTTTTCAACTGCTCGTTAACAAATTAGAAATAAATTTGCGTTAATTTCTGACTAAATTTTGCATGGTTCATTTAATAAACATACCTTGCTCTCTTAATTTTTGCTTTTGCAAATTCATAATTCCGAAATAATTTCAAATTTCCAGAGCAATTTTTTAGTATTCTCAAAATATATTTTAATTAATAATAATGAATAAGAATTTGCTCATACCTTAAAGATACACTGTTCGTCCTAGATAAATAAAATACGAAATGTTACCTAAATGTTACCTTTTTTTATTTGATTTATTTATTTATTTATTACAGGATTAAAAAATCCCAATTACAAAGGAATGTTAAGCATAGTACATATTTACACGAAATAGGCAATTATCAATACATCGGTATAAAATTGTAAGTATAAAGTACACAAATATTCGGGAAAACCACTTCCAAGAGATGGCAGCACTATGGGAAAACGTTGAATTTTACACTTGCAGTCGTTGCAGTTTGATGCTTTGTTTTAGGAAATATTCTATTATTTTTAATTAAATTCAGAATGTTTATTACAATGACAGATGTATATATTTATTTAAAAGGTGCTGTGCGGCCTATAACCGAAGGAGAAGCAGTGTATAAAGGTAAAATGATATACAAATTTGTGGTTATCTTGCCTGTTAACTTATTTATTTTTAGTTATATATATATATATATACATTATTTTATACGGATATGAAGACAATGGGGCACCTAAGTCTATCATGATAACAATAACACAAATGACATCGTGTGGAAATGTGTGTGCAGCTGTAAAGCAGAACAGGGAGAAAAGTGGAAGAGACCAAACTATTGGATTTAATATTCATTATAAATTGTAATATTAAGAGGAAATTGTATTTGTTTGATTACAAAAACCATCCACATATATTATGTTTTGCACGTCTTCCTCTTGCTGGCTCGATTTCTGGCATTTTATCGTTTCTTCTTCTCTATCTTTCCTATAAACAATATACAATAAATGTAGTTATAATTTATAATGTTAAAGAATAATAATTACTACTACTTACAGGCAAGTAACCTCTCTATTTTTCTTCTCTGTACCACACGTTCTGGTAATTTTTGGCATGGAATAGCATTTTTTTAAATGTTTTTCTTCTAATGACTATAAAAACAATCTAATAATGTAATGAAGCATAAATTTATATCAATACTTACATGGAATTAAATTTCTAGGCAAAAATTATTGTGAATAAACGTTATTGAATGGGGACATGTTCTTCATTTTTAAATCGATTTTCCATTGATTTTTTAATATTTCAGTTTTTGGGAAATAATGAACGGATATCTCTTTACTTGCATAATTATTGCACACTGCGGTATAACACAATATCTTTTCGTTTTGCTGGTCATTTTTGGCTCTTGAACCCTATATGACAGCACAACGTTTTTCCTACGACCTATATGTTTTATTTTGCCACCAGATGTCAGCTACTTTGTTGGCTCTTACCAATACAGTAAATAAACATGAAATAATCGATTTTAACCTAACTTAACAAAATGTCAAACTATTAATAGTTATGCATACAGGCTGATGCACACGGATTATGAATATAGAGATGATAGGGCCGTATGAAGATTTATTTGTAATTAATATTTGTCTTTTATAGATAACTCTGGATTTTGCTGCAATGAGTCTTGATGTCTGCTCGAAAAAAAGGTGTGGTCCTATTCAAGAAAATAGCATAATATTTCTTTTATTTATAGTCACACAAAACTTATGATAACAAAAATAATATTCTTGTGTTAGGAACTTAATATAATCCAAAGTGAATCGTGTTTATGATAAATACAACATGAAACACTTCTAGTGCAAACAACATTTTTATTATTTCTGTAAAATTTACAAAATTGCGTTTAAATATGACAAAAAAATGCCCTTCTGTTTACAGCGCTGCTCACCCGCGGCAAATTCAAAATACGAAAAACTATAATTGTGGATTTATTATATAACTTGTATGAAATTAATTTTATTTTATTATTAGTTAACATTTTGTCTACAGAAAGGGAAAATTTAAACATAAACATCTTGTTATAAAATTTTTTTTAGAAATAGTTTGATTTTTTATAAACTGTCAAATATAAAATTTGACAGCTTTGACGCCTTTAAAGTTGCAGTTTGATCTCTTAAAAGCTGTCAAATTTGACAGTTTTGACTGCTTTATAGTTTTATAATTTGACAAATAGACCATTTTGACAGTTTTACCATTTGACAAATTTGACAATTTTCACTGTTATAAGCTGTCAAAAACATAAATTTGACAGTTTTATCTTTTATAAGCTGTCAAATATTAGATTTGACAGGTACGACAGTTTGATTTTTTATAAGCTGTCAAATATAAAATTTGACAGCTTTGACGCCTTTAAAGTTGCTGTTTGATCTGTTAAAAGCTGTCAAATTTGACAGTTTTGACAGTTTATAGTTTTATAATTTAACAAATAGACCATTTTGACAATTTTACCATTTGACAAATCTGACAGTTTTAACTGTTATAAGCTGTCAAAAACTAGATTTAGCAGAAAAGACGCTTTTGCTGTTTTATAATATGGCAGATTTATAAATTTGACAGTTTTATCTTTTATAAGCTGTCAAATATTAGATTTGACAGGTATGACAGTTTGACTTTTTATAAGCTGTCAAATATAAAATTTGACGACTTTGAAGTTTTGCTATTTGACAGCTTGATCAATTTGACATTTTGATTTTGTATAAGCCGTAATTTGACAATTGAATATTCTATAAACTGTCATATATAAAATCTTAGGTCACTCATTATTTACAGGTTGAGGTTACACCCAAACGAGGTTAGGTTAGGTTAATAATATCTAGGTTAGGTTAGGTTAAGTTGGATTAGGTTAGGTTGAGGTCACCCAAACGAGGTTAGGTTAGGTTAGCATGATCTAGGTTAGGTTAGGTTGAGGTCACACCCAAACGAGGTTAGGTTAATAATTTCTAGGTTAGGTTAGGTTAGGTTGAGGTCACCCAAACGAGGTTAGGTTAGGTTTAGCATGATCTAGGTTAGGTTAGGTTGAGGTCACACCCAAACGAGGTTAGGTTAATAATTTCTAGGTTAGGTTAGGTTGAGGTCACCCAAACGAGGTTAGGTTAGGTTTAGCATGATCTAGGTTAGGTTAGGTTGAGGTCACACCCAAACGAGGTTAGGTTAGGTTTTGACATGATCCAGATCATCTGAATATAGTACAAGGTCACTCTTTATTTAAAGATTGAGGTCACACTCAAACGAGGATACATGATGTTAAATTGAGTTATTTTAACAGATTAAAGTACGACTGTATATTGCCACTAATTGTGTGAAATTCAGTGGTATCGTTTATTGTTATTTTCTTTTAAAAATATATGTTATTGTAAAATCATTCAAAATTCAAAACTAAGTCAACTGGTAAGCTTATTAGCAACAGAAAATAAAGTTATTCGTACGGCTATGAATCAAGGTAATATATCTGAATTAATAATAGTATATTACATAACGTGAATTGTAAAAAGCATATTACATGCGAGTGAAAAAGTTGCGCACGAGCCTTGGCGAGTGCAGTAATTTCACGAGCAATGTAATTGCGTTACAATTCGAGTTGTGTATTACATTTTATCTACGACCATAAGATAAATAACAAGTATGGGAAATATAAATTTTTATTTACGAACAACAATTACATGAAATTGAAAATATTACTGATAAATATCTTATTTTTGAATATAATTAATGGTAAAATGGTGACAGTTCTTAATAACAAAAGGTGGTCCAGTGTTTTCTACGGATGCTGTAAATACACTGCTGTCAGTGTTCGTTACTTCTGTGTTGTGTTCAATATCTATGTTTCCCAAATTCTGGTTGGATAGTGAGGTGTGCATAGAAATTTCAGTTTCTTTTTCAACATTATCTACGGATTGCAATATTTTATTTGCAGTCAGAGATTTATTACGTAACGAATTATCTGCACTAGATGACGATCGCCATCCACCATGTCTTTTTAGTGCCATTAAATCGCCTCCAGCATCGATGAGAATGGTAGCCGAAGTTCTTCGAAAACAATGGGAAGTGAATGCAGTTGCATCTACTAAGTTTAGATATTCAGCTACCTTCATTGGTACACTTCCTATTTTATTAATACCAACTACTTGTTTGGTACACTTTCCCTTTTGATAATTAACAAAAAACTGGGAAATATTTTGGTCTACAGCTTGTTGGCGTATTTCAATATATTGCTTGCAGATATTATAAAATGTACCGGTAACAACAAAAGATCTATGTATTTTGGTTTTTGTGTCCGGAATTTTAATGTGGAGTTTTTTCCACTATCTTCAATGTCAGACATTTTAAGGTTTTTTAACTCTTGTTTCCGGCAAGCACCACTTATCCCAATAATTAGCACAGTCTAAAATTAAAAATAACAATATTTTATAACATTACATCTAAAAACTTTAATAAATTCACATACCTTCATCCATAAATATTCTCTATCCGGGGCTTCTTTCAGAAATTTATTCACGTCGCTAGGAGTAAAATTTTTAGATGTTTTGCTTTTAAATCCATCCGATTGCCTTTTTAAATAAGCCCTTAACTTGGGGTATTCTGCAATATTAATATTGTGCTTAATATTAAGCACACTTCTAAGCATGGAATATGTTGCCCATAACGATGATGGCTTGAATTGTTGACTTATTTCTCCGAAATATGCCATTAATACATTTTCAGAAAAGGAATGAACATTATTCTTTGAACGCCACTGCATAAATTTTTTGTAAATAATCTCATACCTCAATCGTGATTTTTCTGGTAAAAGGTTATTTGATGTGTTTGCAGCTTGTTCAATTATATCGGGAGGTGTATTCCCAAATTAATTTTCAGAGTCGCTCATTTTCACTTTGATAATTGTTTATTATGTTATAAACTAAAGATTTATATCGTCACTGAGCGTTTTTACTGGAATAGTTTAAAAAGGTTAGAATAACGGAACGGTACGTCAAACGTCAAACTACAGTGTTACCAACACGACATATTATAAACGAAAAATTTCTTGAGACAGTAACGTAATAATATATATTACATTACTGTTTACTGTACAGTAAATCCTTAGCAACCGTAATTAAGCATTTACTGTTCTTGCAAATTGTTTTTAATGGCCTACTTACACATATGGTCGTAGATAAATAAACTTACGTTACAGCGAAAGTATTGTCAACAACGAGCATCATTTTAAAAAGGAATGTCCTAACTTAATTCAAAAAATATGAATTTATGAGAGACAAACGTGTTATATCCATCCTAGTCATTGCAAATGAGAGAAATAAATGTATGGCAATTTGTTAAAGTCGTTCATGATATAGATGACCTTGATCAGACTTCTTTAAAAAATTTACTGTACATACATACGTACATGCAATTAGATATACTAGAGTAAACAACATGAAGTCATAGACATAGTTAAATACATAAATACATACGTATACAATGGGTTTAAAAAAAACATAGGTAGGTACATACATACATACATACATACCTACATGTATATATATATATATATATATATATATATATATATATATATATATATATATATATATATATATATGTAATAAGGTTAAAAAAAAAAAAAAAAAAAAAAAAAAAAGAGTCCACAAAGATTTACTGTTATTCATTTCACACCATACATACACTTTATGAGTCAAAATTAATTCCTAAACAAAGTCTTAAGTGTTGCTTCACGTTACAAATAACGTATATTATTATAAACAAACAATCAAGATAAAAAAGGAACGTCACATCACCTCAGACAGTGGTTATTCAATGCCAAAATTTCACTGTACTACGCTCACTTCAGACATTCAGATTTTTAAACATTCTTAATAGGAAGTAATAAAATCTAATTTATATAAACAGAATGTAACATTTTGTTTTATGACCTTACAAACACAAATTTCATCTTAAAACACCTTGTTTCAGAAAATAACAAATTCTAGGAATATCCCCAAAACGTAAAAAACATTCTTTTAAAATTCTATTTTTATTTCAACAATTATATTACATCGTAATTGTAACTAAAATAAGAGTTTCATAATTTATTTCAATTTATTTTCATTCAACCTAAACATTTTATTATGAGTGTACCCGATCACCAACATATGGTTTTTGTTGTGTAACACCAACATCTGTCAGAAATATTTGCCGACTAAGGTTATTATTAAAATAGTTTATGTATGTACAATAAATTATTTAGGGTCGGTATTTCCATCTCCGGATAAAGTTCAGGATAACATAAATGATGTAAATTATATTGAATGCCATTTTTTGATGCGATATTATTCATTTATCCGATAAATAAGTTATCCAGCACTTTATCCGAAGATGGAAATACCGGCCCTAAATGTTGTAAATTATATGTATGTGTAACATTATGTATTTATAGGTACCTACATTGTTCAACACAATTTGTTCATTATAATTTGTAAAACTTAATTTTCTGTCATTTGATTGATCCGACGGAAACTTGAGCTTTGAAAAGTTCAAACGTGGTCCAGACGAATTATAATGTATTAAGGCCAATTTTAAACAGTAAATATTTCATTTATTTTATATAATATTGTAGTGACAAATTGTAAGAAACTAAGAAATTTTTACTTATAGGTACATTCAACACAGATTAAACTGTTACTGTTTATTGTATTGTAGTGACAGCTTGCAACAATCTTTAAGAAACACAAATTAACCAATTATTCACTGAAATTATTAAGAAAACGTAAAGACAATTCTATGAGATTTGTTCTAAATATCCTATTTATCGAGAATGAACATGATTCTTATTAGCTTTTCAAGAAATGTATTGAAAACACCACTTTAACATTTATCATTGTTTCTAATGTTACAGAGATAAAAGAAGGATGGGTTATATTTTGTTCCATGGTAGCTATTGTAAACCTACTGATAGCAAATAATAAATTGTCTTCATTTTACAATCATAAAACGGTGACGAACGAATCCACTAAAAAACCAACCTAAAATTGTAATACTTTCGAATATAAAAGGTAATGCATACATATACTCAATATTTTTATTAGTAAATTAAATAAAGAGTGCATATTTATAAAATAGTGTGAGCAACGAGTTCAAACCCTGCCAACGCCGCTGAAAGGAACCCGTTTTTTTAATCACGACGGCGGAGTCGTTTCCATTCCCAAACAGATGCTGCAAACAGTGGCAGAAGCAGTGGATAGAAGTGTATGCAGTCCCAAGGAGAGTACTTTGAATGGGTTTAATGTTTAAATCCCACAGGTAAATAACTTTAGTTTTCCCGGCCACCACAGGTAAATAACTTTAGTTTTCCCGGCCAATGATCCGATACTTTTTGTACACACCTTGTATATATCACTTAATAGTTAAATCAAATTTGTTAGTTACAATTATTTTTAGATAGATAAAAATTATATTATTTCGTCACTAAATAAGGGGTGTGCGACGTTATTTTTTTTTTTTTAATTTATAACATTAACAAATATTAATTAATCAAACAGGTTATCTGGCTAAAACCGTTTTACTTAACGCACTACACTTTTATTGTAGATTTTGTTGACATAATGGGATATCTTGAACTGGCTCATTTTGTTATATTGTAGCAAGTCTGTGTGAAAATTAACAAATTCGTACAGGAAATTCGAAAGCCATCTAACGGATACATTGTAAACTAAATAATATACATTCGTATATGTTTCATTATATAATAATGAGGACTATATGATAAATATCAAATTATCAAATTAATATTTATTTAGCAACAGTACCGAATTTTTTGGAATACTATCAATGAAATGGAAGTATCGTGTACAACGTTAGCATCA